>CAAKHD010013526.1:0-36009 GCA_901007705.1 Fistularia tabacaria
CTGAAAGAGATCAGTGACTGCAAAGCAGTGGTAGGTGAGAGTGTAGCCAGACAGCATAGGATGGTGATTTGAAGGATGAATCTGGTGACAAGGAAGATCAAGAGGACAAAGGCAGAGCAGAGGACAAAGTGATGGAAGCTGAAAAGGGAGGACTGTTGTATGGTTTTCAGGGAGGAATTGATAAATGCTCTGGGTGGTCAGGGAGAGCTTCCAGATGACTGGACAACTACAGATAATGTGATCAGGGAGACAGGTACGAGAGTACTTGGTGTGTCGTCTGGAAGGAAAGCAGATAAGGAGACCTAGTGGTGGAATGAGGAAGTGCAGGAGTGTATCCAGAGAAAGTGGTTAGCAAAGAAGAAGTGGGACACGGAGGGGACTGAAGAGAACAGATAGGAGTACAGGGAGATGGTAAGGTAAAGATAGGGGTAGCAAAGGCAAAACAAAGGGCATACGATGACTTGTATGCTCGTTTGGACAGTAAGGAGGGAGAGAATGATTTATACAGGTTGGCAAAACAGAGAGCTAGAGACGGAAAGGATGTACAGCAGGTCTGGCTGATTAAGGATAGAGAGGGAAATGTATTGACAGATGCTAGAAAAGTGATGGGAAGATGGAAAGGGAACTTTGAAGAGTTGATGAATGAGGAAAATGAAAGAGAGGGAAGGGAAGAAGAGGTGACTATTGTAGACCACAAAGTAGCAGAGATTAGTAAAAGTGAAGTGAGGAGAGCATTGAAGAGGATGAAGAATGGAAAGGCAGTTGGTCCAGATGACATACCTGTGGAGGTATTGAAGTGTCTAGGACAGGCAGCGGTAGAGTTTCTGGCTAGATTATTCAACAGGATTTTAGAGAGAGAGAAGATGCCTGAAGAGTGGAGACGAAGTGTGATGGTGCCCATTTTTAAGAATAAGGGGGATGTGCAGAATTGCAGTAATTATAGAGGGACACAGTTGATGAGCCATGCATTGAAGTTATAGGAAAGAGTAGTGGAAACTAGACTGAGAGCAGAAGTCAGTATTTGTGAGCAGCAGTATGGATTCATGTCTAGAAAGAGTACTACAGATGCAGTATTCGCTTTGAGAATGCTAATAGAGAAGCACATAAAAGGTCAGGGGGAGCTACATTGCAATTTTGTAGACCTGGAAAAAGCATACAGCAGGGTGCCGAGAGAGGAACTCTTGTATTGTATGAGGAAGTCTGGAGTGGCAGAGAAGTATGTTTGACTGAGCTCTGTGCCCCTTCTTGTTTGCAGTTGTGATGGACAGGCTGGCAGATGAGGTTAGACAGGAATCTACATGGACCATAATGTTTGCAGATGACATTGTGATCTGTAGTGAGAGCAGGGAACAGGTTGAGGAAAATCTTGAGAGGTGGAGGTATACTCTGGAAGGGAGAGGAATGAAGGTTAGTCACAGCTAGACAGAATATATGTGTGTGAATGAGAGGAACCTGGGTGGAACGGTGAGGCAACAGGGAGTGGATATCCAGAAGTTGGAGGATTTCAAGTACTTAGGGTCAACAGTCCAGAGCAACAGAGAGTGGAAAAAAGGTAAAGAAATAGGTTCAAGCAGGCTTGAATGGGTAGAGAAAAGTGTCAGGGATACTATGTGATGGAAGAATATCAGCCAGAATGAATGGAAAGGTGTTCAAGACAGTGGTGAGACCAGCAATACTGTATGGTTTGGAGATATTGACAATGACAAAAAGACAGGAGACAGATCTACATGTTGCAGAGATGAAGATGTTGAAGTTCTCTTGGGGAGTGATGAGGATGGATAGGATTGGGATTGAGTCCATCAGAGGGAAAGCACATGTTAGATGTTTTGGAGAGAAGGTCAGAGGAGCCTGACTGAGTTGGTTTGGTCATGTACAGAGGAGGGATAGTGAATATATTGGTAGAAGGATGCTGGAATTGGAGCTGCCTGGCAGGAGGTCTATAGGAAAACCAAAGAGAAGATTTATGGACGTAGTGAGAGAAGATATGAAGTTAGTTGGTGTGGGAGGGGAGGATACAGAGAATAGGGTTAGATGGAGAAGGTTGATTCGCTGTGGCGACCCCTGAAGGGAAAAGTCGTAAGGAAAAGAAGACTAAGAAAGAAAATATTTTCTGGGTTGATATGTTGGCAGTCCCTAAGATACCTGTGCCTTGCCGAAGAAAAGTCAGACTTTCAAGCTAGTTCATGCTCCTTCTCTATGACATGCAATTATGCTGCTTCCCACTGAAGGCTTGGGTTGGGTGGAGCTATACTTGGAATCAGCTGAAGCATTAACTTCTCCCTGAACATACTTGTGCAACAAGCAAACACATTGCATGAATGCACAAAAGAAAATAAATAGCTGTTGGACGGGAAATGGCTTTCCATAATTGGAGAAGGCGCAAAGAGGCAGCACCCATAATTTTGTAACTGATGTACATTTGACTTGACTCTCTGTGTAAATGTATGTGGAATCACAGAGCTTAGGGATAATTACTAAGAGACTTTGCTATCAGCTGTTTGATAAACATCAAAGTACCCAAAAGCAAAGAAAACAATTTTCAAATGAAGCCCCTGCAGACATTCTGATAGCTTCTCCATTCTGTCATCAAGATAATGGCTTCTATATCATAACATACAGTAGACACAGACAAGAGAAAATGCAACATGACACAGTGAGAAAGAACAACTCAAGCATTTAATTGATACATTTATTGGGGGAAATAAAACAGTGACTCTTGTGTCAGCTAAGTTCTGCATGTTTTATTTCAGTATTTGTGTCTGTGCTTGTATGTGGGGTCTGTGTTTGGGGTGTTGACAGTGTGTTGCAATAGTTCTGACAACAGAGTTGTTGTGAAGGGCGGCTGCAAATGCCTGGCACTGAGAAGCCCTCATTAAGCCTCTGCACAGCTGCCTGCTCTGATGGAGTGGATTTTATGGAGAACAGTGGCCTCTAGTGTTTGGTGTTTAATGCAGCCTCGGAGAGGTGCAAGACAGTGCCTTTTTGAGCGGGGTCCCATGCCCAGATTAACGAAGAGGGTTGCATCAGGAAGGGCATCTGGCGTAAAACAGGGGGGGTCATCCTGTGCAGAGTTTGCTGTTCTTCCCGTTTCTGCATGGGTTTGCTTCATGTTCTCTGGTAAATGGTAAATAGTGGATGGAGGGATACTAGACTGGTCGAGGCCCGGGTTAACAACAAGTACCATTGGTACCAATAACCTGCTGAGCACCAGTGGAAATTGGGTTGAAGAAAGAGAGGGGGTAGGCGTGTTTGGGAGCAGAGAGAAGGGGAAATGCAAGAGTCTTTGAATATTGGGATGATGACAGGAAAAGTTGATATCGAGGTTGTCTTTGGGAGTGTCAAAGACGGATAGGAGCCAGAAAGAAAGGAAAGGTGTTCAAGACAGTGGTGAGACCAGCAATGCTGTATGGTTTGGAGACATTGACAATGATGAAAAGATAGGAGACAGAGCTAGATGTCGCAGAGAGGAGTTCAATGTTTTGGAGATAAGGTTGATAGGCCAGACTGAGATTGTTTGCACATGTACAGAGGAGGGATAGCGAATATATTGGTAGAGGGATGCTGAGTATGGAACTACCAGGCAGGAAGCTTAGAGGAAGACTGAAGATTAGAGTCATGGATGTAATGGGAGAGGACATGAAGTCTGTTTATGTGAGAGAAGAGGATACGGAGAATAGAATTAGATTGACGAAGGTGATTCGCTATGGATACCCCTGAATGAAGCAGCTGAAAGAATCAAAAAAGTGACCCGTAGTGTCTGTATTTGATAATGCTGCTCTCTCTGGGTTTATATTGTTTGTACTTAAAACGGAGAGGAAACATAATGTGTAAATAGCATCACCTCAATCCCCAATTTTGTCCACCCTTAATTCAACAAGAAGCAAATAGAAAGAAATTATCTTAATACTGACATTACTGGGAAAAAAACGAAGGGAAAAAACACAAAATGATTTGCTAAATCTTCTAGAGATTTTTGTGGATGATGAGCCTACATTCATAAAGGATCTATTTCAATACAGTGGCTATCAAGCATGTAGAATTACTGTCAGCTGGGAGTTCTATATAGTTTACATTAACGTTCTGATCTTATGCAAAAGATAGCAAGCAAAAAAGGAACAGAGGTAATGTGGCAGTGAAGATTTAAGTTCAACTTGTCATTTCTTCATCAGCTTTTGTTTTTGGAATTTGTGCTTTGTACTAATACTCTTTTGAATTCTGCTGTTAAGGCGAAGAACACATTTTTTGTTGCCACCCTGATCTTGACTTTGACCAGGAAAACATTTTCTCATCAGTGAGTACAGATTAACCTTAAATTACTAATTCAGAAAATCCTATGGATGTTAATGATATTGGGGGTTTTTTGGGAAACAGAGAAACACAAAAAACGATGCTGGTGTATTTAAGATCAAAACTTTTAAAATATTTTTTTCATTATATATGCTCAATTGTTTTTTCACCTAAATTATTCAAGAGAAGTGGAAAAATACATAATATTACATAGTAATTAAGTTAAAATGGGTGGTAAGATGTGAAGTGATTTGTTAAAATTTGGGCACTTCACCCTTGGGATATTTTTAGCCGATGATGAGAATTCACACAGCAGCGTTCCAATGGGAGATCTAATCCAGCATCACTGACCTTTCCTTTAAAAGATATGGTGATATTAAGTAAATATACTATTTGGATGCAAGTTTTGATCTCATATCTTCCCAAACGCTGGAATGAAAATGGGAGAGAGAGAGAGAGAGAGAGAGAGAGAGAGAGAGAGAGAGAGAGAGAGAGAGAGAGGGAGTGGGTGATAGAATTAGAGCTAATGCTTCAAATTAAGCCCTCTGTATGTATTTGGATAAAAGGAATTAGATAATATAAATTCAAAATAGGATACAATATAAGCCAAAAACAACTTATTTTGCAGCACAATATTAATTACAATTGGAGTGAAGGTGGGTCCAGAAACCCCTTTATTCAATAACAGAATGGATACAATTAGCATTTCAGATGGTTGCATTATAGATGGTTAATATACAGTATCTTCTTTTTTCTTACAATTCAAACACAATATCTTCTGGTTTTGACTGAATAAAGCAATATCTAACGTGTCCTGTACAGCTGGTCTTCATTTTTAATGTTTGCTGACATCAAAACATACCAATTAGTTATACTAATGAAATTAAAAGCTGATCGGTTTTCAATCAAATGTGATTGTGTGGTCAAGACAGTTCTTTAGAATTAAAAATCAATTTAAATCACACATTTTCATTGAGAAACTGATTAAATAGGTTTGAATCTTAGCAATCTAGCAGTATCTAGCAATATTCACTCTATTGGAGATATCTTCCATCAGCACTGATTAGAGCTATTAGGTTTTCTGTGTGTGATGGTAAATAATTCAGTGTGTGTGATGCTTTGTCCTGGTCTATGTGTGAGAAAGATTGTCATTCCTCCCGTGTGCTGTCCTCAAGAGATGGACACAGATGGCAGAGATCCAGGGAAGCTACAGAACAAACACACACAAACACGCACACACATGCACAAACGCACACACAGGATATACGCCCCCACCCCCCAACCGTCGGTCTCAATTTTGCACTCAGCATTATCAAACTGCTGCAACAGTAGGCAGAGAGCACCGCCTCTTCACTGACTGAAACTTCAGGCATCTCCCTGTCCTAGGATGATGGGGCTCAGATACAGATGGCCGACTCTGATCTGCATGCTGGTTGTGTATCTGTCTTTCTGTCTGCCAAGAGAATCAAATGCAAGGAGAGCCCCGAAGACTACCCGTTGCCCTGCAACCTGCTCCTGCACCAAAGACAGTGCCTTCTGTGTGGATACCAAGGCAATACCAAAAAGCTTCCCACCTGGAATCATCTCTCTGTGAGTCCAACTTCCCTTTTTTCTCAGGATGCAGGCTTTTGCAGATGATGGATCTCTCCTCTTATTACATAATAATGACTGAAATCCCTTTTTGTGTTTTAGCCACATTATGTAAATAGAGGCATGCGGGTATTTTCTTTTCAACTGCTGCTTTCTTCATGCATCAGTAGAGACATATACAGAGTGGTATGATAATAATATCCCTGAGCCATATGCTGAACCTAGTTGAGGGACATGGCAATAACATTTAGAGCTCCAGGGAGGAATCCTAACAATAGCTTTCCTCCCCCACTGACAGACATGCTTCTCCTATGAGAAATTCAGTCTGGAAGAAATTACTGATTTTTTCTTCACATAATAAAGGGTAAAAGGTTAATCCTTGATGCAGGAAGGAATTACTGGGAAAGATGCATCCTACTTCCTTTCATCTGATGTTGACCCTCCAGGAGAACCACGGATATCAGCTGAGGTGCCCTAATTTTACAGCAAGGAAATAGTGAAAGAAGAAAAAAGTTGTGTGTCCCATTTCTTAAACAATTCACCCCCCTTATACTCAGTGAATGAAGGAACCAAAATAAATACATTGATAAATAAATATTTTTTTAACCCAACACTTTCCACCACAAAACAAAAACATCACAAACTTTTAAACTTCGTTCGGACAGGACAATGGTGAACGCAGCCTTTGCTACAATTCCTGAGGGAGCCTTCTCACACCTTCACCTACTGCAGTTCCTGTGAGTACTCATTTTAAAACATTGTATATCTCAGGATCTGTCCAATAAACTGTTTGTCCTGTAAAGTCACAACACTGTATTTAACATCTTTATATGACACCACACGTAGACATCCTTTGTGTTGCTGTCACAATGAAAGGAGTTCAGCCACTAGAAATGAATGGTTATTGAAAACAGTGGTGACATAGCAGTAATACAAGTGTCTCTGTATCAGTGTCGTCAAAGACTGCCCCCCTTCAGCTCTGCTCTGCATCACAAAGGGCTATTTTTTCTCTTAGATGAAATCACAAGTGTTAGCTGGACTTAAATGTGCAGGACCACAAATATCTATTCATACATACTGCATTAAAAATAAATATGCTTATGCTGTTTTCATGTTTTGACCAACACATGCTGATTTTGTTTTGACAGAAATTATTCTTCAGATGATTGCCATTACTGTCACGGAATACTAAACAGTGTCTTTACTTCTGTCTCTTGGCAGGCTCTTGAACTCTAACACATTCACCATGGTTTCTGATGATGCTTTTGCCGGTCTATCTCATCTGCAGTACCTGTGAGTGAATTTTGTACCTCAACATGGATAATAGCGCAACTAAAAATGATAATTGGCTCTTTTTTATGAACAAACCTTCTGTTTAAAGGAGACCAGTGCTATACAAGTTTATGTTAACCGGTATAAGTTATTGGTGTATATAGCAGCATAAATTCTAATTTATGAATCTCTACAAGTGATAGTAGGATAAAATTTCAATATGATGTGTAATTTCGTATTTTTTCATTTTTTAAGTATAGATATAAATATATACACACGCGCCCACACACACACACACACGTACGTATATATATATATATATATCATACATACATATACACATATATGTATATACACACATATGCGTGTATGTTAATGTATGTATGTATGATAAGCTGATTTTCAGGTCATCTCTGAAAAAATTCACTCCATTATAAAATGGGCAACATTTCTAACAGACAATACAATGTTTTTGAATCATGATTTTGTATTCAATATCCAAAAACCGTCTTGCTTTAAAAGAATGAGCCATTTGCAGTCTTGTTTTTTTCAGTAATGGTTTGATTAATTGATCAACTCTGAATAAATCAAACACACTTAAAGCCACAGTATGAAACTTCAGGCCTGTATAATGTACTTTAGCAATGGTTGCCAAAACTAAAAAGTAACATATGATCTTATGACAAAGAGGTAGTTTACTTAGAGCTTGTAAAACTGAATTTACCAGTTTGTGAATTAATGGGCTTTAGAAAGTTGTCCGCTGAAATGAGCTCCTGTCTCTTGCCTGTAGTTGACAGCCGTAGTGACACTCCCATCAGCTCTCTCTGCATTACCTCCATTAATGTTATGACTGGCCATGAATGCTAATCAAGTCATATTTTTATATTACCAGAAAAATCTAATGATACTGCACAGCGTGTATGTCCTCAATAAAAATAAGAACAGGATCAAATTATGGTGAGACAAACAATGTCATTATTATCGATACCTTTCTTTGCTGTTAATGAACCATTTGAATAATTAAAAGATTGATCTGACATCCTCTGTTATGGCTAACCTAAATTTATATAATTTCATCAACACTTTAGGCAAGAATTCAAATAACCTGACAAATGGAAAATATTTCCTGAATTTTACTTAAAAATTTGGAAAAGTATATATATAGTGGTATTAGTGTCTCTGAGGGGTTTCATCAATGTAATTTTTCATCAGGCTTTTATTATATCAAATACAAGCTCCTGTAATATAAGAAGTTGTTTGAGAGATTAATCTTTTACAGGTTTATTGAGAACAACGACATTCAGGCTCTGTCGAAAAATACCTTCCGAGGACTCACATCCTTGACTCATCTGTAAGTATTTTGTTGAAGTAATATGATTGGAGATTCATCTTGTGAATTTGTGAGTGAATAATAAACATTTCAATCTTGGTTGAAAGTGGTCACTTTTAATCAGTAATATACTCTATTGTGGGGTTAAGCATTTGTGGTATTTGTGATATTTTTCCCACCTTTGAGTTTGATGATTAGTCTGGACTTGGAAATTGGAGGTGCATATTTTAGACTTAGATAACAGTTATAATCCTTTCTAAGGTCTCTCTCAAACAACAATCTACAGCAGCTGCCGAGAGAGCTCTTCAAACACCTTGACATCCTCACTGATTTGTGAGTTTTCCTGCAGCAGAATCACACACATCTTGACATTGTGCAGCATTTGACCCTGCAATGTGTAACTGAATCCTGGTTTGTTTGATTCTGTGTGGGCTCAGCTTGAGTGGGGTTTCTTTATAATTAAAATCATGCTGTTTTATCTGTATGTTCTCTCCCCCCCTCACTATTCTATCCTTAAAATCACTGCTTCAGAATAATTTTAATGGTACACTGACCATTAGCAGGAAGAAAGGTGTCCTTTCTTTCAATTATTCCCCTGAAAGTCTGTGTCTGCACTAAAATCCAGCTTACAGGTTCACATAGATGTCAGTTCATGTCCTGCGTGTTGCTCCATCAAATCTAAAAGTTTACATGTAAATGTTATGTAACCTGACTTGAAAGAACATAACCTGAGAATTGCTTGAGGCTTGGACCAACTGTACTGAGTACCACACCTAGTCAAACGGAAATAAGGTATTTAAGTTATATTTGTCTTCTCCCTCCCTGGTCAGAGACCTAAGAGGGAATTCACTTCGCTGTGACTGTAAAATCAAATGGCTGGTTGACTGGATAGGAACAACAAACACATCAGTGCCTGCCATCTACTGTGCCAGCCCATTTGAATTCCAGGGACGCAGAATCCTTGATCTTGCAACGCGAGACTTCAACTGCATAAGTGCAGGTTTACCCTTTTGCCTTTTTTTTCACCATTCAGCAAATAATCACTGTGTGCCTGGGTTTATAAGCGCTGTCATTCTGTATTTCCCACTGCAGATTTTGCTGTTTATGAAACCTTCCCTTTCCACTCAGTGTCAGTAGAGTCTTATGAGTTCAGTGGAGATCAGTTTGTGGCCTTCGCTCAGCCTGATTCGGGTTTCTGCACTTTGTACATTTGGGATCACATAGAGATGACCTTCAGGAAATTTCATAATATTACCTGTAAGTTACTGCCTTGAAGGGCAAATAAACTATACAACCCTACTTCAGTGAGGAAAAATTACCTTTGGGCTGGTGTGTGTCCTTGCAGCTCGTTTCGCTGTCTACTGTAAACCTGTGGTGATAAACAACACACTGTACATGGTTGTGGCTCAGCTTTTTGGTGGATCCCATATCTACAAGTAAGGCTTGAATAACTATTCATCATGTTAAAATGGCACATATAAAGCTGATGTCAATAGATAACTGTCTTGGCATAGAAAAATGACCTGGAAACAGGGCCAAGCTGCTTGTCTAGTTCTATCCAGAAGAAAAAAAATCTGGAAAAAATACACGCATCACTAGCTAATTTTCTTATATATTGTATCGCTTTATGCAAAGCAAATGAAAATCTGGACGTGATTGCACAACTGCTCTTTTCGGATGTGTAAATTTGTGAGATTTCTACTTTTGAGTGTCTCATCTTAGTTCTTGGGTTTATGTCAAACTATTCAATATGCAAATTGAGCAGTGCTTTCTACCTATTTTACTTACTCTTCAAATTTTCCCACATTTTTGCAATCCCAGGTGGGAAGAGGATCCACTGCGTTTTATAAAGATCCAAGACATTGACACTACCCAGGTAAGGAAGCCCAACTTCGTGGCAACCTTCCAGCTGGATGGAGAATGGTACTTTGTGGTAGCAGACAGTTCCAAGGCCGGCTCAACCAGCATCTATCGATGGAACAGCAATGGTTTTTACTCCCACCAGTCCCTCCACCCGTGGCATCGTGACACCCATGTTGAGTTCCTTGATGTTGGGGGAAAGCCTCACCTCATTCTATCCAGTGCCTCACAGTCTCCAGTGGTTTATCAGTGGAACCGAGGCCAAAAGCAGTTTGTCTTCTATGAACAAATCTCAGAGCTGGCAGATGTGCAGATGGTTAAGCACTTTTGGGTGAGGAAAGTTCTTTACCTTTGCCTCACACGCTTCATAGGTGACTCCAAGATCCTCCGTTGGGAAGGGCAACGTTTTGTAGAGATCCAGACACTTCCCTCCCGAGGTTCAATGGCAGTATATTCTTTCACAGTGGGTCTTCGCCAGTATCTCATTCTTGGAAGTGATTTCTCTTTCTCCAGAGTTTACTTGTGGGATGATCTCACTCAACGTTTCCAGCCCTTTCAAGAGCTCAACATGAGAGCACCAAGGGCCTTCAGCATGGTCTCTATTGACAAAAAGGACATTCTGTTGGTTGCCAGCTTTAAAGGCAGCACTCTGGCCTACCAGCATATGCTAGTTGATCTCAGCACCTCATAGACATGGGAGAGGGAGAGGACAGGGGGTGACAAGGGCCAAGTAAATGCAAGACTGCAACACGCCATCTGTTAAAGACACTGGCTGATTAGCTATCTAACGTCTAGTAATTTGAGAAGAGAGGGGTCCTTCTCTTCTTTGTGGTAGTAACTTGAAAATCGTCCTCTAGCCAGTTAACTCGGCACAATGAGTAGCCAGTAGTGTTTATTCAACCCCTGCCAAGTTATTAAAATACACAACTCTGCAATATGATGTCACACAGTGCTTCAGTCAGTAAAGGCTTTGCCTACAAAATATGGCTCAGGAAAGGTTTTGATGTAGTCATGGGGATTCTTGCAAAAAAGGAATTCTGTCTTTGTCACAATAGTCCCAGGAAAGTAGTGCTGGCTGTATATTTGCTTTAAAAATTACATTTTTTTTCAAATTTTCATTATTATTCCTTGACAGGGTGAATATGTGGGCATGTGCATGTTTTAGAATAACTTTCCAATGAAGGAAAGCATTGTGGTGCACAAACCAGAAGGGCTGGAGTTCTACCTTCATAATGCACACAGAGGTGAGAAGGGGATCTATAATCTCATCTCATCTCATCTTATGATAGAGAGGATTGCAAATTGGTAAAATCCATGAAAAGTGGTCATATTCCCTTAAAGTTTGTTTTTTTTTTCAACTGAAGGCATTTTATTTGGCCTGATTTTGCAAGCATGATGTCCAGTAAAATGTTTGTTTTTTAGTATCCTTTGATGATTGACTCCATTCTAAAATTCCAGCAATAAACCAACTGCTTCTGATAAGCATATGACACATTTGTTAGCCATTCATAAGTACTAACATTTAGATCAAATGCATGTGCATCATGGACACTTTCAAATGACACTAAATAATCTGTGCTGCATTTAGCATGATGAAGTGTAAAACAAACAATTCAGAATGGTGTTATAACTAACATCCCAGATCAGATATTCTAATCATGTTAATATGAAATTTTGCTATGCATGTTTGGGGATACATTTTCAACAAAACTACAAGGAATTGGAGCTATTTAGGAGTCTTGAAGAAGTATGAAAATATGAGATTTGTGTGTTTATGAATCAGAAGTATATTCCCTCATTTTATAAACATTCACATCTAAAACTGTTCCTATGCTTCACAACAGTGTTTTTGAAAGGACATTTTAGAGCACTAAAGCAGCATTTAAAGTTTCGTCAAATAAACCGCTTGGTAACTAATGGATCATTTATTGTCTGAGTTATTGGCATATTTTCATATCTCATCTTCTGCATTTACTATCTACATTTAGCTTTTGTTGTGTGTGTTTAAACATGTCCAGGTCGTACAGGAGTAGTCAAGGGAAAAAGCTTTTTGGATCCTATTCTACTTTATGAAATAACGGAAATATTTTGTTATCGGAGTTTTTTTATGCGCATGAAAAAACAAAACAACCTCATGCGAAATATATGCGTATGATCAACGCAAAACGGAAGTTTTGAAAGTAGAGTATCGGTAGCGCTTGTTTTATTCGTTAGTGTGTCTGCGCGGGTGGCAATTACGGTCTGCAAGCTCGGACGGTAAACTCCGCATCGAAAGATGTCATGTCCTTGTTGAAAATAGAATCTCTAGCCGCTGTTAGCCAACGTCAGTGTCTAGCCTGGAAGTTGAAGCTGCTCCTGTTAGCTGAATTGTCAGCTCCCATTGTTTCCATTTTAAACACCAGTCGTGTGTAACAAATGTCATTCTGAGGGACATAGAATCGTTGCTGGTTAATCTGGTTGAAGTGACAATCGGTATTTGATGTCGCCAGTTCGCTATGGACGTCTGAGCTACCTTTGGCTACCGTTAGCTTCCTGGGCTAACTTCTTGGAACAACACGCCGCTGAACAGGTTTACGGTGAAGGTGTATTATAAACAAATGTTGAAGTGTTCTGCAATGACTCTGCCATCAGAGTGGGAAGACGATGAGCGGATGG
This sequence comes from Fistularia tabacaria, assembly GCA_901007705.1. Taxonomy (NCBI): domain Eukaryota; kingdom Metazoa; phylum Chordata; class Actinopteri; order Syngnathiformes; family Fistulariidae; genus Fistularia; species Fistularia tabacaria. The sequence continues at coordinate 12,995 of CAAKHD010013526.1, forward strand.
ATTTTATGTTCTCTGACTTTAAAGAGAACCGAGATGTCAACACGACTGACTGGGACGCTAAGATGGACTTCTGGACGGCTCTGATAGCTCGCAGCAGCAGGGAGCGCGGCACAGTGTGTGTCAATTTGCAGGATCTTAACAGGATCTTTAGGAGGAAAGAAAAAAAACCCCTGGGCCTGGCGATGGTCCTCCAGTCCATGGCCAGGTAACTGAAGGTGTGGCGGCCCCGTTACTGACCCCGTGTGGCTGACTCGACTGTGTGTGTCCTTTCCAGATGTGGGAAGATCCAAAGGGAGTCGGAGTTTGCTGCCAATGTGGACTGCGGTTGGCTGTCATGGGGTGTCGGCCTGCTGTTGGTGAAGCCCTTGAAGTGGACCTTCTCCACCCTCCTGGGAAGCAGCCGTGTCCCTCTGGAGGAGTCTTTTGTCGTAATCGAACTAGTAAAGGTTTGTCAATGACAAAAAAAGTTCATACTCGGAAGTCCCCGCTTTTGATTTAGAGATTTGTCTGGACATCTGCTTCTCCATGGACATTTTCTTTCGTATATTTCTATTCTCTCTGTTCTGCCCTTTCACTGTTTGAGTATTACAGCCAACTTAATATAAAATGGAACCCGAAAAAATAGTAAGCACAGTTTAATTATATAGTTAGCACTACAGTGCTGTCACATCTGGCTACTGAGGTGCTGAGTGGTTCTTGATAGATTAGTCAGAGCTTCTTTTATTTATTCCAGGAGAAAGCAGCAGAGCTACTCAGCGCCTACCGGAACAGTGAATTTGCTAGCCGCTCTGTCCTGTCATTTCCGGAGCTCTGTGCCCTCTCCTCCAAAGTGTGTGCTGATGAGAGCACCCTTTGCCTGGCTCTGCTGCAGCTGCAGAGGGACAAACAAGTCATGGTTTCTTTGCACGAGGGCGAGAAGGTTAAAAGCGAAGCCAACATTCATATCTGTAGTCCTTAGAGTAGTTTCTTTACAATTTGTTTTACTGTCGTCATGTTTTCCCTTACAGATTGTCAAATTTTGTCAGCCTGGAAAGGATCGTGTCTCTCCCATCAGCGACGTGGACATTGGCATTTACCAGTTGCAGCGCAGTGAGAAACTGCTGGGCGAGCGGGTGGAAAAACTGGGCCTTGAGGCTGAAAAGTACATCATTTCCATTTAGAACTTAATGTCAAACACAGGCAGATGTGTCTCGTCAGTTTGTGTTATGAAAAATTGTCAGAATTTTTCTGATGTGAAACAAGTAGTCCAGTGATTGAATCTATTCAACCCTAAAGTGGGCATCAGTCTGGTTGATTCTTGTCTGATATTTCAGGGCTTGATACCACATCTGAGTATGTCTAAAATCATCCAACTGTGATATCGAATTATTTTTTCGGCATCAAAATGGCATTACACAAATTTTCACCAGATATAAACTGTGTGATAGCCACCTTGGTTTTCGTTATCAGTTTTTAGTGCCTTGCTGATTGAGCAAACAGCTATTTTTGATAATTTGCTAATCTCTTTGTTTCTCACAGTAAATTCAATTTCCTCTGTTCAAAGGCAGGAGAAAAAGATTAAGAAATAATTAGGGGTTAATTCCATTTGGTCTGTGTTCTCAGATGGAATTTTCTATTCCAAGACAGATGTAACATAAATCAACAGTGAGAAGTTTGCTGATGAATATTTCACTAGCCTTTTTTTTCTCATATTGCCAAATGTTAATGTTCAATACGTTATGCTCTGCTGTTGTTGAAGTTGCTTTGATTAATCTATTATCAGGTGCAGAGAGGAAGTGAAGGCACTAGTTCGTGAAGGGAAGAAATCTCAGGTGATTGCTGATGCTTAACTGTGACCACATTTTCAATGAGCATAACCACGGAACTCTTATCAGTGGATTTTCTCAACAGGCTCTGAGGTGCTTGAGAGGGCGGAAGAGGGTAGAAAAGAGAGGAGACAAGTTGTTCACTCAGCTGGAGTCCATCAGAGAAATCCTGGACAGAATAGCCAAGTCCCAGACTGACAAAATGGTGGGATTAGATCCTCTGCCTCGCTGCAGCAGAAAAAGTATTTATCTGTATTACAGATTGTCTTGACTTCAGGTGTGTGTCCTGTAGGTAATGCAGGCGTATCAGGCTGGAGTGGCTGCCCTGAGACTCTCTCTTAAGGATGTGACTGTGGAACGAGCCGAGAGTCTTGTTGACCAAATCCAAGAGGTCATCATTTCCATAAAATTTGCAATTCTGTGTACGTCGAGGTAGCTTCCCTGAAAAAGCACAAGCTAAGGTGTAAAGGCCCAAAAAGTAGTATGTTATTGAGAAAACAAACTTGAAAATGTAAAAGTTGTTTGCTCTCATTGTGTGTTCAGATGTTAAAAAATAGGAATCATGTACTTTATTTAAAATTGGTGTCATGACGCTCTTGCTTCAGCAGAATTTTGATTAATTTATTGTCATTAAATACCCAATTTGGCAGATATTTTTTCTGACAAAGAACTCCTCTCTTCGCAGAGGTGTTGTGTGATATCAATGCATCAGGCAGATTTGATTTGGAATGGGTCCAGATAGTTTTTGTTCATAAAGTTCTAGCATCTTGTAATTCAACATCATTGCTATATAATGTGTTAAGTTTAGACACCACAGCCTGTATATAATAGTGTTTTGGAATGTTGGAATGTGTATTTGATGAAGCCCGGCAGGAAGAATGGTGTTAAGCTCACTAATGTACAGACGGAAAAGAGAGGGGGCACTTCTCTTCTTATCTTTCCTTAGATATTATTGCAAAAAATAGAAGTTTCAAAAGATGTTGGCTTGTCTTTGATGTATTTATCATGACTTTGCAGCTGCCTTATAAATATTTATTTTCCTCCCCATTTGTTTTACCAGTTGTGTGATGCTCAGGATGAGGTGAACCAAGCTATATCTGGCGAAGTGATTGGCCCAGGTATGCCATTGGAACAATCCTTCACACATCATGTGTTTAAACCTAGCGACTAAACTCAGTCATTGTTTTATAGATGAAGACATGGGCGAGTTGGAGGAAGAACTGAAGTCATTATTGGATGAATCCAAGCCAACACCTGAAGCTCCAGTTAACCCTCTTCGGCCCACCTGGGAGCCTAGTCTCCCAGGTAATGACTGGCTTGATCCCATGCCTGCTGTGCCACAAGGCCAGCTGAGTGTTAGCACAGATCAGCTGGAGAAGAAAAAAAATGAATTAACTCTCAGAGACTCAGGTTTGCTTGATTTCTGCCCTATTTTTAAAGTAATGACTTTTTTATTTGACTCAATGTAACATTTTTACTTTGTCTTTCAGGCGTTCAGCTCAAGAAAATTACTTCTCCAGCCAAGAGATTAGAGCCGGCACAGTGAAGACACAGGAAAAGCACAGCAAGTCTGAAATGCTGCAGCGTCGACGTAATCTGTTTTCCCAAGCTTTCTCTTAGCGAGAATTAAATGTCATAGAAGTTAATACAAACCAGTAATTGCAGGTGTTTTAACAATAAACATCAGGATGAAAAAAGGCGCTTAAGTATGTTATAAAAGTAAAGAATGCCTTTGCAGTGGATGCATGCCAAAAAGGATTTGTGACGTTGCCTTTTCCATAAATTACTATTTAACTTTAAAGCTTTCAGATCTACTCCTTCTGGTCTGAAGTTTTCACATCAAAAGTGAGAAGTTTATGTCTCTAGAATATTCTCTTTGGTATGCAACCACTTGAAATGCTTTTTATGTGATCGTATTTTTGACAAGGGGTACAAGAGCAGCTGTTTGTCCATTTATTGTGTGTATGTAGATGTCCATGGTTGACAGTCCTGTGGGATGTGTTCACTAGCCATCTTATATGAAACCGACTTTAGTTTGCCAAATGTGTTATTACAAACAAGAGTATGTCTTGTCTCATGAAAACATGCATGCGAGGAGAAAACAGCTCTCTTTAAATGGAGTCAACCAAATATTTTGCTGAATAAATTTTATTTTAATCATTTTTGTAGTGGTATTTATTTGTTTGATTTGCAGAATAATGGTATTGCATACCTGTCTAGACAATTTTACATTTTTAAGTTATTTACTACAAAAAGACAAAAATTAAAAGATCAGAAGAAAACTTTGGAAAGTCAATTCTGGATGTTTGCATCTCTGAAACTCACCACGTATTGATCTTCGAATGCAAAACAGACTTCTTACTTCCAATGTCAATGATGGTGATATTTTAGAGGGGATTGTTTAATATGTGGCATTGAATATACCAAACACAGGATTAATCAAAACTTAGTCAATAATTTTAGCTAAAGTAAAATTATTAATCACATCAAAAAATACCCCCCAAAAAAGCAGTTTGTAATTTTCTGTTTACTAAACACTGGTACTTGATCACTGGCACTCATACTGTTCAACATGGTACTTTTAAAAGTCAAATTCCTAATTATTGCCCTATTTTGCTAATATTTTGCATTTGTGGTTACAAATGGGTCCACAGGTACTAAATTATCCACTGCTACTGATTTCCTTGTCGTAATTACCAAAGTGTAACTAAGCATTGAAATGAGCTTTTTTTGTCTGAATAGATGAAATCTTGAAGAAAAAGTTTTAAATCCTCAATTGGTAGCATCATTGCTTTTCAATTTTTATGCTCAGCACTTAATCCAGCAAAAACACTTCCTATCTAATCCGTATACATTGACTTACTGAGGGCCACCAATGGTGGCTCTTCCATGTACCAACTTAGCAGCATGAAGTTTTGGATTGTATTTGTTTTCCCTCAGATAAATAACCATTTGTATCATCAATTACATAACACAACTCAGCTGTTCAGTGTTTAGGAATATTGTAAACCAGAGACACAACCTTTACAGGCGGCACTCATTCCAACAAATAGGTAAGTTTTGAAACAATGTGTTTTATCATTGAAAACCCGATTGAGAAGAAGCAAGTGTTTGTCTCTGCAGTAAATGTGACTTAAAATAAGGAATATTTCAGTCCTTCTTAAATGCACTGTTGATCGAATGCCTTCATAAGATATACTCCTGTATACTCCCGTATATTTTCCAACCGTCTGAAATTATAGAGATCAAGTAGCCAAACAAAAGAGCATTGCTTTATTTTCTTGATCCAGTGACAAGTGATCATGTTAAAGCAGGGCATAAAGTGGTCAGTGGTATGCTATCTACTTTCAGTGTTCCAGACATTGTTGTCTCCTCTAATAAATACTAAATAAATAAATGAAAAACAATTCCTTACAAAGGTGCAGCCTTCTCAAGTATAGTTAATAATATCACAAAACCAGTTTACAGCAGCGCTTTCAAAAAATCCCATGTATCACAAGTAGCATCAGTGGGAATGTTTTAACCAAAACTCGACTCACTTGGTCGACCTATACGGTTTCTTTCAACACACATATGCCTGTGCGTGTGCACACACACACAGACACACACACACACAGAGTCCTTTTTACCATAATTTCAAGCTACTTTTCCAAAATAAATGTGTTGTTTGAGCCAGTTGAGAAAAAAAAGATTAAATCGCAACTCTGTGCCCTTTGCTATATAGCCGATAGTAACATTACTTTACTGATGCTGTGAAAAGATGAAAGACATTCAGGGAGAAATAGTTTAATCATTTGAGTTCTAGCCTATGCAGCTTGTTATATATCAAGTTGTTATGCCCAGATGGTTATTGAAGAGATAGAGCAGACAGAGTTTACTTTTAGCTAGGACTGCACTTCACAGGTTGTGTATTGTTGAACTGAGCAGGCACTGATGAAGACATTTGGCTGAGGATTTGTTGATGCATCACATTTAACAATATGATGCGAGAGTCTAAGTAAAAGGTCAAGTGTGTAGAGTACAGATTTCATTCGATTGTACATTAGAAATATTTGGCATGCTTTATAATTTCAACTGTACATGAAGAAAAAAAACAATCTTTATGGAACACCATGAACAAAATGATCATTTGTCTTTTTTTGTTGCGTACAAAGCAGGGTACACACTGGATTCCTGCTCTTGCAGTGTCATGTATATTGATGTATACAGCAGATATGAGTGTGCATTTAAGCATATATGTGTAGGTTTGCAGTTCTACACTGTCCTGTCGGTTCCAGAACGCTTTCGCACTACTTTCTCTTCATTCACCTGGTCCACGGCCAGTGTCTCCAGCTCTGCCTGAGGAGGGGCGAGTGGAACAGTGCCATGGGGGATGCGGTGAGCCACACCTACATGAGCCCTGTACTGGCGATCCCGTGCTGGGCTATGCCGAGGGCTGGCAGTGGCACCCAGAGGAGGGACTGGTGAGCGTTCAGAGGCTATAGAAGGGATAATAGGAGGCCTTTCTCTGACTACATGCAGCTCAGGAGACTCTCTACCAGCCTGCAGAAAGGGTGTTGGGTCAGGCATAGCGTCCACAGTCTCCTGCAGCACAAGCCGCCTACCATCTGGGCCGAGGCGGTACACCTCTGTCAGCTCTGGGTGAAGGGGCTGGGACAGACTCTTCTTCATGCGGCGCCGTGGGGTTTCAGGCTGCCTGTCCTTTGCTGACGGAGGTGAAGGCTTGTAGGAGGTGACAGGGCTGACATTAGGGCTGGCCTCAGATGAGCTGCCCGCCAAGAGTTTTTTCTTGGTGGCATGAAGCTGTGAGGTTAGGTAGGCAATCGTACTTGCTCTCTGTTCCAGTTCTCCGGACAAAACAGCTAGCTTGTGGCTCTTTATCTTCAGCTCCTCAAGGTACTTTTTCTCTCTCTCTTTTATGGTATTTTCCAAGACAAAGATCATGGCATTCTTCTGCTCCAGGTCCCTGAGCAGCTCTGTGTTCTCCTCCTCTTTCTTTTTCAGTTGAGCCTCCAACTCATCACACCTCCTCTGAAGCTCTTTGCATCGGGCCTCACCGCTGTCTGCATACACGACACATTAGTAATATTTAGTACAAAAGGATCGCAAACTAAGATACACAGCATTGCTGTCAAAGACCAGACAGCGATTACTTAATGCTAAATATACTGGTTTTGTCTCCAAGGAATTATTTTTGTAATTAATAAATTTACTTTTAACTAATGTATTTTCATTTTTACTTCCATCAATTTGCTTTCATATTTTTGCCCCCAAAGTTACTTGCTTAATTCATGTCATTGTTTCAAATCAAGTGAAAATGTTATGTATTAATCAATACCTTTAGTTACTGATATTGAGCAAGAAACTGCTTGAAAATAACAAATATATTGCCTTATAATCAGCAAACCTAGAAGTTTTAAAATAAAAAATTAAACAAAATAAATAAAGTAATTAAAAGTAGCAGGGACATAATAAAAGAAGATATAAAAAGGCCTTTTTCTTTTTTTCTTTAACCAAGCCTTAATGCACAGTGGTTAATGTGCAGATACTGACATTCATGATCGCATTTATACCAATTGCAGTGGACAGAGAGCCTCAGTCTCACATTTCATCCATGGAAGAGATGGAAGACAGTGCTCTTTGTTGACCTTCACCACTGCAGCCCCACCCTGCCCCGCCTCACCCTGTTTTCCCCAGACTATAATACAGCCATCTCTCCTTGTGCATAAGTGCAATATGATTATTTATTCTAAAGAGAAAGTGAGCCTCACATTTCAATTCAGCACATTTAGTTTGAAATGAAAATACAGGGACGATGATAGAGACTTCAATATTTTGCCTGGTAAATTGTCACCTTGGTGAAAGCAGCTTAGCCCTGCTGTGCTAAGCAGGTCGGAGGCTATGCATTAGTGCTGTGACAGATAATCTAATTTCCTCCACTCCAATCTCTCAAATTTTCCACACCGGCATCATAGGCCCGATTGCTGGAGACTCTTAACAACACTGCAGAGCGTGAGCCAGTCATGTTAGAAAGCACACAAAATACACTGTAACCCAGGTGAGACACAACATGCTTCTTGATCACTGAGACTGGAGCTGGGTGTCATTGCAAATCTGTAACTAGATTAAAGAGGGGCTGCAGGCAGCGTGTCAGGGGTCCCCATGACTGCAGTGGACAGTGGCGCCGGCCAGCAGACACAGGAGATCAGGCTAGAAAGAGCCAGTGGAGTGACTCATGTCACGCACTGTCATGACTGTGGTAACATGGGGGAGGGGCAGGTAGCATTGAGGACACGGAGCTATAATGAGCAACATGCAGTCTCAGAATGCAATGCATCCTAGGCGGGACAGTATTTCTAAGAAAAACAGGATTTCCAATCAAGGTATGGTGTATTGTTAGGTAAAAAAGGTTTGATTTAAATTGACTCATCTAGTTTCGAAATCAAAGGAAAGGTCATGAGTAAACTAGTCATTAGTCACCGATAATCACCTTGAAAATCAATTTTAAAGGTGCATAAAAATCAACTAGAAATTAGTGAGCTATGAAATGAACACCAGAATATAATCATACAATTTGGAACAAGGGACAAAAAAATACACAGTAATATTATTTCAACATACAATGTTGGAATGATGTTTTTTTTATATGATAGAATTAAGCTGGTCTTCAATATGCTGAGGACATATTGTATTTTTTTCCTTTTTCTGTTCCATATAACATTCTAAGGGGGGACATGGTGCAGAGAGTTAGAGTGGTTGTCCTTGGAACTGAACATGCCTGGTTCGATTCCCGGTTCCTCCCAGCCTTTCGAAGAGCAAGACACTGAACTCCTAACTACTTCCCTGGTGCTGTTCCTTAGCTGCCTTCTACTCATGGTGTGTCCATGATGGGTAAAATGCAGTGGTCAAATTTCATTCATGTTGTGCTGTATGTGACAATAAAGGCATTTCTTCTTCATTTTCCATACTTAAACAGATACTGTATCCAATGTAACTGTATTTGAAATATCCAATGATACTAAACCAACTTACATTAATGTTGCACTCTGTATATTTACCTTCCATATGCTTCATATTTATGTTGTTCTTGCAGAAACATGACAGGAGGAAAAATACATCTAATACTGGATCATGGCATCAACTCCATATCAAGCATGCAGATGTGTGTGCAGTATAATTGAAGCTTACCTGAAGGATCAGAGCTTCTCACAGTGAGCTCATAGGTCAGGTCTATGAAAAAAGGGAGAGGGTAACTAACATTACAACATCTCAGTTATTGAGCAGCACACGCATCAAACATCTATAATTATTGCTTGGAGACGCTCTCAGACTATCCCAGGATGGATATTGATGTATAAAGACTAGCAAGACTTCAGCGATAGCTATATAGACTGGTACACTAGAGATATGCAGCATCATGGATAAAGAAAACTGTAGGATTTGTCTTTAATCATCATTATGTCCCCCCTTCATAACTGAAGAGGAGGATGATATGAGCCAGTTCTGCTATTGCATCATTCCAGCACAGAATCAAACCACTGGCAGTTGAATGTATTCCCGTTAAATCCCGAGATTTACTTTAGAAAGGCAGAAAACAACCTTACAATATCCTATTGCGTTTTGCTCTGATCCGTTATACATCTATCAATAAATTAATTGTATCAAAACTTTTTGTTACCTCTGCAGTTGTCAGATAAGAAAAAAATGCATCAAGTTGTTCATGTGCCAATTTACTTGATCAGCATGAGGAGAAACAAGCTGCTTATGGAGAGCTCACCTGTGCATTGCTGTTGTAACCTGCGGATCTCTGCATGAAGCCCCTTTAGTGTGTTGGCATGGTCCTGCTGGAGGAAGAGCAGGTTTTTCTGCGCACTGTGCAGCTGATTCTCCAATGTGACATTGGCTGATGCCATGGCTGATTAAGTTTACACACACCAGTCTTCATATCATCAGAAAGTGACAGAAAAAGGTGAAGATTACTATAAAGAGCCAACTCGCTTGTCAAACAAGCCACAACAAGACTATCTTTCAGTTTTTCATTACTAGTTTTTTGCAAGTGCACCAACTTTCATCTGTCTGCAAATTGGCTTTATAAGACGTATCAAAGTCATATCAATGAATCTAACTGAAATGACGGTTAAGCTTATAATTATTTTAAATCATCCCACCTTCAATTCAAGATTGCTTCTTAAAATGAAAACAACGGTTATTATGTTGAGGCTTTGTTTAGCTCGCAATCACTGATGTGTATTTATTGATTTAGGATGAGAGTGAGCCACGCCTTTAGGGATGCCAGAAACAGTACAGAAACAAATCCATTAACCAGAAATGGTAATTGATTTGCATTGAAAACAATCCTCCTGATGATGTTAGATAAGAAAACAGAATCATTTACATTTTAATAACATTCTAAAAGTCTAAAAATTGAGAAATGAGCATTGTGTAGGTTAATAAATAAAGCAAATGGTAAATAGAAGATATGAGTGAAATACCTCTTTATATGTTCCATACCTCTGACCACTACTAGTAAAACTGAACAAAACTTAAGAAGAGTGAAAACAACACTACTAGTAAAATGACCCCCCCATCCCTCTTCACCGGATGTCCTTGTGTCTCGAGACACACAGTCACTCAGTCACAGCATCTTCATGCACTGCTAGAGATCTGAATTATGCTGAGGGTTGAGAGCACATTGATCCCTGTGACAGACCCCTGAGAGCAAAGGGAGCCTCTCCCTTCATCCATGAGCCTGCTTCAATAAAATATCCCAAACACTCCCCCTCATTCTTAGATCATCAGCTTACTAACATTAATATTTTATCTTGTAAAGACTCCATGCCTGGACTCACTGATGGATTTCTGTGACCCACCCGCCCCCTTTCTCCGGTTAAAAAATAAAGGACATGGGAACTGATTCTGATAATCGCAAATACTGCTACTGGTGTGTAAAAAAGGCTGTGGAGATCTGGATAGTCTATTATTGATGAGTAATGCGGGCTATTTCCAGTAAACCCTGCAGTGCATGCATATCTTATCCCAGCCCTTTCCAAGAAGAGCTTTCCATTTACCAAGGCTTGACATGACATGTCATAACTTATCTGATGCAGTAACATGGGGGTCGATGTGGAACAACTGAGAACGAAGTCTGGGCTCAGAACCATGTGAGGACTGAATTAAATATGAAAAAAATTAAATGAGCATGTGTTACTTTTCAATACAGCCACATCCTCTTTTATTCCCTTGAACCAACTAGCAGCATTCACCCATAAAGTCAATATAAATAACCAATGAAATGCAGTAGTAGGAAATATTAGCCTGTAGCTTCCAACCTCAGCCCCCATAAGACCTAAGCCTTCAAAGCTCCTCCAGGAACAAAGCGTTTTCTTTGCACACAGACGTCCATAAATCTAGCAGTACGGACCTCCTCTTTACTTTGCCGGTTAGACATCGATCTCATGTCACTTGCTAGCAATCATCAACATCAAATCACCCGACACTATTGGCGGGGCGATGAAGACCTAGAATTACTACAGCTATAGCAGGGCAGAAGGCTAGCTTTGACGGCATGGACACTGGATGAGTTCCACCGCACTTTCAATTTCAGCACCTGCATTGCGGACAGCAGCCGGACCCACATCTGACAGACGTTAACTCGATGCTGCTTTGACAACAGAAACATCGGGATCGCTGCCTCTACCAGACGTTCTTGATAAAATTACCTTTAGTGGCTCGACCTTTTTTTATTCCCCGACCCATATGCTAACGCTCAACCGCGGCCTGCAGCGTCTGACTGCATAGTGCTTGTTTATAGCAGATCACGGCTTGTTGTTGCGCATCGTCACTGTATTTTGAACATACAACAAAAGCTGCGGCCAAACATCACGCCCAATCCCCAAAACATTATGACATCTACATGCTTTCCAAACGCAAACAACTAGATTCGTGAAAGATGAACGGTTATATGTGTTGTGGAGCGTTTCTGGAATATTCCGCAAACGTTGAAGTAGCCAAACGCCTCTCGATAGGAATAATGTTCTAAAGATTTTAGGGCCACTGAGGGCATGTAACGATTTTTTAATGATTTAAGATACTCCTGATAAAAAGGACCGACAAACCCAACGAGAAAAAAAAAACATCTCTCAAAAGTTAACCTGTGTGGGGAAATTAACAACAAATAAATAAACTAAATTTATGTATATTACGGGATGATAATCCATGACATATAAACATATGCTTAGGTAAACGGAACAATTTTTCCATAAATTAGTGAGAGCTTGAATTATGCTAACCTAGCTGGGCTGCTATCGACATCACGCCCCATTATCTTGCGGTGGGCTTACCTTGAGGCTAAAACACCCAGCTGTTGAAGATTATTAAAATAACTGTAAATTGTCTTTGGGTAGACGAGCCACACCGGCTGACCTAAGTGCGTTCCGCCTTGCCAAGCATGTCAACGATGCTGTCAGAAATGCTACTTTCTCGGGTGAGTGGAGGGCGGCTGTCAGATTCCTCTCATCTCCCTGAGCTACTAGACAAAATAAAGCGATGCATCATGGGAAACCAGGGTAACTCATCTCACCAAAAGTTTTGCGTCTCACCATTTGCAACCAGAACTGAGCAGATGATTCAATCTCATAGTAATCAAACCAAAAAAAAACAAAAAAAAAAAACCGAGGAGCCGTTGACAGGAACCTGTTCTTGTTTTCAATGAACAGCGTCATTACCATAGCAACTGTAGCAATTGACTGATCAGTAGTGATGCATTTGCGCCATCTAGTGACATCAGATACTATCACTGGCATAAGTGCGATATGTAACGCAAATATACAATATTTGTACCCTATTTCTCTGTCGGGTTTCCCAGCGATGAAGCCGGGGAGAGGAAAGGAATCGGTGACGATGGATATCAATTCTACTGCTTTTCGAGGCACAGCTGTCAGATAGCTTAGAGGTTGTTGAATGGAGTACTGTCACTCAGTTGTAGTTTAGAGGCACTACAGCAGAAAACTGAAATCCACATTTCCCTCTCACTCTCGCCCCAGCTCCCTCTGTTTCTGCATAATTCTGTGTCTGGGCAGCATTACAAATAAAATCAATATTTTGATTCCCGCATTAGAACCAGCAGATATATGCTCGTTGGCATGTTTATAAATTAGTGTGAGTGTATATTGTCCTTCCACTGTCAATTAAATCTTTGTAAAGATTATTGCAATCTGCACAACATAGATATTCATTTATCTTTGATTATGACTTTATCACAGCTACTTGATGTTCACTTTTTCATTCATTGATGTTTTGCTTATTTCAATATACTTGGTGTTGCAATTGAACCGTAAACATCAACATCTGAGATATCAAAACCCAGAGAACAGTTGCCATATTGTTGTATTCCAAAATATTACCTTTAATTATGTTGTCAAGCGGAATTCCTATGTGGCATGGCTTCTGGGTAAAATGATACAAACCATAAACAAAAAAATCAATTTGCCTTCTGGACCTCAGAAAACAGACTCAAAAAGAAAAAGAAAACAACTTACTGAACAAATGGAATTATTGTAGATGTCCAGAAATGTTATTTTTTGAAAAAAAGTTTTCAATCCCTCATTGACTTTGGAATGTTTGTGGTGGGGATTCAATTCTTCTCATTTCTTTATTTTTAGTATTTCTGGCACACATCCCAGCTGCCTTCAGGAATGAACCAGCCAACCAGGGGAGGGAAATATAAATGATCCTTTCCACTACATAGCAGAAGTGAAAAATAATTCCTCAGCAGAGACCTCAGCCTTTTGTTTGTTTTACTTACAGACAACACTGATCTACATAAATTATAGTTACCTTGAAAAACAGAGTTAATCCAAAACAAAAAAAGCAAGCAGGATTCACTTTTATCTTCTCTTGTTAATGCTAATGATTTGCTTTTTTGGTGTGGTTGAGTTGATGCTGTACATCCAGACCTGTAATGACATTCACTAAGTAGATACACACACCTCAAGCGTACCTCAAGCATCCACCTCAACACTCAATCCATGCTGTCCACCTCAAGTATCAACCGTGGAGTTTCTGTGATAAGTTGGCAATCCTCATAAAAGTCTGACTGACTGCCAGTTGTGTCTGGAGAAAGAACTGCCCTTCTTTATGTGCAAGGTAAAGAAATACATTCTTCTAAATACTGGCAAATTTAACAAAACGCGTCAAACATGAGGTGGTGAGGGTGCTGGACCTGAGTCAAAAAAACATCAGATGACGACTGGAAAAAGTAATAAGATCGAACTGCTCTTTTCTTTTTCTTTTTCTTTTTACAACTAGGTATCTGACAAAAACTGTTGAATTATGTTGTATTTCTGGTATTAACAACATTGGTAGAAGCTGGCACTGGTTCTTGTCAAATTTATGGAATTACAAATGAAATCTAAGCATATAGGAGCTGGTCTCAAATTGACCTGGTTGAATGCTCCTGCCCTGACAAGCTGCCAACAACAACAACACTTTTCAGCTTGTAATCATTTTACAGTTATTATATTGAGGTTGGCAAGATAAAATGCCAATGAAAATCTCAGGTAATTTTCCAAGACCATTTCGTATTTGCCTGTCCAAAAAAAGTCAGAATTACTTGACTGTTGAAGTGAGTATGTCATTTATGCAAACAAACTTTAAAGCAAGTCACTAATGTAGCGATGGCATTAACTTATTTCAACTTGGCAGACCCACATTTAATTACACAAAATCATCCAGGCCCTACAACCAAGGGCAAATTATTTTCTGTAATTTGTCATCTCAAAATACCACACATATGGTAGCCCCGAAGGTCAAAAACTCAAGGGGAAAAAGTGAAACCCAATGTAAAGCATCACATGAGAAAAACTAAAACATGGCAATATACAATTTTATGGTTAGCACTTAAGTCCCACAAAAAGAAAGTTCTTGGTTGTCTGGGGAGCTTCTCAGTCATCCAGGTCATGGTGAACTCTTGTCAAAATCTTCTTGTTATGGCAACTGGACTTGACTTTCTTCACTTGAAGACGTTTCACCCCTCATCCGAGAGGATTTGGACAAGGTCCCTGGTTCTTTCTCACAGGTGGGGTTTCCATGCACTTCCATTGTCTATGTGGGTTTCCTCCGGTTTCTCCAGTTTCCTCCCACAGTCTGAAAAAATGAAGTTGGTTAATTAGAGACCCCAAATTCCTCAGATGTGTCAATGAGAGAGTGACTGGTTGTATGTTGCTAAATTTCTGGCTCAGTGATTTACTGGTCCAGGGTGCACCCCACCTCTTGTCCAATGACAACTGAGATAGGTTTAAGTCCCCCTGCAACATGAAGTACAAGATAAACAGTATAGATAATGAACGACAGAATTGTAATAAATTCTTGTTGATATACTGTATTTTATCATTGTGTTTTGTAAAATATAGATATAAATTTTATTTTAGCCATGTTTAGTCTTTCAACATTTTACTTTATTATTTGGTGTCATGATATTTGATTTCTTGTGTTTTATTATATGGTGTAATTTATCCATCCCTCCATCCATCTATTATCTAGCGCTTTATCCTACTCAGGGTCCCGGGGGATACTGGAGCCTATCTAAGCTGCCACTGGGCAAGAGGCAGGCTGCAACCTGTACTGGTCGCCAGTGAATCACAGGGCCACATATAGAGAAAGACAACCATCCACTCTCTCATTCACACTTCTGGGCTATTTTCAATTTTTTTCTTATTAACTTGCTGCATGTTTTTGGACTATGGGAGGAAACCAGAGATCCTGGAGGAAACACATGGGGAGAACATGCAAACTCCACACAGAAAGGTCCCCTGTCAGAATTGAATCAGGGTTTGTAATTCGTCATCATCATTTGTGTTGGTAGTGGGCTGGGTGAGTGATCAGCAGGCTGAGTGATCGGCAGGCTGAGTGATCAACTGGGTGCGGTGGCGCGTATAGTGCAGTCTGCTAAGTGAGCCATTGCTGGCAGAGATGCCTGCAATCCCACCCCTCCTTAAGCCTCTGTCGCTGACCGCCCCTGATGGGGTCCAGGAAACAATTAGTAAGACTTCCGTGGTCAGTACATAGCCTCCCTCTCAGCAAGACTCTCACGATGCCTCATTGTGGCAGCCCACGGAAACTTGGGCCTTGTGGCCCCAGGCTGAATTAGTGAGGGATCTCGGAGCCGCAGTGGTCCCCAGAGGTGCCTGTGCCAACACCTGCCCCACTGCCACGTGGGTAAACCTGGGAAGGTATGATGGCTAGAGGAAAACACCCTGAACACGAATCTGCAGATGGGGACAGGCAATAGGCAGAGCCCAACAGACCGAACTACCAGCAGTCTCCTGCAGCTCGAAACAGAGTGAAGGTTGTTGTGAGTTTTCTCATACCACTGGAAGCTACTCTGCTTGAGCAAAGAACGGTGGGAGTGAGGACTGCGCACCCACACCCTCACCATAAACTTTTCCCTTGTACAAGCCCCTTGCTCCATCCATCCACGCCCCTCCCCTATACCCCCAAAAGTCTTGTGGCAATGTGGAATGGCGGCAGGCACAGGCCTGTCATCAATGTCAACAACGTTGACTAACCCGGACCAAGCGTCATCATTTGACGCGATGGACAGCTGACGTGTGTGTGTGTTGGTGCACAGCGCTAGATGAATAAGTCTTACTATCACACAAAGCCAAATGTTGAACCAACTTTTGAATCCTCACTCTTTGAAATGGAGACTTTTGCATTTTGATTAGTTCTTTGACTATATGGTATGGAAAGGATTTGTCTATTCAAGTTGTGGAACGGTATGATTATCACCAGCATATGGACTTTATTTGTCACCAAAAGCGGAATATGTGAAATGGTGGCTTAAAGTAGAGGTTATTTCAACAGTTATCAAATTCTCTGAAATAGTTTATAACTCCAGTATGACAAATTTACAAGCTGACAAAACATAGGTGAACACTGAAGGGAAATTACAGCCAACATGTTTCTTTGGGCCCTTGTGGAAAGTGCTGCTATGTCCTTGTCATTATTTTGCCAATGCGAAGTGGCTCTGGCTATATTCTTGTAATAAGGATATATTAGAGGAAACCATGCTTCTCTATGCAACCTTTCTTTTACAGATTTTGCAGTCCAAGGAGAATAATGTGCCAATTAAAGTGACACTTTAATTACAGGTGGTTTATCAACCTCTAACACTAAACTTTGATCAGACATTGATTTAAGGTGCCGGAAAAATGTGTGAAAAGATACAGTCCCTTCAAATTTAGGGGTACATGAGCTGTGATGATACATGAATGAAATGGACAGCGGTGAGCCCAACATTTTGGCTTGTACATGAGCTTCAAAAGTGCTAAGAAATAATCAAGATATAGAATGAAGTTATATATTTTTAGACAATTCAAGTAAATCCCTTTCAGTTTTCTTTTTACAGGAGGCAATGTTTGGAATTTTTACAATAAAGTCAATAATAGGTGTGTGGGAATTACCAAATGACATTGCATGGTTTAGATAGATACATACACATCTTAAAACAGAAACATGTAATGAAATCATTAATGATAATGATTCTGAACCAAACAAAATAATTACGCTATGATAAGTGGAGTTTATAAGATCTGAAAAGTATTTGTTTGAAGTCAGCTTCATTAAATGTCATCTTTTGTTTGTGGTATACACATTATTGCAGTTTGGTAAAACCAGGAGCGAAAAAGTGGACCAAATGCTCCTGGATTCGGAGCAGTCATTAAAATCCATTAGGCTCTTATTTCAACCACCTTAGCCTTCTACTTTGCACCACCATAATCAGCGCTCCTGTATAGAGCTCAGAGACCCTCTGTTTTTCCAGAGATATAAGAGACTGGTTGTGGAGTTTCCCTGTTTTCAATTGAAATATTTTCATTCTTGTCTAGTCACAACAGGAATGAGTATTGTGCTGACTTGCCCATTTCATATGCCCATGTTTATTCATATTCCAACCACTGTCACTGGATGTTAAAACACAGAGCATGTCTGTGAAGTATAATGCATGGATCAGCTGCTGCTGCCAAATAATGTAGTATAAACAATGTGGTGTCCTTGTAAATGTCCTGAACGGACTTTAGATCCCTTGCTGGTCAACTCGAAAAATGCTAGTGGCTGTTTGCATCATTGCAAAGAAAAATTTGCACATTTATGAGAGCTTTGTGTGATATGGCTGGCAGATCTGTGGCTCTGATGGAGAATCGTCAAAAATTCTATGGTGGGTGTCTTAAAGAACTTAGCCTCTATAAAACTGTTCAGAACACATTTGATTGCTGCAACTCTTTCAGCAAGAGATCATGTTTTTTTTAGGTCCAATTGACCATCACTTATCTACTATTGCATATTTTTGAGATTTGGGAAATTATTTTCTCACTTGTTTTGCCAAATGATAAATGATAAATGATCATTGGTAACACGCTAATACCTGTATAGAGCTACAGTGAGGACCATGTTTCCCACTGAAACTTTGCTTAAAAAAGGCCGCCTGCAAACTGCAAGAAGACGAATTGAAACCTGAACTTTAATAAATAATGCAAAAGTAAAGTTTTAAGTAGCAAGTTCCTTGCGAGGACAGAGGCTGGTAAACCACTGTATATCCTTTTTCCTCCTCTTGATAAATCGTGCTAAGCTAACAATGTACAAGCGATAGATTCTTACTGTCTTACTATAATTAAATCAAGTACTTCAGGACAATTTGTACTTAAACTTCACTTGACTGTTTATGTGACTAGGTTTATGTGACAACTATAGTAAACACTGGTTGAATTTAAGAGGGATTAACGGGACTGATTAAAGGATAAGGTTTTAAATGAAGCACATTGTTAAAGGATTAATCAGTGCTTATCAATGTTTTGTTTTCTGCTGTCTGACAAACACCAAAAAATAGAGAATGAAAAAGTGAAATGAAAAGTGAATGACTTCAATGGCACCAACTAAACAGTGGTTTATTTTTTTTTAAACTTACATCATAACAGATGTTTCATTTGATTCGGATGATAATATTAAAGTCTATAAATTACAATAATAAAAAATAACATAAAAATAAAACTTTTTTGTTGCTGTTTAATTTTTTCCTCTGCTTCATACTATGATAAAGGTCCAGATAGCCCACCACACGTGCTAAAGCTGTAAATAAACACTGGCTGCTGTTTATATATCTCACATATGGATTTTAGTGCCTGTGCAATCTCCAAAGGTCCTGGGCCCGCTCCAGTCAAGCTGGGCGACTCATCCTTTAGTGCCAGACTCCAAATAAAACAGACGTGCCAAGCCAAGCAAAACCCACTACAGAGCTATTTTCCACCATCTGTGTGGCCAGGCAAAATACAAGGAAACCATTTCAGCCCTGAAGGCTTCCCAAATTTAGAAACACTGGGCAGATTAGATTGAAGAAAAAGCCCATTCAGCACGTTGTCAAAATCCCTTCCTAAACTTTTCAACTTCTTCAATGGGGCTAAGTGAGGCTTCATCTGGAGTGCCGGCAGGAGAGCTGCTTTGTCAACCAAATACAAACTTATCTTGTCTTGTTTTCGTTCCCACCTTTTGAGACAGAAAACCTTGGCTTTACTGACATCTTGGCTTCTTACATTGGTTAATCATCTTCTCAGTCACTTGCCAGGTAGTCTTCTGCACACAGGTGCCACCTTTATTCTCTCATAACAATCTAGCTGCTCTCTACCCTGTTGACTTCAAGGCAAAAGGGACGTGTGACTGAAGTGGCAAGGTCGTCAGGGCCTCATGGAGGGATTCACCTTGACTATTCTCTTTCAAAGTGGGCTGAAGAGGACCACAGAACACCCCAGACCAGCTGCTTGGATAGAAACTCTACACCAGCTGGGCTCTGTGAGACCAATCAGCATAGAAAAGCCATAGATTATGACCTCCTCTGCCACAACATCTTCAGTGACACCACTGTCATCCTTGGCTGTCAGTCCAAACTTCGACAATGAAGCCTGTATGTTTCTGTCATCTTTCAGACAGAACCAGTGTAATGATGTGTAAAGAGTCAATACTTAATACACTAAATGCATCTTTGAATAATAATCTCCACACAAAACCTTCCTTGTCATAAAATATTTTTTTGTTTCATTTTTCTTAGATTACCACTGTATATAGTGAACATGATACTTTACTGATGAATCCTCTGATGCATATTCTGTTTAGTGGCAAATGGGATTGAGTTTCATTTCAGGGAAATTCTTTCCATGCTGTATTTTCATTCAGGCAAGGGCACAGCATTGCCTTGAAAGTCTGACAAGCCTTCCTCAGATCCCCCAAAGGAGCAATGCAAAGATTCTTTATCTTGCACTATGTCAAACTGTTTACCATGACTGACACCTTTACAAAACACTTACAGTCTCTAAGAAATCAGAAAAATGATCTTGTAAAAAAAGTCGTACTAAAAAAAATGAAGGAATCACTCCAAGGATCACTATGTTTTTTCTTTTCTTTTGTGAGACAAAGCACATGGATTTACAATGGGGTCTTGGAGGCTATTTAAGCTACAACACCAGATGCCACCTGCAATGCTTTGTTCACAACTGCAAATCATGCAACACAAAAGGACTCTCTGAATTAGTGTAATGAATATTTGGAGGTCATATTGGTCAGGATGACAAACAGGGACAACGGAATGTACCATATGATGTGAAGCCTTGGGACTGTAAGGAGCACAGATACCTCAGTAGGAACACAAGTACAGTGATGAAGTCAGCTAGTAGTCTTGAAAGGCAAGATAAATGTATTGTTCTCCTTGAAGAGAGTCTATTTAGAGTTCCCACCTTACTCTGAATAATTCTACTCATAAACAAACATTTTTGCTCACTTTTAACAGTGAAAGCTAATTGCACAAATCAGGCTAAAAACATCATAGCCACACATTTATCCACATCACCCTGCAGTATATAGGGGATGCATCCCCCCCCCAAAACTTGAACTATTATTCATGTTCATCATCACAAGATGTTTGATATGAAAATATTTTAAACAATAAGCCATAATCTAGCTATTTAGACAGTTGCATTTGGAGGAAATGCAAAATGAATCATGTGGCCTCAACCCTAAGCAGACTATATTTGGTGACACCATGGGTATTTGGGTCTCAGTTGGCAGAGGTTCTGAAAGACCAAAGGCCTGCAACTTTGGATTCACATTTGTGACATAATAGTTGTGAAACTGTATTGGCAGAGCCATCATCTTTCCGAAGTGTAGACTCACCATAGAGGCCCCAGGTCTACAGCAATCTGTTCACAGATCAGTCAACCACAACACCAAGAAGCCCAGCATAATTCAAATAAACAAGAGATGAGTAATGGGAATGTACTGATCAAATCAATAATTAAAACAAAATTCTGTATGTGTTTTAAAGTGATGCTTACATGTTCCTAACAAATTATCCATCCATCCATTTTCCACTGATTATCCAGGGTTGGGTTGTGGGGTAAGCAGTTTTTCTATTATGTATTTACCCTGAAATTTGTTAATATACTAGTCAGAACCAAATTTCATTTGAGTCTCACTGAAAAATCCCTAGATGTTTATGGACCAAGAGGACAGATACCTGTTTTTTTCTAATGTCAAGCTGAGTAAAGTCAAATTTTATTTATATAGCATGAAATCACAACAGAGTTGTCTCATGACACTTTACTTTCAAAGCAGGTCTCGACCACACTCTTTAAAACAATTTATATCCAATATGACCCAACATTCCCCAGTGAGGAAGGACTTGGCAAGGAAAACTGCCCTGTAGCAGGCGGTTTTCTGTCTTGACCAGTTGGGGTAGAAAGAGAGCGAGGGAGAGAGAAGGCTGGACATAGAAAGCAAGACTGTGATAGGGACAGGGGTATATGACGGTTTGGAAAGAAAGGCAAAAACAATCTCATAATAGTAACAATAGCAGTGCTAACAGCTACAAGGTTCTGGTGACATTTTGTGAAAGAAACAATGAAATAATGATGGGTGCCTGGTTGTTATTCATGTATCATATTATTCTAGGAGGGGACATATGAGTGTGTTTTTGTATACAGGATGCATACAACAACTAAACTCTCCTTTGAAATTGGGCTTAAGAAGGGCTCCTGCTTATTTTAATCAACTGTAAGACATTTAAATACACAGGTTATGTTGAAAGCACTGTCAGCCAAGGTAGTGGTATAATAAGAGACATAAGAGACTCTCCTGTCATGATATATGCCACTACAACACCACCCACATTCTGAGTACTTAAAAATAAAGAATAATTATGACCTCTGAATGTCCCAACAAGAAGTGAAAATGTATCGCCTTCATAAAATTTGAATTAATGGCAGAGCTGTTGTCTTCTGCATTTTACAGATGTAAATAATGAAGTGGCCAGTGAGTGTATCACTCAGCAAAGGTCTAAAGCTATAAATGTACAGTATGTTCACTCTGAAGCTCATAACCCTTTGTGACAAAAAGTGTGGCGTATTATGAAGTAAACTATACTGACAACCGTGGCATATGACAGCCTTCGTGCACTTGACGGGTAAAAGGAGTGGTTTGGAACTGAGGGTTATATAAACTGTCAGCCCTCCCTCGCTGCAGGGAGTGCAACTACTTAGCCGTCAGGATGAAGTGAAGGGGTTGGGAACAACAACACGCTACTGCAATCACTGTTTCTATTCCTAATTGAAAAAAAAAACTGCAAAAAGTTCAATGTACAACCAAAAGTTTAGTTTAGCCTGTATATTTTACAGATGCATGTATTTATTTTATTTTATTGACAAACACATATTTGCCTCTTTCTAATTACATTTGAAAAAAGGCCATAGTTTGTCACTTTCATAATTTCACAAAACCTGAGACATAAAACATAAGCATATTTTAAATGATATGAAATATTCTACTGAAATTCTGCCTTTTTAGACAGAGACCACTTAGTAAATATAAGTAAATACATAAATACTGTATTATCTCACAATTAATAGTGGTCATTTTTCAGACTTTGTTATGTTATGATTGAATTATCTGATGTATTGTTATTTCCATTATTAGCACTTGGATATATTGTATACCTATGCAAGCACATTTTTTCGTTCGGTTCATCTACTACACTGTAGCTCAAAGGTAAAATTGTGTTTTAATAATGACAAAATCTCACACAAATGTTTTCCAGAAAAAACTGAGGGTACTGACATCATATTCAGGCGTTAGTGACATCACAGTTTTCTGTTCTGTATGGGCCAATACTGAATT
>CAAKHD010013526.1:45994-57046 GCA_901007705.1 Fistularia tabacaria
CCATTGTGTGTGGGGGTACAAGAGAAATGCTACTTGCTGCATCATATATATTACTTTTTAAAAAAAAAAGTGTGTGTGTGTGTGTGTGTGTGTGTGTGTGTGTGTGTGTGTGTGTGTGTGTGTGTGTGTGTGTGTGTGTGTGTGTGTGTGTGTGTGTGTGTATAAAAGGACTGCAAAAATGGCGGCGGCCTCAAAAAAAACCAACAACTACAAAATGGCGACTTCAATGAAAAACTATCAAAATGACGGTGGTTGTAGTCCAAAGGCTACCACCTGTTCTGACCACTTGGTCATGGCTGGGAGGCACAAAGGAATGAATGGGGTGCAAATAGATTATGTCCTGTGCAAATGTACGTGGATGTGCGTTCGTGTTAGTAAAAGAAAGAGGAAGCAAAGAGAGAATTAGAAAAACAGCAACGGCACTAAGTTAGAAAGGTAACAATAGCGATGGCATGGGAATACAGTGATCGCTCAAGGCACAATAGGAAAGCAGCAATTACAACACTCACATAACACTGATCAATGGCTCATGCTTGCCCAGATACTAATACTAGCCTCTTGCAATAAGTTGATCAGTGACGCGATGTTCTAGGGATGGAAGGGAAAGGTCCAATGACGGTCGCGTCAATTGTCTTATTAGCACATCTGGCTAACAAGAACCCACAATGGATTTTCGGGTGCCAGCAAGAAGTGAGGTGTCCTCTGGATGAATCACTGGGGATGAGAGATGGTTTGAACTACGGTTGTCTCTCGAAGATCTTGAGCTGCTGTCTTTAGTACCGGTTGTTGGGTCAGGACATTGAGCTTTGAGCCACGGTCCGGATTAACGGGAAAAAAGAGGGGGTTTCGCGTCTATATGCAGCCACCTCATGTGCACTAGAGAGTAGCTGTTAGAGCGCCATTTTAGTTCAAAATGCACGCTTATATACTGGTTGGCGGTGTCACAGTGCATATCTCTGTCTGGTCCAATTGATGAGGGCCTCATCGCTGATTGAGTAACAGCAATAAGTTTTCTGTTAAAAGTTCTATTTGAAGCACAACACTGTTGTCAGAGTTTGGTCTGTATAATCAGCAGTCAGTCAGATTTGTTTCCAGTGAGGGTTGGACTCTGCCAAGGCTGCCCTTTGTCAATTACTCTGTTCTTAACTTTTATGGCTGGGAAAAGGTGGAGTGCCCTCTGCAGGATGGGGATGAGAACCTGCCAAAAGTGGAGGACATTTAATATCTTGGTGCCTCGTTCACAAGCATAGGCAAAATAGACCAGGAGATCGAGAGGAGGATCAGTGCAGCGTCAGCAGCAATGCACACTCTGGATTGCTTTGTTGTAAAAAAAAAGGAGCTGAGCTGAATGGAAATGCTCTCTATTTACCATTTGATCTATGTTCCAACCCTTAGCCATGGTCATGAGCTGTGGCTAGTGACCCATAGAATACTTCCGGCCAAAATTAGTTTCCTCTGCATAGTATCTGGACTCTCCTTCAGAAATAGGGTGAGAAGCTTGGTCACCTGCGAAGGAGTTAGAGTAAAGCCACTGCTCCTCCGCATCGAGAGGAACCAGATGAGGTGGCTTGGGCATCTGGTCAGGATACCTTCTGGACGCCACCCTGGTTTGGTGTTCTGGGCACATATCACCAAGAGGAGACTCCAGATTACACTCAGGACACACTGGAGGGACTACGTCTCTCCGTTTGGGCTAGGAATGCATGTGGAATGGGGGAGAGGGAAGTCTGGGCCTCTCTGCTGAGGCACTGGCCCCGCAATCCAACCCCAGATAAGCATTGTCAGATGGATGGATGATGGAGGAGGATTAGGATGAGTATGCTAGATGCGTAGATGGTACTCAAACTCTAAATGAGGTTATCACCACCTTGAAAAATACAGTCACTGTGACACATTCCTTCTGCAAAGGGGAATAAAGATTGGAGATGCTGGTATTACCACTATAGGAGGGAAAAGGCAGTAGGCCTTGTTCTTTTTGTGGGTGCAGTTTAATTTTGTCCATACCACAGTTAAGGCAGGAGTTGCTTGCTCGTCCAAGACACATATTAGGTCCATGCGTAAGTTATTATTTACCATGGGGCAAGAAATCTCTCTGAGATATACAGTGTGAAAAGCGTCCCGTAGAATTACAAAGATGAGGCTATGATAAAATAAACAGTATCTTTGACAAGTATAAAGCAATTTTACAAATGTCTATCAAATCAAAAGAGATGCTTTATATGTATGATTGATCCACTGGGATATGTTTTGTGTGACTCAAATGGTCCAAAGCAGCCCATCCCTGCAGTTTGGCCTCTCCACAGAGTGTGTGAATCTGTTTCTCATCCAGCAGTACATAGACCTATGTATTACATCTTAATGGCCTAAATTATAACGCTGTGTTTGACAGCTTCCTTGGCAGAAGTTCCCACACCTGAAAGAAGATGGGGCAGCAAGGTTGATTTCTGTTGGCAAGACTTCAGGCCATCTCTGTCATTTTGACTGTAGTAGGAGAGCTAATGGCACAGCGGTTGCTGTCATCTTCTTTCTTTTCAGGGAGTAGCTGAGTGTTTTGGTAGGGTGCCTGTTTTCATGGCTCTGAGAAGCAGTCAAGCTGGCATGTCTATCAAAAAGGTACAGCTTACAAGGGAGAATCAGAGGTTTGTTTGAGTGGACTCCCTTTCACATCTTGAACTAAATACATGTGGCTGTATGGCGGGGAAGAACAAGGAAATAATAAATCAAAATTAGCAGTAGAATATAAGTGCATGTAACATGAATGAAAAAAAATCCTTTGAGTATGACTAAAATTTAAAACACTGTGTCTTTATTTCCTTAAAACAGCATCTGCATTGATGGGACAGGAGTAAAGAAAGTGGGAGTCCAGTGTTCCAAAGTAAGATGAGCCTCAACCCATTCAACTGCCCTATAACCCACAAAACAGTTGAATCTGGCCAGCAAAAAAATGATGTGTTTCAATTTGCAAAGCTTTTACAATATCTGGAATAATAAGAGGAGCATCATTGCTCCATATCCAAATGATGTTAAGCAGCTGTTAGATATATTCCGTTTACTTACAGTCTTTTCTATTATGTACATAATATTTATGTAGCGGGCTTTCTTCAATTGTGATTTCATTTTTCGACAGTGTCTTACATTCAAAATGAATTTTGAAGGTAAGGATGAATGTATGAATTTAATGAATGTAAGGATGAATGTATGAATCAGTGAATTTTGACTCCTCGTTCCAGATGATCATCCGGCAAACTCTGTGTTTGTATAAGTTGATGAAAACTGAAAATACTGGTAACCAAATGCCTGATCTGTATGTGTCAGATAAAGAATTTGGTTGAGAAACTAAAACTACTAGCTCTGCATGGAGGTGGAGGTCTGGCCTGCGTTCACAGAAACCCAGGTGAGCTGGTCCAAAAGAATGAAATTGGTGTCAGCTGTTCGGATCCTTGCAGACTTGAGATGCACCTCCACTCAAGCTATATTAAGATACTGATGCTTATCTGTTGTTTTTCAGAACAAGCCTTTGAATTGAGTAATTGCAATCTGTTCAATGTTGTTTCTATCTTGCACCAGTGATTCTTCTTGCTGGATGTCACATGTCGAAGTGTACTGGTGACTGTTGGAGTGCAGATTTGTGTCTGGGTCTTGAAAAAAAAGTCTTCTGCCTGTTTCTTACAGGATGTGGGGTATCCTGTCTGGCAGCCACAGAAATCGGTGCCTGGCTTCAAAAGCAAGAGGAAATGGTCAGGGAAACTAGAGTATTAGGTAGGGCAGCGGGAGGACCAGAGGACCAGCCCTGCAGTGGTCACCGGCTTCTTCTCATCCTAGAAATTGAGTACATTTTACATAAACTTGGCTCAAACAAATTATTTTGTATTTGTCTCACAACGTTTAGGTGGAGACATTTAGAATAAAAGTCAGAGCCACACTCATGACATTTGTTTAGAGTTCCGCATAAGAAGACTTCAGTTTCCTGTAGACCATTGCTCTATTTACAAGTGAGGGGGCACTCTGAAAGGCCTTTGCAAATCTTGACTTCAAAAATATGTGCAGTTGGAAACGGGAGACGCACCCTAGTCCAATGGCATCTGAGTCACGCCATAGTCAGAGGCAAATGTGTCAAGAGGCATGTTGGCTGCACATTCATACACACATATTCAAGTAAACTGATGAGAGTGGAATAAAAAGATAAGTGACTTATTATACACAACAGTAATGTAGTTAAAAGTCATTAAACTGCTGTGATTCTAATGCTTATTTGCAGGTCTATTGACCTTAGCTTAAAGGGTACAAACTGAAGGCAGACTGAAGAGGAGCTGGAATCAAATAATTAGGGGACAAGAAAGGATATTGCTAGACAGGGGTCAGACCAAGCAAATGGTCAGATTCATGACGTAAGTTCACAATTCGAATAAAGCCTGCTGAGTCAGAAGGGATATCCAAAACAAAGGTTTAATGACTAAAAATTGAATTTGTCCAAAAATGGTAAAAAGCTCAGTAATTGAATACTAATAAGTTATTTTGCTATACTGAAGGACTTTCTTAACTTCAGTACTTGCAAGTATACAGAACACAATTTGATGAGTAAATAAACAAGCAGTAATTTATAACCAGTATGAAAACTGATCTTGCCTGAACACAAAAACTGCCATTATTTCTTCTCCAAACTTTAATACTGAATTTATTGTCAATGTGCAATCTTATTGTGAAAAGTTGAGAAACATTACCATTTATTCAGAGTTAAGTTCATGCCCCTTCTGTTTGATTTAAGCGTGATTTCCTAGCCCGTTTTAACAGTACTTCGGTCCCTAATGAACCTCTAAAAATAACCACTAAATGCTCTATTTTGCCTTTGTTTTGTTCCCCTAAATACAGCCTCTATTATCTGTCTGCTATTTGGTGCTGAATGGTGAAGAATAAGTCTTGCTTGCAGTGGTTCAAAGTGGGGCTAATTGGCTTTTTCGAAATTCACCATCAACAGTAAGTTTGAGGCCACAAAACCAAAACATTTAGCTGAAACATGCTAAACTCTTCAAAGAGCAAAGGGGAGCCACAGAGTCAATTTATGTTCCACCCTGCATTCTGCCAGTCTAAGCACCAACATACATAAATAAGTCACAGTCACATAACGTGTCTCCCGTTAGCAACTGAATCAGTGACTGTATCGCATCAGATTTTGCAAAATACTTGACACTTAGTACTGTTACTACATATACTACATTGTCAACAAAGAGTAGCTATATACTGACCTATTAATGCCACTTGATGTGCTGCCAATTGAAGTGGGCCAATTCTGGTCATATAGTGACCAGCAGAGTAATATGCAAAGGCAAATCCTGGCTTTATCTGTTATTGTTTTTGTAGCTATTAGAGATAGCTTGCTTTTCGTCCCATGCAGTGCACAAATTTCACATCTTCAGTAGTCTGCATTGTACAGACACTTAAGTAAATATATGAAATTCATTAGGCAATAAACTTGACTGACCCAGAAAAGTAATAATATATGTCTGTTCACTCACAGTTCCAAAATCCACCAATGTCGCATGTGGTTTGACTGAAATACTTGGCTCGATGCTTATTTGGTCTGTGGCTGAGTTGGGGGAGTCAGTATTCACAAGCGCAGAAACATTGGAATAACAAAATGCTCTTGATGCCAGAACCTCCTCAATGATCCTGCCAGGGTGTCAATATGCCCCACAAGAATTTGCTGAGCTCCAGTCTATATGTGTATGTTTGTGTGTTCGTGCAAATGCATGCGTGTATGTGCATAGCTATCAGTGAGTGTGCATGTGGGAGAGAGGATGAGGATGAGTCAGCTGCTGGACAAGCATGTATGTGTGAGGAGGAGATGTGAGAAACGTTTTTCAGGTTAAAAAAGTAGTTTTGCACTGAAGGAGCTCAGGTACTAATAAACAGTACTACATTTCATTGAATTGCGTGAGCAGCAACATTAGCTCCAAGCTGCTTAACTGCGGACATGTTTTTGAAGTTTCAAATGACTATGATTAACATTATTGCAGAAGTGCGGACTAATGATACCTATCAAGAAAATTTAAAACCCTTAAGTCATTTTTAATATATTTTGACACACGTCTCCCAAGTTAAAAGTAATTAGAGTTTTCCTTGCAAGCACATATGACACATGTCAAGGTGCAAAACTTGTTTTAAATCCCAATTCTTTTTCTCTGTAGAGGAATTCTTCAACTCCATTTTATGTGCAGGCAGTTGCTGAGCAGCAGTTGTTCTTGTCTGCCTCGGGTACCAGGCAGGCCCACACACTGAGGGGATGAGAAATGTCATGGCCAACTCACTATGTTATCCCCTAATTCCCCTTGGTAACAGAGATCAGTCACAGTAGATTTGGCAAAGGTAGGGGATAACCTCTGTTCTCTATGTGTGTCTCTGTGGGAATGGCTGTGCCCAAACTTATGTTTTTGTTGGATGCATTTGTGAATATTTTAACAGTGTGTGTATGAGCACATATTCTTAAAGGTATACGCACCCTCTTTGGTCTGCATATGGGGTTGAATGTGCTTTCATTCAGTCAGGGTGAGCGTTTATAATAAGGGGGAAATACAGTAACTGCTGTGTAGGATGCTGCTCCACACAAAGACTGATTCACAGGACTTGGAACATGTGTGCAACACATGCAAAGCTTGAGCCACAGGCTGGATTGGCCCACAGAGATCTGGCTACAAACGATCACCAAATACACACACACACACATACACAGACAAAAGAATGCATCATACTTTTGTCTCAAATATTCAAGGTAAAAATTTATGTATTCTTGTGTTTATAGGATACAAATGTTACGATGGGCAGTTTTTGGTTGAGTGTCAATATGTTAGAGTATCACATAATGATTGCCATTCAGATATTACACACATTGTGTTTGTGTGTGTGTGTGTGTGTGTGTGTGTGTGTGTGTGAGAGAGAGAGAGAGAGAGAGAGAGAGAGAGAGAGAGAGAGAGAGATAGTACTGAATTGTGCTCCCTCATTAAATCCGGTCAGATTTTATTTGTATAGTACCAAATCACAGCAGAGTTGTTTCTTAAAACCTCACATGTAGAGTAGGTCTGAATGACACTTATAAATGATTTAGGGAAACCTACTATAGGTGGCATAGTGGCGCAGTGGTTAGTGCTTCCTCAACACAAAGGACCCTGGTTTGATTCGCACAAAGATTCTTTTAATGTTGAGTTTGCATGTTTTCCTCGTGTCTCCATGGATTATCTTCCGGTTCTCTGGTTTCCTCCCACAGTCCCTGCGATTGACTGGTGACTGGTCCAGGGTGGGCCCCGCCTCTCGTCCAGTGACAGCTGGGATAGGCTCCAGCATCCCTCCACCCTAAGTGTAGGATAAGCAGTAGATAATGAATGAAGGAATGAAAGGAAACCTAACATACCCCTATGAGCAAGCACTGGGCAACAGTGGCAATGTGCCTTTTTCTGGGCAGGTATCTGGACAGATCCAGGCTCAATATGTGTGGCCTTCGGTCTCTATCGGTCGGGCTAAAGAGAGAGAGAGAGAGAGAGAGAGACAGAGAGAGAGAGAGAGAGAGAGAGAGAGAGAGAGAGAGAGAGAGGGAGAGAGAGAGAGAGCAAGAGTGTGAGACAGATAGATGGGGCATAAGGGTCGGAAAGGACAGGCACATTGTATTATCTATTATCTATCTATTACCAGTAATACTGGTACTGACAGGCACATGGTAATACCTGAAAGAAAATGGCAATGATGGATGCCTGGCAAGACTGCATTGTACGTCACCTGTCAGTCTCTCAACCTCTTAGCTGGGCAGGATCTATGGCTGAGTGCTTTGCAAGGAGGTTGCTGGAATAGATATGATATTGGCCTGTGCTCTGACTGCTGAGGCTGCTTTTTTTCAGCGCTGAGGTTTTCGCCCTTACTTTGGTATTGATGGAATCTTAAGGATGCTTGCAGCCAGATGTCCTGGGAGAAGAGGGGGCAAAGCGGGGACTACATTATATTTCAACTTCACTAATCCTGAAAAAATAACTCTGTATTATCCTCTCAGTTAACCAAAGTTTAGGCATGTCTTCAGATATAATGAAAGACACTCCTGAAAAAAACAGAAACACGTGTCAGTTTTGTTGACAAGTATCAAGCCCACAGCTGTTTGTCAAATAATAAGTGATGCAAGAAGTTTTAGATTTGTTAAAGCAAATAGTTAGTAACATTAATTCTAGAATTTGTGGACCGAAATAATTAGAAGGTAAGTTTGTTACTTTACTACACCTTATAAGTTAAAACTGACGTTATAAGGGCAAATCACATTCTTCTCCTCTGCAAAGGTCCTTCTCTGGCTTTTTTGCCGCTCCTTTTTTCACCCAGTCATGTGCACATACTCTTTCTATCTCTGTCTCTTTCCCTCCACATTTTTCTATGCTCCAACAGCATTTGCTTTCTTTCGCCACAACCCCCTTCCCTGTTCATTTTCTGGTCTTTCTCTGAGAGACCAACTCATGCCGACAGGAAGTGTGGCCTCCTCTGAGTTTTGGCCCATTTGCGTGGTGTTTATTGTCGTAGCTACAGTGAATAAGCATCATGGACACTAAGAGCAAAGTCAAGGACATCAGAACTGTGTGGAGGTGCAGGGGAGGGGGAGAACATGAAAAAGGGCCAGACAAGACTTTGTGTTTGTGTGGTGCGGTGCTGCCAACAGCCAGTGAAGTTGATCAGGATTTTGAGGATAAGGTGGACTGATTGTTGCTGCTAATTCCTCCTTATTATACCTCTCTCATTGCTCACATCCTCTTGTGCACAATGTAGAAATGATGTGGGTTGACACAGCAGAGGTGAGTGCAAGCTTCTCCATCTCAGTTAAGGTTCTATTCTATAACTGCAAATGCGCAAAATTACTTTCCATTATGTGTAAAACAGTCAGCAGACATGGTCCATAAACAGACCAGCATATGTTACTTTTCTTTCCTGGCTACTGTAGGGTAATAAATGTGAAGTTAATGGCTGAAAGTGTGTGTTCCATCTTTGTAAAATGCCATGCAGTGCAGGGAACAGGAGGCTGTCGGAATGTTCAGTGATGAGAAGCAAGAAACACAGAAGCCTTGCAGAAAGCAGGGAGAGGGTACCAGCTCCTGTCACAAATTTTATCATCACTTTCCTTGTCGCACAATCCAACCTGTGGTTTTGATCACCCAAAGGCCACTCTGTCAGTGGAAGGTAAAATATGCACCAACCACAGCAATAACAACCACCAGCAAAATCAGACAACCAACTCAGGGCAGTACCAAGACAGCATTGTAGAGGAGATGACAGAATTAATATAAACCTTTAATTACACAGCTTTCCCTTCAATTACCTCAATCAACAACATATGTAAGCGTCATCTTGTGGAAAGGCTGTCAATTCACAGTGCAGACTCAAAAAGAAACACAAAAACTTCTGAAACGCATTGTAAACCAAATCCAATGTCAATGCTCATGCAGTTAAAGTCAATTCCCATGGTTTGTGGTATTAAAAAAAGCCAAAAGCAGAAAACCAAAGGTGGCCAATAAGAAA
Organism: Fistularia tabacaria; assembly: GCA_901007705.1. Taxonomy (NCBI): domain Eukaryota; kingdom Metazoa; phylum Chordata; class Actinopteri; order Syngnathiformes; family Fistulariidae; genus Fistularia; species Fistularia tabacaria. The sequence goes on from CAAKHD010013526.1 coordinate 55,529, forward strand.
GAGTACCCACATTTGCCATGGAATCAAGAAATTATTTGTATCATTAAGAAAAGAAAAGCATTCACTTGGTGTTGCTATTGACCAAAAACAGTAAAACTTGCATGACAAGTAAAAGGAACTCTGCCGATGCTGCACTTAATAAACTTCCCCTCACCCTGAAAAAGGTTGAGAGTGTGAGAGTGCAGAGTCACAGTCATGCCTGGATCAGTTATGTTAGAGAAAGCCAGAGGGAGAACAGGACAGGAATAGGGCACTTTCCCTGCTTCAACCTGAGTGAGTTGAAGTGAGATAACAGCACTTGTTATTGTAAAAAAGATTTGATTTGGGGCCAGATTATGACCCATACATTTGTGAGGTGCATTGGAACTGAAATCAGTGGTCTAGATGTCTCCTGTTGCAGGGACAAATTTGCCATTAATTGTCAGTTTGGCAAAGAACATTTGTTAGTCACCAGACAAAAAAAAAAATCAAAGGTTTCTGTCATAACGTCCCTTCTAATGAACCCTTTAAGACAGTGAAAGGACACACACTGGGATTTTAGAGAAACTTGTTAATGGGATATTTGAGTTGCTTTTGTTTTGCTGCAGCTTCAAGCCAGAGCTGGACAAACTATACCTGACAAATTAAATCCATGTAATGATTGAGGCCATGTTGGTTTAGTTGTACGGCCAGGTTCTCTGAAGAAGTGGGAAGCATCTTTCATTTTATCCACTGACCTCCGTGACACTAATCATGAAAATCTATTTTAAGTGGGGAACTTGAGATGAAACCACAAAATGACTTGAAGGAACTGATTCTTGAGGAAAGCCTACAATAAGGTAAGGTATGGAGACTGAGCCTGGGCTTAGTCTTGAGTGCTGGAACGGTTAATAGGGGTTGCATTAGATAAGAGGAACTGATTGCATTAAATGGAGGCTTTAGCATCTGATGAATCAGCTTGCCTGGTTATCAAAATACAGGACTGTGCCTGGGAAATAAAGATGGTGAGCCGTGGTAGCCAAAATAACTCAGGACTTTTGTGTGTCAACATGTGTGTGCTTTGAGTATGTGTGTAAACCCAGCTGCCCTGCCAATCTCGAATCTCTATGAATTTTAAGCTGTCGAGTTGGAAATATGGAAGAATGCTTTCATGTTTCTACTTAGGAAGTGGAATGGAAGTATTAAAGCAATTTGAAACACTTCCCTAATTTATTAGGTCATCTGTTTCCAGTAATTGGGTGCTAATTAATAGCCATGGCCAAGGGGAAAGGAGAGGCTGCACAGTTGAGAGAGGAAGAATTGGAGGATGCCATACACTACAAACTGTCAGATTCAGATGTCCCGAACAGGATTTCGGTTCAAGTTACGTGAGAGAAAACGGCTGTTTAAAAAAAAAAAAAAAAAAAGTATATATATATATATATATATATATATATATATATATATATATATAAATAATTTTCCCCTTAATATTTTTTTATTTAATATATATAACAAGTATTTTTTTTGTGTGCAAAAAAGTTGAGAAAAGGGCAAGAT
>CAAKHD010013527.1:0-10009 GCA_901007705.1 Fistularia tabacaria
TGGGACCTTCTGATTACAATAATCCATGACCTGATGGCTGCTGTTATCCAGAGAGCTCTGAGACGCCAGGAGGGACTGACACACACACACACACACACACACACACACACACACACACACACACACACACACACACACACACACACACACACACACACACACACACACACACACACACACACACACACACACACACACACACACACACACACACACGCAGGCACACGCACACACAAACACGCACACACGAGTCCTCTTAGGCGTGACGCTGCTGGTCTGAAGAAGAAAATCCCCAGACAAAGGCCTGTGTCAGTGTTCAGCTCTGAAGAAGCAGAGCTTCTGTTCCTCTGATCTTTTGAGCCGCGTTCATGTGACTCCAGACGGTCCTTTGAACTGGAAAAAACCTGGAGAACCCGGAGCAAATTGGAGAACTCTGGAGAACCCAGGAGCAAACTGGAGAACCCAGGAGCAAACTGGAGAACCCTGGAGAACCCTGAGTAAACTGGAGAACCCTGGAGAAAGCTGGGAAACCCTGGAGAACCGTGGAGAACCCGGAGAGCTGAGGTCTTACTTTGCTGCTGGCGTAGGCCGCCTCGCCCCACAGGATGATGCCGGCGGCCCCCAGGGCCACGCTCTCCCCGATGGTGGACACCAGATCCATCTGCAGACAGGGGACAGGTCTCAGACTGAGCCCGGCTCGGACCGGCGGGTCGCGGGTCGGCCGTGTCCAGCTCACCTCCGTCAGCAGCTCCAGGGAGTTGGCGTAGGTGGGCCGGGTGTAGACGAAGACGGGCCGCGCCAGCCCGTCGCCCGCCGCCGCCAGACGCATGCCCTCCTTCACCCGGTTCCTGACGAACTGGCGGCCGGAGGCGGAGGAGCGCAGCACGGCGGCCATGTAGACGGAGGGGAAGAGCGCCGTGCTCTCGGTCCAGAGCCAGCGGAGCCGCTCGTTGCGGGCCACCTCCACGTCGGGGCAGCGGCCCGTGTAGTTCTCCAGGGTGTGGCGGTAGTCGTGGTTGTAGCAGTCGGGGAACAGGTAGAAGCCCCACAGCTGGTTGGGCCGCAGGGCTTTGGCCAGCTTCAGCGTCTCCAGCATGAACGTGCGGGCGGACATCTCGAACTCCTGCTGGGCCACCTTCTGCACCTGCTCCCGGGGCCAGTCGAGGTTCTTCTGCTTCACCAGCTGCTTGGAGTGGTTGCGGTACACGTCCTTGGTCTCCCAGTTGCGGATCCACAGCGGGCGCCACTCCTCCCAGTCGATGACGGCCAGGCCCTTGGCCGCCTTCTCGCGGATGTACTTCCTCACGCCTTCGGGCAGCTTGTTCAGGTGCCGCGACAGGCTGGACGCCTGCGGCAGACCCCCGTTCACCGCCGTCCCGTCCGCCTCGAAGTAGGGGTACAGGCCCAGCCGGTCCTTGTAGAAGATGGTGAGGTTCTGCCGCACGAAGCCCTCGTTGGGGGACGCCACGATGTGGAACTGGTCCAGCCGGAAGGAGATCCCGTGCCGCGGCGCGCAGTCCTCCGTCGGGGCGTTCCACGCCAGCAGCAGGGGCTTGTGGGAGTACAGCGGCCAGCGGGTGGGCTGGAGCCCGGCGGCGCCGGGACCTTCCAGCAGCAGAACCAGCAGGACCAGCAGCAGCGGCGGCGCAGACATGTCTGCAGAGGGGACCTGACAGGAAGCACCGTCACACTCTGACCTGGAAGACACACACACACACACACACACACACACACACACACACGGCTCGGAACAAACTCATCTTTTGGTTGAAAACCACTGAACCCCGCAGGTCGTTCGGACCCGAGCTTTAACCCCGCCCTTCCCCCTGGCCGGGGGTCTCTCCGGCGGGCCGCCCCGGTCCTCACATCCAGCCTCCCCGGGCTCCGTGGGACCAGCTCACCTTTCCCGGCGGTGTGGAGACGCATTCCCACCAAGCGCCGCTCCGCTGCTTCGAGCCTCCGGCCGGCTCACGACGACGGGCCGAGCAGGGGCCACATTCCCCCGGAGCGGGGCGTGGGGCGGCGTGGGGCGGCGTGGCTCGTCGGAGCGGAGCGACAGGAACCCCCGCGACGGTGTCAGTTGTTACTTGAACAGTGCGCGAGCCAAACCACTACGGAACGTTCCATTCGGCCGGGAGGGGGGGGCGGATCCGGACACTTCCATTTAAAAAGTGGTTAAATCGCGAATCCAGGTCCGGATTTTGGGGGAAAGTTGCTTTTTGTTAGTCCTCGCGTTCAAATCGTGCCGAGTTTTCGTTGGAAGGACGCGAGGGGGTTAATGTGAAGGGACTTTTTAAAACACGCCCCCCCTCTTTGTGTTCCTGCTGCGGGGCAGAGTGGATCCGTCCCAGAAGTTTGTCCCGGCCGCCGTGAACGCCTCCCGGCGGCCCGCGGGGGGCCGAGTAACGGAACGCACACCGGTAGCCGCCCGGTACCGTCACCCGACACCCGCCGATATTTATAGACCTCGGGGCTTAATTTTTGCCAGGAATAAAACTCTGTGTCCTTGACCTTCCCTAACCAGGCCTGCAGAGGCCGGGCGTCTGGTATGAGCACCGGGACCGGGACCGGGACAAGGATCCGTTAAATTGGCCCCGTCCGTCCACGCCTGCAACGTGTGCAGGTCCACCGGGGAAGACCGACAAGGGCCGGACAAAGAAGAACAGGGTTTGTCCGTGTTCAAATGTGGCTGGAAACTGTGCAAAAACAAATCATTCTTGTGTGGAGGAGCCATGTTTGAGTGAGAACCTCTGCCTGCTCCCTTTGCAGCACGTCAGGAGAAAGAAGTGTACCTGTGGAGCAAAAAGTGCTTCTCGTTCCCGATTGGACGTGTTTGAAGGACTAATCCAAATGAATAAAAAAGAGAGAGATAGCCTGCAAAGTGCATGGAGGTGATTAATGGTCCATGTGAGTGCTCAGCGAGCTGAAGCCCACACATGCACAGATGATACATATGGATGAAGATGTGTAACAGTGCGGTGTGTTTGCGTGTCCGGCAGGGATTGTTCTGCTGCTGGCCTCCTCCTCCCGCAGGAATGAAGGAACAGGTGGTGCACGGGGCGTGACGGCCCGGGGGACCGCGGCGGTCGACGCTTCGAGGAACGACCGGGACCGAAAACGCAAGGGGGTGGACGTTCTCTGAGGAACCCGGCGGAGGAGCGGCGGCACTCACGGCTCCGTCTGCGCAGCACGCTATTTTAGGACCAATGGGAAGTTAAAAAAGCGACTAAACGATAGAAATGTAATTACACGGCAGCCAAAACCCGTAATTCAGCTCGCAACAATGGGAGATACTCAGTCCATGCTGGACGTGTCTCCCACACACACACACACACACACGAACCTCAGGCTCTGCCGTGGAACACACTGGTGTCTGAAGAGTTCAGGGTCTTCTGGAAGCTCCTGCACTGGCAGAACGGGGGAAAGAAGTCAAGCGTGTCTGGAGCAGAGCAGGGCTGGGCGGGGAGGCCGGAGAGGCCGGAGAGGCCGGAGCACTCACTGTTCACTCATTAATCCTAATTAGAAGTGTGTGTGTGTGTGTGTGTGTGTGTGTGAGGACCTCTCCCTCCTCACAATATCAGCTGCTGCTGATGGAGTGGAGATGTCTTGGAATCATCTCTGCACCGTGGGGGTTTTCACGGAGCGCTGCATCTGGCACGCACGTGTCCCGGCCAGGACCACGTGACCGTCGCCATTGGCAACAGCACGTGGTCAGGAAGCCAAACGCCACCGCTCCGACGGGGGGGGGGCTCTATTAGCAGGTATTAAGCTTCCACGGCCAGGGCTGGAGAACCTCCTAGCTCCTGGGACCCAACCTCCAGGAAGCCCCCGCTGTCCTGGACACACACACACACACACACCTCCAAGCAAACAGGACATGCCAGATTGAAGCTTTCATTTCCCTTCAGCTCCAGTCCTGGAAATACTTTCCCCAGCAGCTCCACCTCTGCTGCTCGGAGAAGCCCTCACTGTGTGTGTGTGTGTGATCTCTCCTTGTCTTGAGATGTTTCTGCAAACTTTGGGTTGAATTGTCCTTGATTTGAGCTGGAGGTTCTGTCTTCTTCTGGATGCTTCTTCTGTGCTGCGGAAGCAGAGGTTTTCCGGTGTCACGGCGGGTTCTTCTTGTTTTTGCGAGCCCTGCTGACTCATGGTCCCGCGCGGAGGTTCCTCCCCTCCCGCCGGCGTGGACGAGGCCTTCCTCTGACCTCCCGCGTCCGCAGCTTCACGCCGGCAGCGGCCCGAGGCGGCAGGACGTGAGAACAATGGGCCGGAAGCTGCGGCCTCACCCCGCCTTCCTTTGCGGGACGGCGACGGCGGGTCTCCGTCCGAGATAACCGGGCCGGGGAGCGGCCGGATCCTGCCAGAAGGAGCGGTTCTTCCGGACGGAGGCCCGTCAAAGGGCGGCGGAGAGGAAACATGAAAGCCGGGCCTGACCTCTGGCACGCAAACACACCCGACGCATTCCTGCCAATTACAGAGGCCGCAGAAAGCCGGCAGAAGAAGCCCAAACATCTCGGGCCGAGCCGTGAATCGGAGGCGGGGGGCCGAGGGGGGGACGGCAGGAGCTCCGGGGGTTCTCCGGGTTCTCCTGAGGAAACCCGCGCCGCACGCGCTCATCTTACAACCACTTCCTCAAGTTCTCCGCAAACGGTTTCCTCTGGAAAGGGCGAGAAGTCAGAAAGGCCGCGGAAAACAAACTCCGGGCCGACCGCCGAAACCCGGAGGGGAGCCGCCTTCACGCCAGGGGTTCCTCCACACCGATCTTCTCCGCGGGCTCACGGAGGTCCACGCGGGCCCAGATGCCAGCGGGCTAAAAATAGGACAGGATCGGCAGAAGTCAGGGTTATACTTACAGCTGTCATGGAAGCGCGCTTAGAAAGTCACCACGCCATTGGACGCTGCCCGGACCACATGACCTACTGTGTGTTTAGTGATGAGGAGCCCGCTGGCCTGCAGACCTTCCAGGAAACTGAACACGCTGACGGGCGGCGTGAAGGACCTTGGCCTCTGGGCAGGCTTTCCTGAGGAGGAGCCGGAGGCCGTCCACAGCAGCAGGTCTGAGGAGGGGGTCCAGGACCACGCTGAAGTTCTGCACGTGGTCACGGGGCCTCATCCACCCGTTTGGACAATGCAGGGTCTCCGGTGAACCTCCCGCGTGTGTTCGGAATGTGGGAGGAACCTCGAGGAACCCGGGCAGATATGGCCGCTCCGCGCAGAAGGGCCTCCTGGGGGAACCTCCTGGCCGTGAGGGGAAAGCGCTGACCGCCATCTTCTGCTGCTGATACCGAAGTCCCAGACGGCGTCGGAGCCGACAGACACGACAAACACCAGAGAAGATCTCGACTCCAGAGGTCCAGCTCAGAAAACCATTTATTCAAGTATTTCCAACTAAGAAACAGGATGTATTTCCAGGAGGAGGTGTTCACTAGTGCAGGTCTGAGCTCCAGATACAGACTCACAACACACAACGTGATCTTATGTACACGCGGCGACCTTCGGCCCCCCGGACGGGTCGGGCCGAGGCTCTTCCGGGACCTTCTCGTTCAGGACACAAAAGAAAGATCTCCGGAGCTACGACTGGGTCGGACGTCTCCTCCAATCCCGGCCGCGCCTTCACTATCTCGGTAAACGACAAACTACGAGCACGTCTGCTTGGACTTCACCTCTCCTCTTCCGGCTCGAGATCGGGCCGAGACCGCGATGCGGCTCCTCCCTCCGTCTTTGGATCCTTCTCGTGCACGGCGTCACACCTCACAGAGGACCACCGGGAAGTCCACGTGGATGCAGGGGTGCTCCAGCTTCACGATTCCCTGAAAGCACCACAGCGACCTCTAGGTGACTCCGTCCGTCCTCCGGCGCCGGCCGCTCCGCCCGGTCCTTACCTGAGGGATCAGATTCTTCTGGATCCTCTTCAACTTGGACCTCTTCCTGCCATTCTTCGTCACCACCGTCTCCTCGTAGAACTCGTGGGCCAGGTCGCCGTCCTCGTCGTAGAACAGAGAACTGCAGACACAGCGCGCGGTCACTTCTCTGCAAGCACGGAGCTCTGAGCTCTAACCGGGCCGCGGAGAAAACCCGTGAAGGTCATGGATTCCTCCGGGTGGTGCATCTTCTCCGGTGCAAACCCTGGTAGCCCCATCACACCCGTGTGTTCTGAACACACACACATCCTTACCTGCGCCTGGTGAACACGAAGGGAGCGGCGCTGACGGGTCCTCTGGGCCGGGCCAAGGACTGCTCCTTCCCGCCGGCGCTGGCGGCAGCATCTCCCGCCGCTCCGCCGCCCGAGAACGGCCACACACCTCTGGCTTTGGATCCGCTGCCTCCCATCCTCAGACATGGACCATCGCTCGTCCCCGCTCAGAGCCTTCACACACACACACACACACACACACACAAACTCACACACACACACACACACACACACACACACACACACAAACACTCAAAGCCCGGTCGGGGACAGGAGCTGAAAAGAGAGGGTTCACAGAGGAAAGGGGAACCTGGTCAGACTTTAACTGCCGTGTTCTGGTGGCTTCTGAAGCTGTCACTCAACGGTTCTGCCGCCCGGGGTCTCAGAACGGGCTGGATCGGAAAAAAAATAAACTACAAGCATGGAGTCGGTGTGTTACCGTAGTACCTGGTGTAGAGACGCAACCGGATTCAACCAAAACATGTCGAGGTCACGGCGCTGACTTGACCGGAACGTCTCCGAAAGCTAACACGCTGCTAGGCTACAAGCTAGCGGGCTACAGGCTAGTAGGCTACAAACTAGTAAGCTACATGCCCCGGCTCGTCGGACGCAGTCCCTCGTAATGGTGTCAAGTTCCCAGTCCGAATGCTCCTTTGGGTCCGCCCCTGGTCACAGGCACTAACCCGTCCGGGCCCGACCAGCGGCCTGGTCCCGCTGTCAGTGAACCTGCTCGTACCGATAAGGACACCCAGACGGACTGGATGTGTCCGCCGACCCGGCGCTCGGCAGCTAACACGGCTGCAGCTAGGTCTGCTAGCCTGCTAGCATCCGCGGCTGACGCAGGTTAGCTTCCGAGGCTAACTGACGAAACAGAGACGTTCAGAGGAGAACATCCCGCCTTTGACCTCCGCTCGCAGAACCGGGACGGGGAGTCACCCCGCCGCCCGGGGTCCTACCGTCAGACGGGCGGCGACAACTCGGAATCCCGGCATCACTTCGGCCAGCGGCGGCGGCGGTGCGGCCCGCGGCGGGGAGGCGGTCAGCTGATCCACCGGCGCACACACGGTTAAAGGGGACCGACCGCTAACGACTCATACAATTAGCATTATCATATTCATTTAGCAGCTGGATGCAGGAATGAAGAGAGGAAAATAGTGTGAAAGAATCGTGTTTTTGAATTGTTTCCTGAAAGCAGGAACACCGGACGGTTCTGATAGAAGAGTCCCCCTTCTGCTCTACGAAAGGGTCTTTTCAAATTCAGGGGAAAACTAAGTGTAAAAATGTTTAAACTAAAAATTCTCATCATCCCTGTGAAGGAGGAAGGTGGAAAAAAATGCACTTTTTATTAAAGTGTGCCAAACAAACCGTCAGGCGACTGTGGAGGCAAATACAATGAAAGTGAAGGTGTGGACGAAACACAGATAAATCATACATCAGTCACAATCCCACTGACATTCATCTTTGCATGGGACAGTCACGCTCACAGCCGGCAGGCGGAATAAAAGTCATGGAAAGGCAGGAAGGCTCACCCTTTGGGTGCGCCAAGGCGTGGCAGAACTCTGAGACGCTTCAAATCCGAATCCTCTTTTTTCAGAACGCTCGTGAGAACGTTCGTGAGGGTGGTTTTAAAAGGAGCGGGTTTAAAGGCCAGACCTCCGCGGACGGGGACCCCGTCCGGGGATCTGCGGGGACCCGAGCTCCAGTTTTGCAAAGGGATGTGATCTAGTGAAGCGGGGTGGCCGGACCGGGCCGGGCCGGGCCGGTGTCTCGTCTGCCAGGCTTGGGTTCTCCCAACTCATTCTCTCAGGCACATCAGACTCTCCAGGTGTCAGGCATCTCATCATCATCATCATCATCATCATCATCATCACACGCACATTCGCGCTAGCTCTCGCTCGCTCATAGTCTTGCGCCCTCTCACTCTCGTTCACCGCAGAGGCGTTTTGAGATGTTTTCTCCGGGATCTTTGGATGCAGCGACGGCCGGCGGTCCTCGGGTGATCGTCCAGCCGACGAGGTGCACGTCTTAGCCCCCCGAGCGCGCGGCGGGGGGCCTCAGCCGGGCGTGGAGCCCCGCAAGGCCTCCTGCATTTTGGCGCGGGCCAGGGCGTACCGCTGGACGATCTGCTTGACGTGCTCCTCTTCTTCACGCTGCAGGATCTGCAGGAAGTTCTTGAGCTCGGGCATGGAAAAGGCGTGCCACTGCGGACGGGAGGGAAAGCGGTTAGCGTGGGAGCGCCGGACGGACGCGGCTGCTCCGCCACCAGGAAGTAACACACTCACGTTGACTTCTCCGGTTTCGTTCTCCTTGAGCACAAAGCTGAGGACCTTCTCGTTGGGCCCGGCGCAGAGCCGCAGGCGAAGGGGCCGCTCGTCGTCGGGCAGCTTCCGCAGGTAAACTGGAAGACAGTCACACCACGAGCCGTCAGAGACACGTCCTCCAGGCGGGAGCCGGAGGAGCCGGAGGAGCCGTACCCTGGTCGTGGCGCTCGCTGCGCTCGAACAGAGCAAACTTCCCGGGGTTGTCCACCACCGTGAACTTCTTCAGCAGGACCTCGATGACTTCCCGAGCCGAGGTCTTCGAGCTGATGTGCAGGTGCTTGGACGCGTCCTTGGGCAGGTAGAAGGAGGTGCGGCGCCGGACCCCGCCGGACCTCCGGCCCCCGGCCTGCTGCTTCTTGGGGGGCGGGACGGACACGGGCCGCGCCAGCTTGAACTGCACCTTCACGAAGCCGCTGAAGGTCCCGTCCTTGTTCTGCGGGGTCAGAGCAGGCGTTAACGGAGAGGAGGCCCGGCGGGGCCGAGCCGGTCCCCGGGAGACTCACCACGTTCATGAAGAGGTTGCTGTTGATCTGGGAGTTGTACTCCTTCACTTTCTTCTGGACCTCGGCGGTGCTCAGCTCCTGCTCGCCTGCTCGCTCCGCCTGCTCGTCCTGAGGAGACAGACGGCAGATCTGGCGTTAAACCAGCAGGGGGCGCCCCCCGCCCCCCCCACCCATGACCTGTGGCGTTTCAGAAATGTCAGGAGCTTCGTGCGATCGGAAATATGAAGGTCGGGTGACCTTCTGGAGGGAACGCCTGCCCACGGCCTGAGGGCCACGCCCGAAACCATCTCACCACAGAAGTGAGAAGAGGGAAGTCTTCTGCCCGTCCTGATGACAGCAGAAGAGGAACTGCGTTGGCGGCGAGGTCATCAAACTTCTGCTGAATGTTGGGAAACAACTTCTTGTCTCATTCTGACCACCGGTTGCATCAGACGCCACACTTCCTGTGGCCGGCGAGCAGAAGCCGGAGGGATGATGTCAGCGCCTCCCTGTCAGCGGTGGTTGGACCCACAGCTGCTGCTCCAGCCTCTGCAGCCTCAACCCAGCTGCATTCCAGCGCCGGCACGCCGGTAAAAATAGCCTTGGAGCAGGACAAAGGCCTGCCTTGTTATGCTGCCACTTCCTGTCCACTCAGCTGCCCCCCCCGCCCGCCCTCTGATTGGCCCGTTCCGATTTCCCCAAACCCAGGAGGTCCGGGGTCTGCCGGGCCCCTCGGGACGCCGGAGAAGCTCTGGGTGCTGCTGACGGCTGGAGAACATGAATCATCCTCCTGAGGTGAAGGTCGTCATCACTCTGAGAGTTGGCCTCCTCCACAGATGTTCCAGAGGGGGGGCAAAGATGGCCGCCGTCAGGCTGCAACGTGCACACACGCACACACGCACACACACACACACACGCAGCAGTGCGGGTGAATGCGGGCAGGTTAGAGGGACAGCAGAAGACCCACGGACGGCTACGCCACCAACGCTCCACCTTCTCTGTCGCTCTGAACC
>CAAKHD010013528.1:12959-26315 GCA_901007705.1 Fistularia tabacaria
CAGATTCAGTAAAACCATGTCATGCTTTCCCGATCTGAAGGGTTTTGCAGTTTCGGCAGATTCACACACACACACACACACACACACACACACACATACGGGCGGTGTCGTGCAATCAGTTTATTCAGCGTCGCCACTTCTTAATGTCGTTCGTTAACACATGCTGCCAGCGGAGGTTTTTTCCCTTGCAGGACAATGTGTTGTCACGTCTAGATGTGACGGACACACACACACACGCACAAGCGCACACACACACACGCACGCACACGCACACGCACACACACACATGCACGCACGCACACACACACACACGCACGCAGCAGACTGGATTACTACGAGGAGGCGCATTGAAGCGTTTTCATGTTACCTCGGATCCTGTTGTGATCATTAATATGATGGATTTTTTAATCTTTCTTTTCTTATTCTTAACTTATTTATTGATTAATTTTTTACTATATTTATTCATAATATATTATTATATATAAAATGATAATATATAAAATATATGTGTATACATATATATATTATATTATAATTATGTAATAATACAATATACTATACTATACTATAACATGATATAATTTAAAAATACTCTTATAGCATATATATATAGATATATTTTATACATATATTATAGTAATTTATTACTTATTATATTTTTTACCATTTCTTATATGATATCTTATATATTATTGTAATTTATTATTATTCATAATTTTAATTATTTTTATATTTTGTGATTTACTCATTTTCCGTTTATTATTCAATTATTTACTATATCTATTTAGCATATATTATTATCTGTATAATATTGATATAAAATATATATGTTTGTACAAAAACATTATTAAAACATAATTTACTATAATACTAATATATCAAAAATATAATGCTTATTATATCGTATATATTATATTTATCTATTATTTATCATAATTTTCAATCGTATATACTCTCAATATTTTATGACATCTAATATATTGTATTGATCTTTTATTTAGTATAATTTTTGTTATTTTATATTTTGTGATTTAGTTTTCCATGATAGTGGTTTCTGGATTGCCCGTCAAATGTTTTTTATTTTTTATTTTCTTAAGCTGTGTTCTCCTCCTGCTCTCCAGATCCCGAGGATACACAACATCAAGCCCAACCGAGGTCCGGTTTCCGGGGGAACCATCGTGAACATCACCGGGAGCCACCTGGACGCCGGGAGCAACGTGTCCATCATGCTGTCGGACCAGCCGTGCATCTATCAGAGGTCCGTGGCCTCGTACGGGCCGGTCCTCCCGCAGACAGTATTTTAGCGGCGAGTTCTCCAGATTATCTGGAGGATACGTGAACTTTGGCCACGGTTGAGATGCTTTAGAGAAGGTTTTTCCGTGAGGCGACGGTGGATGATGGATGGATGGTCCATCATTCTATTCTCAGGGAGTGTCCACTCTAGATGTCTCCTGAGGTTCTCCCTCATCCAGCTCATGGTTGATCCTCGTCGAATCTCATCTGGGCGACTGGACTTCTTCTCCCGAAGCTGGTCACCTCTCATCTTCTCAACTCCAGTCCAGTCGCCTTGATGAGATCTGACGAGGGTTGTCCACTGGAGATATTTCTCCTAGATAGATGGGAATTTTCAAACCCACCACCGCGGTGGAGATCGATGCGCCGAAGGCGAGGGTTCCTCCAGGACCAGAGTCTTCCTGCTCCAGATCGGTGCAGGAGAACCAACGTTTGTGTGATTGCAGGAGGGGAGGTCTGTGGCTCACCTGCCGGACGCTGGCGTCTCTCCACGGCTTCGAGAACGTCTCCGTGTCCGTGAGCATCGACAAGGCCCACCTCCAGAAGGACCTGAGGTTCGAGTACGTGGAGGATCCCACCATCACCAAGATAGAACCCGAGTGGAGCATCTTCAGGTGAGGCTTCGGCTCGCCGGGGGAGCCTCGGCTCGTCCGCTCATTTTCAACCTTCTCCTGATCTTCTCCTCTCCTTTCCAGTGGATTCACTCCGGTGACGGTGACGGGGACGAACCTGGACATCATTCAGACTCCACTCATCAGAGCAAAGTTCAACGACCGCGAGTCCCTCAATGTAAGTGGGCTGCAGAAGCCTGAGGAGATACAGGAGGCGGAGCTGGACGCAGCAGAGGTGAAGATCTGGAGGTTCCTCTTCGGGAGCGGAGAGGATGGAGAGGATCAGGAAGGAGTCCATCAGGGGGACAGCACATGCTAGATGTTCTGGGGATAAAGTTACACTGAGAAGGTTTGGATGTGGACAGAGGAGGGTTGGTGAAGATCTGGGTAGAAGGATGCTGAGGTTGGAGGAGGTCTAGAGGAAGACCAGAGAGGAGGTTCATGGATGGAGAAGAAGAGGACAGGAAGTGAGTCGGTGTGACAGGAGAGCGTTAGATGGAGGCAGATGATTGGCTTTGGTGGCTCCTGAAGGGGCAGCAGAAGAGAAGAAGAAGAAGAAAGTCTCTATGTTGTCACCTGAGATGGTCTGGTTGTCACATGCTAGATGTTCTGGAGATAAAGCCACGGTCATGGACAGAGGAGGGATGGTGAACATCTGCTCAGAAAGATGCTGAGGTTTGAGGAAACCGAGAGGAAGGTCTCCTCAAAGGAAGTCAGTTAGAGGAGAGCGTTAGATGGAGGTAGATGAGGAGCTGAGGTCCCTCAAAGGAGCAGAACGAGACAAAAAAAACAAACACCTTCCATGTTCTTTCCTTTGCTGGTGTTTGGAGCTGCTGCCCACTGACTCTCCACCACTCCACTTTCAAACATCTCCCTCCCAGGTTCTTCACTCTGTCTTCTCGTTTTCACGGGACGCCTTTGAGGTCTCGTTGGAAGAAGACAGGATGACCAGAGGCGTTAACGCTCTGAACATCTGGCAGAGGTGGACTGTGAGGCGGGACGGAGCAGTGGCTAGAACTTCCTCCTCACATCCGGAAGGCAGAAGGTCCCTGGTTGGATTCCCCACGGGGGGGGGGGTCTTTCCGTGTGGAGCCTCCATGTTCTCCCCCTGTCTGCATGGGGTTCCTCCGGGTTCTCCGGGTTCCTCACACACTCCAAACACATTCAGGAGGTTCAGTGGAGACCCGACATCTGCCCAGATGTTTGCAGGACAGGGTGAATTTGTGTGTCTGCGCATGCGTCCCTGTGATGGAGCGTTCTAGGGTGAACCCCGGATAGGCTCCGCCCCCTGACCCTGGTTGCAGGAAACTCTGTCTGAATAATGAACGAATGAAAGGATTGTTTTTCCCTCTCAGCTACGGCTGGTCTGTTGCAGCAGCAGAAGGTCCGTGGCGGCGAAATGCCGAAAAACCCAGCGTGGCGTTCAAGGATACAAATCGGAGAGGCAGGCGTGATGGGCGGAGCGGTCGGGGAATATGAGACGGGAACGGGAAGGACCTCCGCCGGCGGTTTGATCCGCCGCCGAAAACGACGAGCCCGACCGTCCGCTCGCGTTCGTGAAAAAGGGAGCGCCGTGAATAAAGACACGTATTATTCAGAAAATGAACCGCCGACCGGGTCGCAGACAAAGAGCAGCACGCCGCCAGTCAGAGAGTGAAAGCGATGCGAGGCGCCATAATTGAGCCGTAAAACGTTGTAGAGAAAAGGAGAGAAAGGAATGACGGAGAGAATAAGTGTCAAAGAGAGAGGATCACAGGGAGAAATAACGAGACCGGGGATAAAGAAGTGATGAGAGGGTGGAGGTGTCCTTCTGGAGGGTGATGAAGGAAGCGGAGGACCTACTTATCAAACCTGAATCTCCACGTGCCGACGGCTGCTTGTGATCTCCGCCCTCGCGGTGAGAACGCGTCGTCCTTCGGCGCTTTGGAAGGAGGGGGCGGGGCTTCCATGCGAACGTGTGACATCACAGATTGGCACCGCTAGCCGACGGCACACCTCGGGACGGCGCCGGCTGCAGATGATCAAGGTCTCGTCGGGAAAAGATGTCGGCACGCAAGGCGACAAGAGCGGAGGAACGTTCGTGATCTATGCCGTCGAGCCTGCGCTAAGTGTCGCATGAGCCTATCATGGCTGTGATTGGGCGAGTGGCAGGGTTCACAACAGGCCGGCCAATCATCGGGCCGCATATAGAGACCGACATGAAACCTGGGACAGATCTCGGCTCAATGTGGGCGGCCTTCTGCCTCGACCGAATCGGCGGGTCTTAGCAGGGACGGGCGTGAATGAGCTCGCGCTAATCACAACAGTGGCGCTAACAGCGAGATGCTAATAGCTGAAATGATACAAGAGCAGCTTTAATATTCGGAAAAGAAATCTGAACGGTGAGACGCTGTGAGACGAGGACCCGGGGCCTCCGGAGAAGATGTGAGGTTGCTATCGTGATCGCACACGAGTGCAGACAGGAGAGAGGTGCATCATGGGATATCCCCCAGCTGAGGGGCTAGCCCAGCGCTAACTGTAAGACTCCTCCCGAGCACTAGTAAGCTAACCTCCTGTCCGTCCGTCCCCAGCTGTGCCAGGTCCAGAGCCCTACGTCCATGCTGTGCCAGGCCCCGGGGCTGCCCGTCAACCTGGACAGGCAGCAGGAGGTGCCGGAAAGGCCTCAGGAGTTCGGCTTCAAGCTGGACAACGTGCAGTCGCTGACGGCGCTCAACAACACCAACTTTATCTACTACCCCGATCCCGTGTTTGAAATGCTGAGCGTTTCCGGTGATCTGGAGCTGAAGCCCGGCTCGCCCATCATACTCAAGGTAAGCCCGGATAGGTCCGTTATTTGTTCCGAAATGCGGTATCTTAGTGCCGATATCTGCGTGAACCCCGCCTCCGGCCAACGCCCGACGTTTTGATCAAGGTACTTTATCCTCCGACAGGGGCGAAACTTCCTCCCACCGACCAACAGCGGGAACGGGAAGCTGAACTACACAGTTCTGATCGGCGAGAAGCCCTGCATGCTGACAGTGTCCGACACCCAGCTGCTCTGTGAATCTCCGAACCTGACCGGGCGGCACAAGGTCCTGGTGAGTGTCGACTGAAAGTGACAGAACACGCGCACACTTCCACGAGGAAGGCTACGGCTACATGCGTATGAAGCTATTTGCAGTTGCTTCCCGGTCGCTGTCTTGTCAGACGGGCAACGAGCTCGTATTTGATTGGCCGTGGTTTTCTGTTACGGCCCAGGAGCCAGACAAGCACATGAGTGCTCTGCGTTCACTTCCTGCAAGCTCTCGGGGGGCTCGCGGGTGCATAGCCAAAGGCAGCAGATGTCGAGGTATGCTCTGGAGCGACCGTTGAAAAGGAGCAGAGAAGAAGAAGGCAACATGATGTCGCTATGACCCGCGGACAAGAATTCTCCGTCCACACGCCGCCATTGATTTAATGGCCGCACAGACCGCCGCCGTCTACGCCATCTTCCTTAGAAGCCACATTATCACCAGCTCCTCTACTGGCGCCATCTGTACTTTGGTCATAAACATGAACACTGAACTCTGCTCCGCCCTCTAGTGGACGGATAGCTTAGCAACCACGGCCACTTAATGCTGGAGGTGACGGTTGGCGATATTTAGAAATCTGATGACGTTCAAACCTGAGCATTTATGAGCCCAAAGACAATTGTGGATTCCTGAACATCGTGACGTGCACGCACTTAAAATGTCAGAGAAATGTCTGTGTAATTTTACTAAATTTCATTTTCAAATACATATATATACTTCATAAATATTCCAGGATCCTATTTGCCTTGAGCAACACTTTCACTTGTCAGATGTTGATCTTCTCGCTGAAGTGATGCATGTTTAAGAGCGTTCATCCTCGTATTAAAGCTGTGATATATTAGAGCATCAATCATACGGGATGAGTCCACCTTCTCCAGGGAAAGAAGCTGTCAAGGAAGCCCAAGTTGTTCTGTTTAATTATAGTTTACCCCGTTTTTCTCTCTCCAACCCCGAGGCTCGAGTCGGGGGAATCGAAGTTTCCCCCGGAACGGTCCACATCACGTCCGACAGCCCACTCAGCAGCACGGCCATCATCGGCATCGCGGCGGCCGGCGCCCTCCTCATCCTCTTCATCGTGGTCGTGCTCATCGCCTACAAGCGCAAGTCCCGCGAGAGCGACCTGACCTTGAAGAGGTTGCAGATGCAGATGGACAACCTGGAGTCCCGCGTGGCGCTGGAGTGCAAAGAGGGTGAGGGAATGATGGCAAATATGCAAAGAACGCTATGGACTCAGGGTTCCTTCCTCTCGTCTTCCGCACCAGCAGTTACTGTAATTTCCGGACTGTCAGCCGCTACTTTTTTCACACCCTGTGACCACTGTGTCTTTAACAATGATGTGGCTAATTTATGGATTTTTTGGGGGGGCTAACGAGCTTCACGGCTCCGAGAGAGACGGAGGAAGTGTGTGACGGAGTCATTCTGAGGCCGTTCAATTCCGACACCGAAGAAGACCACTTGAATGGTTTTAGTGCGCGGGAGGAAGACGATGAGAGCGACACCGTTATTTTTAGCTGGCGCAGCTTCAGGTGAGCTTAATAGTCCGGAAATTACGGGGTTTTTTTACCGTAGACGAGATTTTTAATATGTCTCCCGTTCCAAACCAACCAAATGGGGACTTTCCGAGTTTTCTTGCATGCAAATTTGTTGGAAATGCATCAAGGGTGAACCTTCTCAAGCACCGTCCTTCCAGCTCCAGAAGCTCCTGTAGGTTGCCTTGGATGGTTTTCTGACATCCATGTCATGGTTGTGGCAACCACACTTTTTTTTTTTTCTCTTTAAGACGTTCCTTCTTCAGTTCTGCGAGACCATCCAAGGTTGAACTCCTGGCGTTGGGGTTGGCCGTTGGTCCAAGTGGAGAGGCTTGTTTGGTTGTTTGTGACAGTGTTTTCCAATATTCTTAGCACACCCGGCGGGGCCGCATGGGAGTTCTTGTTGAAATTTGAATACCGATACGAGGTCGAGGACTCCAGGACTCCAGGATTCAAAGAGTTTATTGTCACATGCACTTGAAGGAAACGTGTTCCCCTTCGCGGTGAATGCCAGGTAGCGAAACATAAGTATGGGTAGCATATCCATGCTTTCGCTGTAAAAAGGCAGGACGTGAAAGCCAGGGTGGAGATGCGAACTGTGCAGCAATGTAAACAAGGTAGGACTGTACACCTGCATCTGCGCCGCTGCGCCAAGGTCAGCACGGGTCGTGCACACTAAGCTTGTGCTAATTATTAAGTGCGCATTGAAAAGGTTAACAGTCGAGTGCAGGTCCTTGAGGATGGAGGCGGCGGCCTCGCAGCCCACGCGGTGGTTGATTGCAAACTAAGCTGAATGAGATTCCTCCTCTTGGTGACGGGAGAAGCTCTATTTCTATACTTGTATGCATGTCGCAGGCAGGTGTTAGCTCATGTCTTCCCATTTCCAGCGACAACTGTGTTAATCGTGTTCATTCCAGAGAATGAACCCATTCCGTTGCCATAGCTACGCAGCCAAATGAGCTAGCGGCCTCCAAACTGACGATCTGTGTTTTTGGCCCGTCCCCCCAGCCTTTGCAGAACTTCAGACCGACATCCACGAGTTGACGAGTGACTTGGATGGCGCGGGAATCCCCTTCTTGGACTACAGAACCTACACCATGAGGGTCCTCTTCCCCGGCATCGAGGAGCACCCTGTGCTCAGAGACCTGGAGGTACGGCTGAACGCTCATGATGTTCTGCGGGGTCTATTGCAGGGGTGTCAAAGTCAAATCCACAGGGGGCCAAAAGTCAAAACTGGGACAAAGTCGCTGGCATACATTGATGTCTATTGAAAAAATCTTCCTCCAGATACAACAATGAGCCTTTTCATGTGGACTCAAACAAGTTCGGCTCCAACACTGAATGTGGAACAAGCAAAGCTTCATACTAGACAAGACAGAACTTCACATTGCACACGTGCAAAATGGAAATTCCAATAAAAAAAAACAGTTTATGGCATTTATTTCTTAGATAGCATTTGAATAAAAATCAAATGCTTATTTTTACAATAAACCAATTAACTAATCACCAAGTACTGAGGGTCAACAGTCCAGAGCAGTGGAGAGTGTGGAGAAGAGGTGAAGAAACGGGTTCACGCAGGTTGGAATGGGTGGAGAAAAGTGTCAGGGGTTCTATGAGATAGAAGAACATCAGCCAGAAGGAAAGGAAAGCTGGAGGAGACAGTGGTGAGAGCAGAGATGATGGATGGTTTGGAGAAAAGACAGGAGGCAGAGCTGGAGGTGGCAGACATGAAGATGTGGAGGTTCTCTTTGAGAGTGACCAGGATGGAGAGGATCAGGAATGAGTCCATCATGGTAGATGTTTTGGAGAGAAGGTCAGAGATGATCCGGTCATGGACAGAGGAGGGAGAGTGAAGATATTGGAACTGGATGTCTAGATGAAGACCAGAGAGAAGATGTATGGAGGTAGCGAGAGAGGACATGAAGAGAGGAGGATCCAGAGAATAGACTTAGATGGAGGAGGTGGATTGGCTGTGGAGACCCTGAAGGGAAAAGACTGAAGGACAAGAAGAAGAAACCAATTAACTAATAATAATATCCTGCCTTTTCTGCCTTACTTTTTGCCATTTTTAGGAGGGTTAGCGCAGTGCCAGTATTAGCATGAGCTGGCTATGACTGCTGTCAACAAGGGAGAGGCCGTTTACGGGTCCAAAACACCAGCAGAGCATTGTGGGATTTGTAGTGGGATTTGCAGTGTTAGCTGTGCATGCGCTGTAGGCTGGAATAGCGGCAGGCCAGCTCTAATAGTCATTTGCTTCGCGGGTCAAATCTAATTATGCTGCAGCCCAAACGTGGCCCGCGGGCCAGAGTTTGACAGCTCCGGTCTAAGGAGGGCCGACCGGGAAGTGAAATGACATTAAAATATCTCATCCCAGCAAACCTCACAAATGCGATCACCTGACCTTTGGCCCGCCAAACTCCAGCTGGGGTGCGAGTAGCCTCGCAAAATAGCAAGCGAGGCGGTGGAGCCCATGCAGTCGACAACGGCTCCTCTTGGAGCCCAAACAAGAGCAGCCCTGAAATCAGAAGAGTCCTCCCATTAGTAACTCTAATGATATGAGACACGGGGCTGTTTTCCCCCTCTCCATCTAAAAAACAAATTAAAAGTCAATCACAGAGAGAGGGGAAAAATAAATAGATAAATCAAGTCATTCCTCCCCGCCGGTGACGCTGATAGACAGCTATAATTGAGCAGGTCGTCTTGATCCATTAAGAGAATGATGGACCCCCGCTTTCTGCCCTCGGGGTCGACCGCTCTATCTCTGATGAGAATTTCCCAGTAATAAGCAATATTAATTATGCTTTAATTGGTGTAAATGTCAAAATGCATGAAGAGTATAATATAGAAGAAGGGCCTAATGAAAACAGCAGAAGGCCGGCCTTCAGCGCCTGATTGCCGCTTAATTGTTATTGATGTGTCTCAGAGTTTTCTTTGGCAGGATTCTTGGATCTGGAGCTTCTTATGGAGGCCCAGAATGTCCCGTGAAGATCTGACCTCGTGAGATGTTCGAAGGTATACAGGCCTTTTTTTTAGGAGCAGGCCAAAGGAGCATGGTGAGATGTTGAGGTAGCTTTTGGGAGTGAAGGGGACGGAGAGGATCGGGAGCGAGTCCTTCACAGGGTAAGATGTTCTGGAGATAAAGTCAGGCCGAGATGGTTTGGACGTGGACAGAAGAGGGATGGTGAAGATCCGGGTAGAAGGACGCTGAGGTTGGGGGAGGTCTGGAGGAAGATCAGAGAGGAGGTTCACGGATGGAGAAGAAGAGGACAGGAAGTGAGTCGGTGTGAGAGAAGAAGACGCAGAGCAGGGGGTTAGATGGAAGAAGATGATTGGCAGTGGCGAAACATGGAGGCCCAGCCTGAAGGGAAAAACAGAAGAAGAAGAAGAAGATCTCTTTGGAGGCACCTAGCATCGAAGATACCGTGATGCGAAAGATGAATGACGAGGCTCAGTCCTTGTCAGATCTCGTCGTGGCAACTGGACTCTTCTGAAGTTGCCAAAGCCAATCATCTGCCTCCTTCCAACCCCTTCAGGAGGATGCATAGGAGAGGCTTAGATGGAGGTCGCTGATTGGCCGAGGGGACCCCTGAAGGGAGCAACCCAGAGGAGGAGAAGACTTTCATCCGATTTGTTAAAACATCCCCGAACTCTCTGAGCACACATTCGAACATTCCCGTTGGACGCCTGCATTCTAACAGCGCGCGCAAAGAGCCGCGCCAGAAAATAAAAAAAGATACAGCACTCATCTTGTCAGGCTGTTTGAAATTAGACTCGCAACTTAACAATGTCTCCCGGCAGATTACAAACGCTTCCTCCAGGATGGGAGGGAAGAAAAAACATATGCTGGTTGACAGCTGCATTTGGTCGGAAAAGAGACGCCGCCTTACAATAAGTCCTCTTGACAGTTGAGAAAAAGAAAAAAAAAAAGAATAAAATAAAATAAAGGGTGGGTAGCAGTGTATCTCCATGGATGCCAGTTATAAATAATGGAGGAAGGAAGTGACTTGCATAAACGTCGCGGGGACGGATCGCGGGCTCGGATCGCGCCGCCGCGTTAGCTCTCAGCTTGCATTAGCGCTTAAAAGCAACAAACACTCTCTCAGGAGTCTCGGCGTTCCCCCGCCTTTATTCAGAACATTTACACCTGATGACACCCGCATGAAACGCCTTCGATGCATCTCTTTAGCTCTTCTTCGCCTCCCATCTATATTTAGGAAGGTAAACTATACATGACTCTGTTTGCGGAGTTACTTCAAGGTGATATTTCTCAGCCTACAACCGTTCCAACTAGGGTACAACAACAGCTCCCCGCTTCTGTGGGTGGATGTTGTTGTTGCCCCGTGGCTGAAGACGCTCCCATTCATTCCCCGTGTTCAGACGTCGAACGTAGACGTAGCTAGCATGGCCGTCGAGGGCAACTTGGGGTTCAGCGTCTTGCCCGAGTACACTTCGGGAGGCGCCGGGTATCGAACCGCCAACCTAGCAACCGAGCCACGGTTGTCTGGAGATAAATACGGTCGCTCTCTGCATTGGTACCCCCGTTTGTGATGTGGCCCTTTCTTCTGTGTCGTCCCAGGTGCCGGGCTACCGCCAGGAGCAAGTGGAGAAAGGGCTGAAGCTCTTTGGCCAGCTCATCAACAACAAGGTCTTCCTGCTGTGCTTCATCCGCACGCTGGAGGCCCAGCGGGGTTTCTCCATGAGGGACCGCGGCAACGTGGCGTCCCTCATCATGACAGTGCTGCAGAGCAAGCTGGAATACGCCACCGATGTTCTGAAACACCTGCTGTCCGACCTCATAGACCGAAACCTGGAAAGCAAGAACCATCCAAAGCTGCTGCTCCGCAGGTGAGATGGGGTGCCTTCTCAACCAGCAGTGAAACATACCGCATGGTAAAAAGGGTGAAGGGGCGGCGCAGTGGTTAGCGCTTAGGATTCCCTTCCTGTGTGGCGACTCCATGTTCTCCCCGGTTCTGCGTGGGGTTCCTCAGAGTTCTCCGGGTTCCTTCCACCGTCCAAACACATGCAGGAGGTTCATTGGAGACCCCTTGAACGTCTCCAAATGTGTCCCTCTGATTGGTCGGTCCAGGGTGAACCCCAGCCCTCGCTCAACCCCGTGTGCAGGGGTGGAAATGATGAACGGATGAAGAAAGCAAAAAGCGAATTGTTTGACTGGAACAGAGAAAACCATCTCAGTTGGGTGTTTTGTAGTCGTTGTGCCAAATCCACGATATTCCCTCTCGGATTGGATTAACTCCATTGACCTTGAAGTGCTCGCTCAGACTCCAGAGGGCATTGCATTGCACGTCATTAGCAAATTAATTCTAATTAATTAGTGGCAAATGTGAAGTCGAACAGCTCAGGAGGAAACCCGGATGAAAATGTATCAAACGAGCACAGATATGAAACTGAAATCTCCCACCGGAACCCGAACAAAGCTTTCCCGACGGAGGGGTTTGGCGGGTGCGACGACGGCGCTCACGTGGGCGAGCCGGCCTGGTCCCGGCTGCTGGGACGGCGGGTCTGCGGCAGAACCCAGAAGCGGGAAGGGGAGGAAGGGCTTTCCGACACGTCACGCGTTCGTTCGTCCGTCTCGTTCGAATTACGTTCGATTCGCGACACGTGATGCCGAGCGGATTCATTCGCTCATTATTCACTCTACCAGAGAGGTGGGCGTGAGGCGTGAGCAAGGGAACGGATGCTGCTCTCTCTGCGGTTGAGTCCTGGCGGAGTCCCGCCTCTCGTCCAATGACAGCCTGAGTCGGCTCCACACAGATAATGAACGGGTGAATTTTAAATCTATGGAAAGAAAGGTGAGCTCTTTGTTCTCCGGCTGTAGCGCAGAAAGCGTCACGACCACGAAGCTGCGGGAGATAATTGGAGCACCGCCTGCATGGGGTCACCGGCAATGACCCCGTGACCCCGGCTGTGACCCCACCTTTGAGTCCCGACCGGTATTTTACACCAGAAATTAACATTTATCTCCTCAATAGATGCGTGGCTCATCGATTCGGAGCCCATTTAATGTAGCATTTGTTGTTTCTGCATTGCAGTTACTCAGTGAAATTGATTTTTTTGGGAGGGTGCAGACCTTGTATGCAGCGAGTTTTCTGGGTCATCGAAAGCACTCCAGGGTCCGGTTTAGCTAAACTCGGTCACGTCAATTTGATTTTTCCCTCGAAATCTTTAAGGTAGCGCTTCACGCGTGGCGCCCAACCGTTTGCACGCCGCGCGCTCTCTTTGGCTAGCTTCTGCCCACCCTTCTAGCGTTCTTAGCGCCCGCTAGCCCTTCAGTGTCTCAGCGTTCATTTTTTTTTGGGGGGGGGGGGGATTTGACGAGCGTCCTTGGACAGCAGCTGAAAATAGCCCCGATACCCTGGCTGTGAATACCAGGTCTAACCTTGTTGAGGAAAGATGGCGCCCGACTCCGACTCCTCCTCCTCCCTCGTCTCACCTCAAACGTTACCGGCCGTCATCGCCCTCTTTTTTTTTTTTTTTTTTATTATCTCGCTCTTCATCATCATCCCCCGCCCTGTATTCCCCTCCATATCCATCTCGTGGCACATCGTCACTATATTTATCTCTCAGATGCCGTCTCCTAACTGGCACTCTGGATCCATACCATCAGCACTTCATCACCCCGTCCAACCCCCCCCCGGTCCTCCGCTCCCTGCTTACTTGATTGCTAAATCAGTGCTTAAAGTGTGTGAACAGTGTAGCTCTGGCACAGTATCTGAGCGTGGCTACCCACTGATTCCTGTTCCAAGAAAGCCCCTCTGTGAGTGTGTGTGTGTGTGTGTGTGTGTGTGTGTGTGTGTGTGTGTGTGTGTGTGTGTGTGTGTGTGTGTCGTCTCGCTCCACACACACACACACACA
>CAAKHD010013528.1:26667-38176 GCA_901007705.1 Fistularia tabacaria
GTGTGAACAGTGTAGCTCTGGCACAGCATCTGAGCGTGGCTACCCACTGATTCCTGTTCCAAGAAAGCCCCTCTGTGAGTGTGTGTGTGTGTGTGTGTGTGTGTGTGTGTGTGTGTGTGTGTCGTCTCGTTCCACACACACACACACACACACACACACATCCTTCCATCTGTCCCGTCTCAACCTGCGCCGAAGCACAACCACCAGGCAAGCTAACTAACAAGAGCCTTCCACAACCATCTGTCATCTCCTTGATGCATTCTCCTCCTTCAACTCCTCTTCCTCCTCCCTCCTTCCTCCCTCCCTTCCTCCTGCGCTCCCCCTCTCCCATCAGGCACACCCGATTGCATTCTCATCAGCGCCGATGTTGTTCGCTTGCAGCCGACGCGTCGGAGAAAGCGGCGTTTTTTTGTTTTTTTTTTCGGTAAAAAGAGCCCCGGTGTGTCGTAGCGTTGCTAACGTCCCCGTTTTTTTCGGCCCTCGGCGCGTTCATCCAGTCCCCCGGCGTGGGAGCGGAAGGGCGCGGCAGCGAGGCGTTTTTTTTCCCCGTCCCTCCGAGGCAGGAGGCGGCGGGACGGAAACGATTCCCGACCCTCCGTCCTGCACTATTTCAAGATTTGAGGAGCATTTAGAGTTCCTCTGCGAAGGACACCGACTGTGCGAATCTACGTTCTTCCACGCGTTCGCTTGCAGGCAGGAGGCGGCGGGAATCAAACCGCCAACCTTTTAATTTCAGGGCCGCCCCGCCGCTCCCTCTTCACGTGCGCTGGGGAATAATATCCCGCATCGAGACGTCCTCATTAGACGCACAGCGAAGTGCATCCCGGGTGTTTGTTTCCCGGCGGGGCTCCGGGGTCAGGCATCGTATCGGAAGTGAAAACCCCGCCGAGGCCGGCTCATTAGACCCGAGCCGCTGTTTTCCATATTGCGGCGCGACGCGGCAGGAAAGGTGAGCTTTAAGGTTAATCGTGAGGGTTACTTCAGACTGGCTGCTAGGGATGACCCCGCCTCTCGACCAATGGCGGACGGGGTTTGACGAATAGCGCCATGCTAATAATGGATACTAGCAAGTCCATTTTGATTTTTTTTAAAGTGAGAACTTTAAGTAGAGGGCGAATGGTTGTGTGTCTCTACATGCGCCCCTGTGATGAAGCGCTCCAGGGTGAACCTCGCCTCTCGCCCGATCACAGCTGGGATAGGCTCCGCCTCCCTGACCCCGATTGCAGGATATGCTGTTTAAAAATAATGAACGAATGAAAGGATTCTTTTTCCCTGAGGTTAGTTTTGCTCCTCCTCAACTCAGCCGCAGCTCGCTCGTTGCAGCGGCAGAAGGTCCATCCAGGAAACCCGCTGTGGCGTTCAAGGACCAGATCAGGGTGGGTGACGGAAATGTAAATGAACGACCGAACGAGAAGTTGTTCCAGCCGTCGACGGTGGATGCAAACGTCCCTTTTGAAGGGCGACGCCTGAACATCAGGTGACGTCCAGACGTCCGTTTCCCGTCGGGATCGTCGGTCAAAGCGGCTCAGAAGAGCTCAGGTCCGTTCGCCCTCAGAAGTAATCAGCAGGTCCAGAGCGCTGCCAGGTCCCCCCCAGGCTCCGGATGCTCCTCGGGGCCCCGCTGCCCCCCTGACCGGCTGCCAGGAGGCGGGTCGGAACGGAGGCGTGTCTGCGAGTCGCGGTTGAGAATAGGGTTCGGTGCGCAGGTCGCGCCGGCCGGCGTTCCCCTCGGAGGCGCCGTATTTATTCCTCTGCGCGATGACGTGCCAAGACTCCTCGCCGTCGCGAGGCGGCGCCCTGCTACCAGAAAGCGAACGGGGGGGAACCCCTCGGAGCCCCGTATCGCAGCGGGATTAATTTGTACTTTTAGCACGAAGCAGCCAAATCTGTTTTTTCGCTTCCGCTCTCTTTTTCGCCCCTTTTCCGGCTCTCCTTCACGCAAGCTTTTGGTGGGAGTGGAGAGGATTTGGAAAATCTGCACGATTACAGGAGCCAGGATCGGCAGCCAAACGGCGGCGGCGGCGGCGGGGCGGAGGAGGGGAGGGGGAGGCGTAGGGGGTGGGGGAGGGGCTGCAAGGACACATGAAAGAAAAGATCAAGCGTGACCTCGCTGACCTCGGGATCAGGGCATAATAAAAGCGCGGCCACGCCGGGAGGCAGGAAGCTAATCCTCCCCAGGTGCCGTGCCAGTTTTGGAAGGGAGATTCCAGCCCGGCCCACCGGCCCAGCAGATACCCCCCCCACCCCCCCCCCGTGTTGAGTGTTGAGTCCCCTTCAAGAGGCCGTCTGAATGGCGAGGGGTCGGGGGGGCGGGGCTGCAGGTGGTCGCCGAAACACACACACAGTGCTAACGCTAATCCTGAAACGTCGACGCCACGCGGGCTCATTCGACGCACCGGGAGTGCGTGACGCCGCGTGGACGCGCAAAAACGCACCCCCCCGCAGTCGCTGTCAAAGGGGAACCCCATCTTCGGCCGCCGTTACGCATGCTAGCGGTCATTAATGCGAGATCGCCGGCGCGCTGTCGGCCGGGGTCGACGCGGACGCGCCATTTCCCCCCGCCGCTGGAGCGTGGACGCCAGACGGAGCGCGAGGAGGGGAGGCGTCCGCACGGAGCGGATCGAGTGTCAGGCCAACGAAGAGGCCAGGGAGCGCTTGATAATGAGGCCGGCGTTGTGACGACGTAAATCCGCCCGGGATCAAACAAAGGATTTTTAATTGCTTTCGCCCGGTGCTAAAGCCCCGCCGACGCGGGCCGGCCGCCCCCGGCGTGCCCGGGCATAAAGAGCCCCGGAAAGATGGCCGGAGCGGGCGGCGGTACGGCGAGCGCGTCCCGCTCTGATTGTGTTTGCCTAACGAAAGACGGTTCATTTGCAGCCGCCCGGGTGTCTGACGGCGGCGTTGAATATTCATGACGGCGACGTTCACTGTGTGCTTTGCATCTGGTTGTGTTTGCAGGACAGAGTCTGTCGCCGAGAAAATGCTGACCAACTGGTTTACCTTTCTCCTCTACAAGTTCCTGAAGGTAACTCACTCCACGGCGTTCACCTCTTTGCAAAGGTTGACCTCAGGTTGACCAGCGGGGCCTTCAACCCCCCCGCGGAGTCACTCTCGGGGCATAAATGACTGGATCAACAGAACAGATGCTGCGTGGAACCTGGCAGGAGACGGGCCGCTGGGTCGTGACTCCGCCACGGCTTCCGGAGACGATTTACATGCTTCAACTTAAAATGTTCCTTGATAATAATGCAACCCATAATACTAGTAATAATAATGATAATAACAACAACAACAACAACAATATAATAATAAAATTATTATTCTTATCATTATTATCTTTATTATTGTTGCTTTCATTGTTCATATTAAATAACAACAACATTTACAATAATAATGATAATAATAATCAGAATCAGAAATATTATATATACTTTAGTCCCGGAGGAAATCAGGTAATGACAGTTGAAAGAAATAGAGATAAATAAAATAGGTTAAACAGAAATAGATAAATGAATGAAGATAATAAAAAAAATTGTGGTTAGGATATGATGTTACTAGTGATGATAATAATAATAATGATTATTATTAACAGTATGACTGTTATTATTATTATTGTTGCTGTTGTTCATATTTCATAATAATTTTAATAATCATAATAATTGGTAAATAATAATCACCAGAATCACAAATATTATATGTACTTGATCCCGGAGGAAATTTAGTGATGACAATCGAAAGAAATAGAGGTAATTAAAAATAGCGTAACAGAAATAAATAAATGAATAAAGAAAATTTAAAAAAACCTTGCGTCATGAATGCAGTTAATAAACTATTAGTGGTCAGGATAAGATGATAATAATAATGATAATAATTATAATAATAATGCAGGCATGCAAAATGTCTTTCCTTCTGCAACTCTTCATTATTTTACATTTACAACCAGGCTTTTTTCCCTTGCGCTGTTGCCTTCAGGGCCTCCAACAATCTCCTGCCTCCGTCCAACCCTCTCACACCAACGACCTTCCTGTCTTCTTCCCCTCCATCCATAAACCTCCTCTCCGGTCTTCCTCCAGACCTCCTCCAAACCCTCCGTCACCAACCTTGACCTTTGCAACCAGTTAGAAACCGACTCAACTTCAGTGTGATGACACACCAGAAGTATCAGCGTGACTTGATCATGACATAATACTGACGTCAGCACAAGAAGCAGACGAGTTCCAGTTGCAACATTTCGGGGACTTTCTCCACTTTCATCACCCCGCGGCTTCCAAGCGCTTTACTCTGGACCGCATTCGCCCATTCGTGCAGCAGAGCGGCCATGCGAGGCGCTAAGCATACAATTGGGAGCAACCTTGGGCTCAGTGGACAATTCTGCACAGAGACAGGAGGAGCCGGGAATCGAACCACCAACCCTCCATTTGGAGGGCGACCAGCTGAACGAGAACTACCCCCTGTGGGTCACCACTGTTCCCTGAAGTTTGGACGTGGACAGAGGAGGGATGGTGAAGATCTGGGTAGAAGGATGCTGAGGTCGGAGGAGGGGAAGACCTGAGAGGAGGTTTGTGGACGGAAAGGAGGTTAGATGGTGTGAGAGGAGAGGGTTAGATGGAGGCAGATGATTGGAGACCCCTGAAGGGAGCAGCCCAAAGGATAAGACGAAGAAGAAGAAGAAGAAGAAGAAGAAGAAGAAGAAGAAGAAGAAGAAGAGTATTCCCTGGATTTTTATGCCATCCTATTCCAGTTTGTTTGTTTCTTCTCCTCCATCTTCTCCACCTCTTCTCATCTCCATTTAACTAGCAGGCTCTGTATCTCCCGTATTCATGGACACCTTTTTTAAATCTCCTGCCTCGCAAACATAAAGTTGATCTACGGCGCGAGTCCCTCTCAGCGACTCGGCGGCAAAACAAAAGTTAACGGGAAAGAACGATAAAAAAGGAACATCTGTCCGTCAGGCCATTACAGAAATCCCTCAAACTTGTTTTCCCTCTCCAAACCACCCTTCCCTCCGTGCAGGAGTGCGCAGGCGAGCCGCTCTTCTCGCTTTTCTGTGCCATCAAGCAGCAGATGGAGAAAGGCCCCATTGACTCCATCACAGGAGAGGCGCGATACTCGCTCAGCGAGGACAAGCTCATCAGACAGCAGATTGACTACAAGACGCTGGTAAGGGGTGTTCACCTGCCCCGGGGCTCCGAGGGGACATTTGATATGCCCCCAGGGGCCACCGGGGGTGGCGGGGTGGGGGGCGCTCTGGGATGTGGGTCACGAGAGACGAGAACGGGGACATAAAGTTGTCGTTGTCACAGTTGACGTGTCGGGGGCAGGGGAGCGGCAACCTCACTTCCTGTGGAGCCGGGAGCTGTCAAATAAAGATGCGAAGCTGCGGGATCCGGAGGAAGGAGAGCGGTTATGCATGCAAGCCTCGTTTCGGGAAAAAAAACTTTCTCCATCTTTATTCTCTAACCTCTAATTTGAATTCCATGAAAGCACAAAGGTGCACAACCACAGCAGGTTGGAAGTCCATGGAGATATATTTCAAGGGTAGTTCGAGGTGCATGAGGCAGTTCACTTGGAGGAGCACACGCTATGAAAGTAGACCTTTTAAACCGCCAATTCTTAATGTGTCGTCATGGTTACCGTGCGTATCAAGCTTTTCGAACACTAAGTGAAACAGAACAATGCTAATGACGATAAGTTATTGATGGCGAACTTGGTGGCGCAGGGTTTAGCGCATCAAGAATCTCCTGCGGGGCGTCTCCATGCTCCTCCAGGTTCTCCGGGTTCCTCCCAGAGTCCAAACACATGCAGAGGGTTCTTAGGGAACCCTGTATGTCCCTGTATATAAACTAACAAACCAGTCCAGAACTGAATCCTGGCGCTCAACAAGTGACAGCTGGGAACTCGTTCTCCACCCCGCCCCACTCCCCCGACCCCCGACCCTGAGCGCAGGATTAGCGGTTTAGAAAATGAATTTAAAAAAAAAAAAAGATTACAGCTCGTTTGTCTCCTGGTAATTGATTTCAGGTAGCAAATGGCAACGTCTCCTCAAGGTCAGCGGAAAAAAAGCTTTGGGATTTGATTTTTGCTGTCATGAGTTCAAAAAACCCTTTGGGAAACATGAATGTATTGTTATTCCATTCATCGTTGGTGCAAAGTAAAAAGAAAAATAATTAATTTACGAGAACAAACCAGCCCAGGAAATGTGATAATTGCACGACGTGTTGTTTTGTAGTCACTGTAAAATGGCGAGGTAGCAGCTTTGCCAAAAGTCCAATATTTACCCAAGTGATAAATGTTATCAAAGGAGAAGCAAAAAGCCACTGAGGCTAATGAATGTGTGCAGGAGATGCAAGTCCGAAGATCAGCTGATCTGTTCGATCTACTCGACAAAGGCATGGCGCACTTAGCCAGATGTTTAGCAAACATTGATTTTTCTTCTTTTTTTTGCCTCCAGGTGGTAAACTGCATCCATCCAGAGAACGAAAAAAGCCCCGAAATCCAAGTGAAGGTCCTCAACTGTGATGCCATCAGCCAGGTGAAGGAGAAGATCCTGGACGCCATCTACAAGAATGTCCCGCACTCGCATCGCCTAAAAGCCTCTGACATGGATCTGGGTATGAAACCTTTCTCCACCTGTTCATGCGCCCTCTTGGACACGGAAAATGACCACGGGCACTTGGTCAATTCAGTTGACAGTTTTGACAAGTATCTGAGATGCTATGAGGACTTTCTTCACAAGGTACCTTCCAGAAGTCCAGAAATGATTGAGGAGCTTCACAAATTTCCCTAAAAGTCACCTATAAGTGGCAGGAAAGCATCTAACATTAGAGGTAAACAACAGAAAACAATCAACTCAGCGGCATGTAAAGCATCAGACTGTTTGCAGATGATGGTGTGATTTCCGGTGAGATCAGGGAGCAGATGCAGGGACAGCTGAGGAGTGGAGGTATGGACCTGGAGAGCAGGGGAGTGAAGGTCAGCAGCAGCAAGACACAATACATGTGTGGGAATGAGGCTACAGGGGGTGGAGATGAAGAAGGTGGAGGAGTTGAAGTCAAGAGGGTCAACAGTCCAGAGCAATGGAGAGGGTGGAGAAGAAGGTGGAGGAACGTAGGCGAGAGCAGTCATGGTGAATGGTTTAGAGACACTGAGGAGAAGACAGGAAGCAGGGATGAAGATGGCGGTGGAGGTTCCTCTTTGGGAGTGAGGAGGACGGAGAGGATCAGGAAGGAGTCCATCAGATGGACAGCACATGGTAGATGTTCTGGAGGTAAAGTCACACTCTCAGTCATGGTTTAGACGTGGGTAGAGGAGGGATGGAGAAGATCTGAGTAGATGGATGCCAAGGTTGGAGCTGCCAGGCAGGAGGTTTGGAGGAAGACCAGAGAGGAGGTTTAAGGATGAAGGGGAGGAGGACAGGAAGTTAGACGGAGACAGGTGATTGGCTGTGGAGACCCCTGAGGCAAGCAGCCCAACACTGATACGCAGGACACCAACAAATGGCTCCACCAAGGTTATACCTTTGTTAATCTTCTCAAAGGGTCTCAGCTGTCGAGTAGACTTCTCTTCCAACCCCTTGATCACTGAATCCACAGCTCAGATGTCCAGCCTACCCCCCGCCCCCCCGCCTCAACCGTCCCTATTGATTGATTGGCTCTGTTGTCAGCCGGCGCTCCTGTCAGATGATTGACGGGTGGAGACCCTCGGTCACAGCCCCATCTCTCAGTCGTTCTTTAGGGGTTCGTGAAA
The DNA here is from genome assembly GCA_901007705.1 of Fistularia tabacaria. Classification (NCBI taxonomy): domain Eukaryota; kingdom Metazoa; phylum Chordata; class Actinopteri; order Syngnathiformes; family Fistulariidae; genus Fistularia; species Fistularia tabacaria. The sequence goes on from CAAKHD010013528.1 coordinate 34,414, forward strand.
GTGGGACTTGTATGCTCCGGTAGAACATGTACCTCCTCACAGGGGCCGGTATGAAGCGAGTGATTGTGAAACATCTAGCAGCACTTGGTACGGCCTGCGTGTCGACAAGGCATCCATACATCTGAGCGTGTCCTCCATGCTTGTTTGCCCCCCACCGGCTTCCACTGCACCGGAGCCCGTGCTTTTTTATGTTCGGATATTGCCAGATGGACTTTCCAAGCCCCCGTTGTGTTCATAACAGCGTATTTTTATCCGGTCCAGATCCGAGCCGAGCTGAGTGCGTACCCGCCGAGAATCTGGCCGCCCGATAGCCGAGTGGAAGGATTGGTTTTTGCCTTTTTGACGACGGGGTTGTTGGTTTTTTTTCTCGCTCCTCTTTTTCAGGCAGGCGGTGCGGTTCTGTGATTGCTTTATTATTCAAGGGATCTGGACGGTCGCTCCGCACGCTTCCAGCTGTCCACTGCTGTGGACTCACGCAGGCTCCCAAGAAGATTCTGTTCATTGAATTGGAATTATTTAGCCCAACTAAATTCTCAGCGTCTGTGTTCTCTTTTCTGTTTTTGATTGTGAAAAACTAAAAGTAAAGTTAGCAAAACATTAGCTAGAAATTTGACCGAAGTTTTCAAGTCCAGGCGTTAAACACTTGGGCTACAACTGTGTGTGTGTGTGTGTGTGTGTGTGTGTGTGTGTGTGTGTGTGTGTGTGTGTGTGTGTGTGTGTGTTTGCCGCAATGGAGAAGAGGTTTCTGGACTACGCGATGTTGGTTCTTAGTTTAGCTAGTTTTGAGAGCTCCATATCAAACCTGTGTGTTTGGTGTATTTCTAACACCATGAAATAACACCTTAAACAGAGGGGACACACACACTCACACACACACACACACACACACAAACACACACACACACACACAGTTAAACACTACACACACATACTCACTCAGTCACTCACACACAGATAGACACTCACACATAGATACACACTACACACACACATACACACTACACATTACATAGTCCCTCACACACACACACAGATACACACCACACACACACACACACACACACACACAAATACACTCTACGTACTCACATACTCAATCAATCACACACACACACATTCACATACTAAGTCACTCTCACATAGATACGCACCACACAAACACACACACTCACAGATAACACTACACACACATACTCACTCAGTCACCCACACACAGATACACACTCACATACACCACACACACACATACACACTACACATTACATACTCACTCACACACACACACACAGATACACACCACACCAACACACACACACACACACAAAGTCAGAAGAACACACAAACTTTCTCTCTCTCTCACACACACACACATTCACACACATCTTCACACAGACACTCACATACACACATAGTAACAGAAACACTCACACAGACTTTTATACAGACATCTTGACACACAGTCATACACACTCACAAACACACACACACACTCATATAGACACACAAGCACACATTCACACATACACATACACAAAAACACACACACACACTCATATAGGCACACATTCACACACGTTCACACACAGTCACAGTCACAGTAAGAGAAACACTCGCACAAACTTTAATACAGACATCTTGACACACAGTCATACACACACAAACACACACACGCACACACTCATAAACGCACACAAAAACGTTAACAAAAGCACTCAAATGCAGACACCTTCACACACACACAAACACAATCACACACACACATACGCACACACATATTCACACACACAGTCACACAAACATTCACAAACGTACACACTCACACACACACACACCGAGTAAGAGAAACACTCACAAACTTTTATACTGACACCTTGACACACACACACACACAAACATACACAGTCAGAAAAACACACTATCTCTCTCTCTCTCTCTCTCACACACACACACACACAGTCAGACACAGGGTTGAAATAATGATACAATCTTAGCACACACACACACACACACACACACACACACACACACACACACATTCAGACATAGTCACACAGACACTCACACATACATAAACACACACACACTCATAAACACACACACAAACATTAACAAAAGCACTCACATACAGACACCTTCACACACACACACACACCCGGGCCGCCGCGGCGCTCCCTCCCAGATCAGGGGTTGGACGGCGGCTAACGCTAGCGCGAGGCTCAGCGAGAGGCGCGGGAATGACGATAACGGAGGAACCATCTCCTCGTTCGTTTTCACTCGCCGTTCGGTTGCCGTTCGGTTGCCGCGGAGCAGCGAGGAGTCGCCCTTCTGACGGCGAGCTCCACGGAGGAGACGCCGCCGCCGCAACCGGGACGTCCTTCTTTTCCCGTTTTTGCGTTCGTTTACTTACCGTGTGTGTTTTCCTTCCCGTGCAGAGTGGCGTCAGGGCCGGGGGAAGCGCGTGATCCTGCAGGACGAGGACGTCTCCACCAAGATCGAGGGCGACTGGAAGCGGCTAAACATGTTGGCCCACTATCAGGTATGGAGGGAATGTGAGAATATGAACCCTTTTACGAATTTCCCCGATGGGGATCGATAAAAGTCTAATCTTATTTTATTTATTTTATTCTCCTGTGATCCACGAGAAAAGAGAGGGTTTTTTTTCAGTTTAAAAATTAAAAAACAAAAATTAGAAAAATAGTAAAAAAGATTAAAATGAATAATATATACATGTTAAAAAAAAGGGGGAAATATATGAAAGAAAAAAATCATTTTTATTTTTTTTTAATGTATTTAAATGAGGTTGGACAGGAATCACCGTGGACTGAACATCTAGAGAGGTCAGAGGAATGTTCCTGGAGAGCAGAGGGATGAAGGTTCGCTGCTGGATGAGAGGAACCTGAGTGGAACGCTGAAGTAACGGGGGTTGGGGGGGCTGGAGAAGGTGGAGGAGTTTGATTCCAAAGGGTGGAGAAGAGCTGGAGGATGAAGAGTAGAAGATGTGGAGGTTCCTCCTTGGGAGTGAGGAGGATGCAGAGGACCAGGAAAGAGTCCATCAGAGGGACAGCTCATGTTAGATGTGGAGTACGGTGGTTCAGAGGAGGTATCTGAGAAGGTATCTCAGGAGCGGTGGTCGTGTCCTCCTGCCCGTTCATTACTCACTGCTCACCTCTCGCTAACGAGACTAGATCATGCCTGCACCTCTGACCCTTCATCTCAGCCGCTGCATCTCCTCCTCCACGGATGGATGGACCAGCAGGCGGACGATGTAATTGACATTAGTGTTGCATGAGCGGCAGCGGCAGGTGGAGGGGAGCTGATCTCCCCGGGCGGAGCTGGAGAGAAGACCAGACGCGCGAGCAGAAGACCACCTCCGTCCTGACGGCTTATTCTTTCGATTTTATGGAGAAGGTTGCGGCGCGGCAAGAAGGTCCCCGGTTTGATTCCCACGGGGGGCAGGGAGGGGCTCCACGTTCTCCCCCGTGTCTGCGTGGGGTTCCTCAATCATCTCCAGGATTTCCAGGTTCCTCCCACAGTCAGGAGGTTCTTTGAGGGAGGGTTTGAGGGAGGGGGGGGGCAAACAAAAGAATAACAATAACTGCCCTCCAGCTCTCAATGATAGAAACATATTATGCATGAGACGCAGATTGAGTGACTGGGTTGAAGTAATGATACAATCTTAGCACACACACACACACACACACACACACACACACACACACACACACACGCACACACACACACGCACACACACACACACACACAC
>CAAKHD010013529.1:0-32685 GCA_901007705.1 Fistularia tabacaria
GACGGTGGTGTTTCTGAGGCCGTGATGTGCAGCACAGGTGTGCCCCAAGGTACGGTCCTGTCTCCATTCCTCTTCACTCTCTTCACCTCCAACTTCCGACACAAGTCCAGTTCCTGCCACCTCCAGAAGTTCTCTGATGACTCTTCCATCGTTGAATGCATCACCAACGATGATCAGGAGGAGTACAGAGGGCCGATTGCGAGTTTTGTTGAGTGGAGCAACCAAAATCACCTCCTACTCAACATCTCCAAGACAGAGGAGGTGGTAGTGGACTTCAGGAGGAATAGGAGGAGACCTATACCAATCACCATTCTGGGTGAAGAGGTGGAGATTGTGGACTCCAATAAGTTCCTTGGGGTCCATATTAACAATAAACTGGACTGGACACACAACACAGATGCCCTATACAGGAAGGCTCAGAGCAGGATGTTTTTCATGAGGAGACTGAGGTCGTTTGGTGTCTGCAGCGTGCTCCTCAAGACCTTCTACCAGTCTATGGTAGCCAGCGCACTCTTCTTTGCTATAGTGTGCTGGTGGGGCAGTGCCAGGACTAGTGAGGTCAACAGGCTCAACAAGCTTGTGAGGAAAGCTCGTTCAGTAGTGGGACTCAACCCCAACCATCTTGAGTCGGTGGCTGTGCGGAGGGTGAAGGACAAACTGGGAGTTATCCTGGACCATCCCCCCCTGCACGACGAGCTGTGGCATATGAGCAGCTCGTTCAGCCACCGGCTTATCCCACCCCGGTGTAGAACTGGAGCTTCAGACGCTCCTTTGTGCCCACAGCCATCAGACTGTATAACAACAGTCTGGACCGGACACAACCCTGACTGCCTTGGGGGCATCTGTGCTACCGCCACCCCATCACTCTGTCACCCACTCACACGTGTGGTGCCCATAACTACCACGGGTCACTTTGTTTAATTTAACCTATTTATTCTTGCTCATTTGTGCTATCTATGTGTAAATGTGAATGTGTATATTGTGTATATGTGTATCTATATCACATGTAGGTATGGGTATGTGTGTGTATATATGTATGTAAACGTGTGTGTGGGAATGTATGGTGACATATGTGCATATGTGTTTGCACTGATATATGTGTGTATATATCTTTCCTGTTTTTTCTTTTTCTCTAATGTTGCTGCTGCAACACCCAAATTTCCCCTATGGGGATCAATAAAGTAGTATCTTATCTTGTCTTATACAGGCATGTAGTGTAGCTAGCTCATGCTATGGTTTTAGAAAAAAATGGGATATTTAGCAAACAGTAGCAAACACATTTTCATTTTCTCCAATACTGGACTCTGGATTCTTAAGTAAACTAGCAAAAGATGCAATTAAGCCATCTGAGAATTTTGACATATTTTAGGATCCTGATAGCCATACTTCTGATAGCTTTTCAACACTTGCTATGTATATGCAGCAACATTAGGCTTATAATATTTTTAAAGACAGATCCATGCTGCTGTTCTTCAGTAAAATCTTCATGATATATAACACCATCCAGGTTACAGGCCAATCAGTTTGACTGTTAATCAAAAAGTATGAAGACAGTTAGCAAGTCCTTCCTGAGTGACAGAGAATGCATCAGAGGGTTACGCCTTAGGACATCCCCCTCAATTCATGTATTTTCTCATTTCAGCACTATCACTTTACACCGCTGGGGGGCCACATTTGTGAAATTTGTCATATTTCCCAGAACAACTCCTTTTCGCGTGCATATAGCAAATACTTCTGTTTCATCAGCCGTTCTGTCAGATTATAATTGCTTTCCCTCATTTATTTTCATTCAATAGGAACAAAAAGGTGTTCTTGCTCTCTACAGGCAAGTGTCTTGATAAGATAAGCATGATTGGCACATTTATCCACCCGCTGTTAATAAAGTGCTTTGTGGTCAAGAGATCAACTGTGGAGGGTTTTGTTATTTGTTGATGCCACTGTTTACCATTTGCATTTGGGTTCAAGAGAACATCATCAGAATGAATGAACAAAATAAAGGAAGAGGCCCCTATTTGAAAGTTCTTAAAAAACATTTCACATTCGCTGCAGAACAAATATATTTTGAAGAAAATTGGTCAGAAACTGACATATTCCCTTAAAAAAATGTAGAGAAAAAAGGAACATAAAAAAATGTAAGTCAAACATTTTTTATTAAAGAAGCCCTTGAGTAGATAAAGCATTTGACCTTACTTTACATTCAGCAACTTATACCGAGAGCAGTTTATAAAAAATAAAATTATTCATTCATTGTCTACCCCACTTATCCTGCACTCAGGGCTAGAGTGGGGCAGGATCCAATCTCAGTTGTCATTGAATGAAAGACAGGGTACAGCAGTCATCCGTCAATCACAAGACCCCATATAGAGACATACAATTCCCACATCTAGGCAATTTATGATCTTCAATTAACCTGTGGGAGGAAAAAGAAAAATTCCCATGGAGACAGAGGGCTAACCTGCTAACTCCAAACAAAAAGGTCCCAGTCAGGCAGAATTGGTAAACACTCCACCACCATGGGTGCCCCTAACAACCAATAAAAATGTTTCCAAAGAAATACTGAACTCTGAGCACATCAGCACAGTAAATATATGGCTTCTGTCACTGTGTCATATTCAGGCCTGCTGCAGTCTGTTTCATCAAGGGCGGAGCCCCCCCCCCCTCACACACATACACACACACAGAAACCCAGCATTGAGGCAGCAATGGACAATGAACCAGGTGTTGTGAAATTAAAGTAAATAGCCCTTACTTTTGAGGCTAAAGGCTAACAGCTACTGTTCAGTTATATTTGTATTAACCCAGTTTTTCACACACACAAACTCACACATACATGCACACACAACCACATTTCCACCGCTTGACAATCCTTAAAGGGTGTAACACTTCTTGCCGACTACCTTACGAATAAGATGAATATACCATCATGAAGTAATGTTTTATTTACTTTTATAGACACAATACAATGTTATATCGAACCATAAACCTACGACGAGATAATTTATTGTGATGAAAGAAAATTCTTATTTTCAAATTTGCAACGGAATTTATATTAAAAATGTAGAGTTCATGAATAGAATTTTGAAAAAACATTTTCACAAGTTGCTTTCAGGAGGCAAATAAAAGTAGAGCTATAATTAAACAGTGCTTCAGGACGGGATTTTGAATCTCTGTGCCGCTCCCGTCTTTTTTTCTGCACTTCCTTCTTCTGTGTAACGTCTGATTGATGATTCAGTTCCTAATGAGCTAGATTTGTCTACATTCAGAATCTTGCTAACGATAAGTAATGATGGTAGCTCAGTTAGCACAGTAACCAGTCGCAAAAGAAAAACAACAATTATGAATGAAGTATATTGTGAATTATTAATTACCACAATGATGATTGCAATCATTTTCCGTTTCTCCCACACGCACAAATAAACACAAATAATTTGGAAGAGAGAAAGAGAAGTTGTGACGATAATCCTGTTTGACAGGAAGAGTGTGGAAAAAAAATGAATAAATGCCACCTGCTTTATAAGCAATTGAGGGAGATTGTATTTAATTCAATTGAATAAATACAAAGTGTTATCCAGACCTTAAAATGCTAAACAGGAAACCTGAAAAAAAATTAAGTCATTCTGAAATCTTTATTTCAGTTGGTTTTGTGTTGACTTTAACTGTTACAGTAAGTATTATCACATCTTGGTAATTTTGGCATATCTGACAATACACATTTATAAGGCAATGTGTATTGTCAGGTTTATCCTTAATCCACAGAAAAAAAGAAAAAAAAAACAACTTTGAATTGGCTGGAAGAAAATATATATTAAATGCTGCCAACAAGCAAAAAAAAAAATCTAAATTACAATTGTTTCTGATAAAAAAAAAAATTCTAAATGCATGATGCCAGTGAGATAGTTTTCCTACAAGAGCGAGTTTCAGGTGGATTTGTATTAGATAAACGACTCTAGAAACACCTATTGATATTCGGCATCAAATACCACTGTTTCTAAACCGTTTCATACAAGAAGCCATATCAACACCAGTAGCTTTTGACCTAGCAGCTTCTTTTTGCTGCCTACATAGAGCAATAGGAAACATATCAAATATAAATTCTACAAACATCTACTAATGGTTTTAACATTAAGTGAGCAGAATTTAGTGCAAGCACAATGCTAAGGGGGTTCACAAAGTCACAGATTTTTTTCTTATGGATAAGGGATAGATTAATTGTATGCAGCAGTTTAAACTAAGAAGACGCAAAAACGTATAAGAAATACATCAAAGCAAAGAGTTTTAAAAAAATAAAGAGTGTCATGTTTCCAGGGTAATCGGAAACACGAACAGAAATTCTTGCAACGGACATTCTTGAACACTATTTTCATCTCAAATTCAGGTCGGCTACAGTGTTAATGATGTGTGCATAGCATTTCTTTTAATGTAAAAGTGACCAAAAAAATTAGTTCAAGTTAACAGGGCTGCATTCTTTAAGCACTGAAAACCAAAATAATCTTCATGGAATCTCATTTCCAGATGAAGTGTTGGAAGCATATTTTTATCATCTCTGAATAATTTGCAATCGTCTTTAATCCTTGGCATGTCTTCCATGACGATTCACCTGCGTTGCAAATCTTTAGCCGGGTGGGTAATTATTTTGATATAATTGTTTTAATAGCTACGACTGACAGTCATAGAACCAACAGGTAGATTCCAATGCATAGACTACCAATATATTTTACAGATTAGAACTGATCTATTTCTTCTTGTGCTTGCGTTTGTGCATACAAAGTGTGGAAGAGTGACAGACAGGGACTAATGAACTGAGTAAACGGCAAGCAGAAGGTTACAGTAAAATCTACCCCAGAATCATACAGGATCTTAATATGGGAGTTCAAAAGAATATAAAATGGTCACTCTGCAAGATATGATGTATCCAGGGAATGATAACCTAATGCATGACTTCATACTGCCTACACACATACTGGCTTGAAAGAATTATGTCAGATATTTTATGCTCAGCTTTTGCTCTTTATATGGGACCTGAATTGATTTCTTTCTAATTTTCACAGCTGCTGCTCTCTTCTGTCAGTCCGCCACTCTTTCTCTGCTCAAGTTCCTTTTATGACATCACCACTCCAACATCATGTCAAGTCCCCACACCTCTGCTCCACCCCCCCTTACCTGTTCCCTTGCTGTGTCTGTGGAAAATATGTCTGTCTGAGTTTGACAAATTAAAGCAACTCAATATATGGCAATAACCTTCACAGGATAGAGGGAAAGAAGAAGCTGATGGGGGAGGTTCTGTGTACGGAAGAGAAATGAGCACTGAAACGTACATGTACTAAGAGGTGATTGTTCATATTGAGCACAGGAAACATTTACAGATTAGGTAAAACAAGGGATATTTATTCTGTGGTTACTCGGAGAAAATGCTCTCCATAAAAACTAAGTCTTAGAATGTCACCATCTTTCTTGAGGAATCAATGTAGCTTGAACACACTGAGCAGTAAAGGAGGTTAAAAAAGACTTGCCTTTGTAAGCATTTCACTGTTGAATTGCCAAGAGCTTCTGTGGACATTTGCCGAACCACACAATCTAATGCTAATCGGAAAATCAGTTTGATTTTTATTAGTTTGATATTTAGTTTGATTATTTAGGACAATTGAGAGATATTTAAACAGCTATGATTGAGAAAATAAGTTTGAAGGCAACCTTGAATTTCAGCTCCTATATTGGAAAAAACGAAATCCAATTTCATTTCAACCAACTAATTCAGTCATTTCTTAAGAAAACTACACCAGTGTGGGGAATAATCCAATTGTAAATGTGTTTTCTAAAGAAAATAAAGTGCAATATGGAAAGAAATTAAAGTCTCCATAATGATAGCTTTGAAAAAATGCTTTTCAATTCCAACTAATACTTCCATTCATTTTCTTAAGGCTTTGCGATGAAAATGCAGAAGTGGCAGCAATTGAAGAACATGTTCTGGAAAACATTGTCAAATACCTATAGATGCACTTCAACTTAAATAACCTACGCATTGCACAAAAGAAAAACAATAATAAGCTTCTGTTGTGTGTCTGCATACCATGATTACAAAGTTCACCAGCCATTAAACCATAATGACTAAAAATGCTCAATGGCATCACTTGCGCATGCAAAGAATACGACATCCAGATCGAAGATACCGAACTCACACATAATGACACGCTTATCACAAAGACAAGATGAGGATGCACGTACCGAACACAGATCCCCACTCCACACAAGCATTAGTTCACTCACCTGCGTTGAGTGACTGGCTGAAAGCTTTTGAACTGGTCTCGGGAGTAAAAAATAAATTTAAAAAAGAAAAAAATGGTTCTTCCCCTCACTCTCTCCACTCTCTCTATGCCTTTAGGCGTCTCTCTCACTGTGGCAGTTCACAGACGTCCTGCGGACTGCTCACCCTTTGGTGCAAGTGCATCAATCGCTCAGCTACGCGGTCCAGCTGTTCCCAGACTCAGATGTGTCCCCCGCTTTGCACTGCTCGCTCTGCCACTCTCAGCTGCAGTCGAAAATATGGGGACGGCCAGCTAGTTTGAGCGTTGCTCCTCTCTCTCCCAGTCTCTGGTGGGCTCAGCAGAGCTGAGCTGCGCTTAGGTGCACTCTCTCTCCCTTTCGCTCTCTCTCTCTATGTCTCTCCCTCTCTCTTTCTCGGGTTATCAGTCACTTCGATGCACATTCTCACTCTTGCTTCTCTGTCACTCTCCCACTGAACGGGATTGATGCATGTTCCCTTACCATCCCTTTTTCTGCTTTTCCATTGATTTCTTGATCTTTCTCTCTCTATTGATCGATGTGTCTTTGTAACTGCTCGTGCAGCCCCTAGTGGTTGGCTTCTTTCCATGCTGCTCTCAATAAAAAAGACAGGACTACATGATTTTGGACAAGGAATGACACCCAGATTTGAATGCACAGCAGCACCTGCCATGCAGAGGAGAAATTGAAAAAAAACGTATCATTAAATCATTAATTCATGAAAATAGCATTTGGCCTTTTGAAAGACAAGCACACAATAAAATAGAGGTAGAACACAGTGGACCAGTAACAGGTTGTCACCTGTGCAGGCTGTAAGTATTGAAGCTGATCACATTAGAGTATATCCGTTTCTCTGATTTCAGCTTCCTCTTCTCCTCTGTCCTCTCTTTTCCCATCTGTGTCCCAAAATTTGATCTTAAGCTTCCATCATGAAGAATGTCTAGATTCCTTAGATGCATCTGAAGCAGAGAGGGGCAAAAAGAGGAGGCTCACTGGAGGAGTTACGAGCATGAGCTTTTGATTGACAGACTAACAAACAGTATGTTGTTGCAATTTTGGCCCAAAAACTCCTCATCACATACATTATTTACAACAAAAGCAGCAGCACAAAATCAAACATTTTTTAAGAGCCACACAGCTAGTTGTAACCACTTTTAACATTCTAACATTCTTCATGGGGGAGGTTGTAAGATTTAATTTTTTTTTTTTTCACTATTCAACTTGCCAATGGCAACAGCAAGGTTTCTTAGAAATTAATGGAGGCTCACCTCAGAAGCCATATTCACATTATATATACCGATCATCAGGTGGAAAAAATCATATTAGATGTAAGACAGTTAAGTGACAAAACTCCCCTTATTGCCCGTTCTTAGGTGACTGCTTTTGTCTAATCACCAGTATCCCTGTTTCCCCTGAGCATTTTAGTCTCTTGTAACAAGGCAGCTTTACCCTTCTCTCCTTTGAACCAATGATTGAGTAGACTGCTTCGTCAACCCCACCATTTTGTTTTTCAATTATTTCTGGTTACCTATCAAACTTAGAGGTTCATCACCACCAGCATCTTGTACACAGAGAACACTGCTGGTGATGAATGACCCAACCTCCTCTGCTGCATGATTGGAAATGTTAAGATCCAGCTGCTCGTTAAGCAGCAGCCGGGTGAACTCCAACAGGTGCGAAGCATCAAGCCTCATCAGGCAATGATAAAGGGAGCCTGTTGCCAGTCCATCAGTGCCAGATTGTTGGTTCCCTATTCGTCACTTATGCATTTCAATAAATTCCTGAAACGCCTTACTTACGGAATGTTCTTGCATTTAGGTTGAGCCCCCGCATTTAACATGACAGAACAATCTGGCCACTCTGATCCAGCAGGCACTCTCAGGAGGGCCCTAACTGAACAGAGCTCTGTGATATCCTCCCATGGCGCCGCTCTTAGGTCCCTTGACGAATGACACGAGATCACCAACCAGCATCTGGTTCAGTTTACCCAGCTGCTACTTTTCAGGACAATTCATCGCCTCCACCTGTGGAGATCCCTTTCGCTCCACCAGTCTCCAAGGCCCTCTCCACCTCCCGAGGCGGTTAGCTCTCCCCTTCCGGAGAAATTCTCGAGAGATGTAGGTCATTATGGGGGTTTCCTTTTGCAATGCCTTCTGGTTTTCAGTCGTTCACCAGAGTGTTTTCCCCACAACGATTCCAAAATTTTGTTCATCCTCGGACTTCTCACTGACCAAGCCTTAAGATGGGCTGAGGACCGATACCAGGACCATTCCGGCTTTGGGTGCACTTTTAAACAGTTCATCGGGGAATTCAAGCAAACGTTCGGTGGAGATTCCAACCACACTGCTCGGTCCAGAAACCTCTGGATGATTAAACAAGGTCAGAGAAATGTCTCTGAATTCTCCATCAAATTTAAAACGCTTGCGGCTACATCTGGATGGACCCCCCCCCCCTTCGCTTAAGAGCACCTTTTATCATGCTCTGAACGACTCCTTGAAGGACCAACTAGCCCCCTTGGACGAGCCCGAAACCCTAGATGATCTTATATCCTTGGCTATCCGCCTGGATAATCATCTGAGGGAGAAAAGCAAGGAGGGAACTTGACGATAGGTCGTTTGCAGCACTAACTATCCATTTCCTCCAGGTCTACCACTCCAGAACCAGAACCGATGCAGATCGGCCGGACCTGCCCGTCCTGTGAGGAATGCCAACGTCGGGACAGGAATGGCTTATGTATTTATATATTGCAATATTGCATTTCCCCCGGTCACAACGGTTCCAGTTGGTCCCGGTTAAAAAAAACACACCCACCAGTAGAGGCAGGAGTACTGGTGGGCGGGACTAACTGTACTAACTAGCTGTACCAGTAACTATTTTATGGGATGTTGCAACTCATGGCCTCCAGGCGCTTGTGGATTCAGGGGCTGAACAGAATCTTATCAATCACACTGTCTCAACCTACACCCTTTACCGTTGCCCGCTCCACTTTCCGTCTCTGCCCTGGATGGGAGGATTCTGACCACCATTACTCACAAGACCAACCCAGTCACTCTAATCACTGCAGGTAACGATAGGAAGACTATTGTGTTCCTCCTCTTCCCTTTTGCTAGCTTCCTGCTTGTGTTCAGGTTTCTATGGCTGGCTCTACACAACCCCTGTTCCATTGGGCTAATGGTCGACTTGAAAGCTGGAGCCCATTTTGCCTGTCTAACTGCCTAAAATATGCCTGTAATATTCCAACCAGACCAAGACTCCAAAACTAACCATTGACTTAACTTCTGTTCCACCGGAATACCATGACTTGCATACAATCTTCAGTTAGGACCGTGCTCTGTCTTTATACAACAACTGTGCTCTGGAGCTCTGCTACCTGGAAATAGGCTGTACAACCCATCCAAACCCAAGCATGAGGCCGTGGAGACATACAATCGTGATTAAGTGGCTGCTGGACTAATCAGACCCTCCTCCTCTCCTGTGGGGGCAGGATTTTTTTTTTTTTTTTTGTCCAGGAAAGAAAAAGACCCTACGCCCCTGTATTGACTACCGTGGGTTGAATCAAATCATTGTTAACAAATATCCCCTACGACTCATCATCTCAGCTTTCAAAGCCATTCACGGATCCACCATTTTTACTAAGTTGGCTCTCCGACATGCCTACCATCCTGTTCGGATCCGCCAGGAAGATGAGAGGAAATCTGCCTTCAAGACCCCCATCGGACACTTCAAATACCTAGTCATGCACTTAGGACTTTCCAATGCCCAAGCTGTGTTTCAAGCCCTGATTAACGTTGTACTCCCTGACCTTCTGAACGCTTTTGTATTGTCTACTTGGATGATTCTAATCTTCTCCAGGACCGTAGCTGAGACCACAAGAAACATGTCTGCTTGGTTCTCCAGCGACTCTTGGGGAATTATCTCTGTCAGGGAAGAGAAGTGTGAATTTCACAAGCCGCCTGTCGCTTTTCTTGGATACATCCCAGCGAGTGTACAAATTTGTACGGATCCTGAAAAGTTGAATGCAGTCTTGGATTGGCTGGTCCCACAAACACGCAAACAGCTCCAGAGGTTCTTGGGTTTGGCGAATTTTACCACCGATTCATATGAAATTACAGTTGGACCGCTTCCCCACTGACCGCTCTCACCTCCACCAAGACCACCTTCTCATGGTCTTCTGAAGCCAACTCTGCCTTCCTGGACCTGAAGAAAAAGTTCTCCCAAGCACCCATCCTTATCCAGCCCGAGCCCCATAAACAATTTGTTCTGGAGGTGGACTCCTCTTAAACAGGGCCCGAAGTAGTCCTATCACAACGCACAAACTCTGATGGGAAACTTCACCCTTGTGCCTTTTTCTCCCGCAGGTTGTCCTCGACCGAAAGGAATTACAGTGTGGGGAATTGGGAACTCCTTGCTATCAAGGAGGGCGCTGAACAGCATGTGCTCGTCTGAACAGATAATAAGAATCTAGCTTACCTCCAGTCAGATAAACATCTCAACTCGCATCAATCCCGTTGGTCTCTTTTCTTTTCCAGATACAACTTCTCCATCCCATATCCTCAAGGTACTGAAAACATGAAACCAGATGCCCCTCCCCACCAGTGAGGACCAAGCTCCCATCCTGCCACCTAACTGTATTGTTGGGTCTCTCTCCTGGGCCATTGGAAATGTCATCAACAAGGCAATCCAGATGGAACCAGACCCTGGCACTGGTCCTCCAGGCAGAAGGTACATCCCGACCTCTGCCCAACCTCATCTCATCTCTCTGCGTCCATCCGACCATCCAGGTGTCCCACGTCAAGCCTGTCCTCGCCAACACCTTGTGCCCTCCTCTGAGCCCCCTCCACCCACCCAGGATGTTGGGGGGCACCCTGCATACACCGTCCAACAGATTGTTGACTCCCGGGGCAGGGGATGGCAGTATCTTGTAGATCAGGAGGGCTATGGTCTTGAGGACTGCTCTTGGGTACCGCGTTCTTTTATTGTGGATCCGTCTGTTATTTCTTCCCTTCCGTCTTGTTCCACTGGCCCACCTGGGGGTGGACTTTTTGGGGGGCTTAGTGTTGAGATCCAACTGCTTGTTAAGCCTCAGCCAGGTGAACTCCGGGTGAACAGGTGCGAAGCATCAAGCCTCATCAAGCAATGATAAAGGGAGTCTGTTGCCAGTCTGTAAGTGCCAGATTATTGGTTCCCTATTTGTCTCACCGTTCTTCGCAAATCCCTATGTCTCGCCGTCCCTCACAAGTTTCCACGTCACACCCCTTTCGCAAGGTCCCTGCATTTAACATTACGGAAATGTTGGGGGTATAAGGTTTTGTGTATCTTGTTCAATGAATATTTGAGCTTTATTTTTCAGTTAGCATCAGTAACAGTAGTTGAACCAAAACGGTGATTCTGTCAATAAGGCACTTTAAGTCATACCTCTGTGGCTCAAGGTTCAAGATTATTCTGCCTGACAGTGACTCAAGATGTTCAAGGAACCAGAGGGGCAGATGGCCAGGCTATTGGAGGAGCTCAAGGCTTATGACTGGGGTGGGGGCACAACACACGAAAGCTGATGGTCTCTCTCGTCAACCATGTGCAGCTGAAGAGTGCCGTCACGTGTGGAAAGAGCCTGTGACAGGGGAGTTGAGAGTGGTGGTTCCCAAGGGCCTGCAGGAAGGGGTGCTCAAGGCCATGCATGGAGGCGCGGGGTTCGGGTACTTTGGGGTTTCAAAAACCTCAGGTGTTTCTGCCAGGGGTTCTACCGGGGTCGAAGCAGGAGGATTTCTGCCGCTGCTGTGACCCCTGCGCAGCCCTCAAGGGCCCCCCTGGCTGTTCACATGCACCATGCCAGCAGTTCCCGGTGGGGGGTCCAATGAAGAGAGTAGTGGTGGATGTAGTGAGTCCTTTTCTGTGTTCAGCCAAGGGTGCCATGGACTATTTCATGAAGTGGCGGGAGGCCTACACTCTGCTGGATCAAGAGGCAGAGACCGTGGTGGAGACCACGCATTCCGGAGACCATACATTCGGGCCAGGGGAGAAATTTTGAGTCTAAGGTGTTTTCCACCATGTGTGAGTGCCTGAGAGCATACAAGACCCGCACCACCCCTTTGCACCCTTAGAGCAACGGGTTAGTGGACAGGTTTCACTGCTCCTTGGGACAGCAGCCGGCGATCCTCACGGCACAACACCAGCGGGACTGGAATGACCATCTGCTGCCAGTGCTCATGGTATGTCGGTCAGCACACAGGATACAGCACACAGTTTTGTGCGAGAGCAGTAGCAGAGGGCTTGCATGAGGCAGAAACTGAACTATGATGTAAGGGCTCATGGGAGAAAATTTCAGGCGGTAGAGTTGGTCTCGGTGTACGGTTCTTGGCGCAAGAAGGGCCGGTGTCCTAAGCTGGCCTGCCAGTCAGTGGGGCCTTGGGGAGCGGCTGGGGGAAGTTGTGTGCTGTTGCCTGGCAGAAGAGGGAAGGTGGCCCTGCACAGAGAAAGACTGGCCCCTTATAGAGGGCCTCAGAGGACAACAGAAGGCCCTTCTCAGTCTTCGACTACCCCCCCCTCGCCAACCATCGCTCCGTCTCCCTCTTCGCCTGCTCCCCAGCTAGAGACAGAACCGACAGTTACCTGACCCCCATCTCCTCAGGCAGCTCATCCTCGGAGGTGGAGAAGAGCTCCAGCTTGGCTCCGAGACTTCGTGGGTCCCTGTAGCAGGGGTTAGGAGTGAGACCTCATTTCCGGAGAGGGCAAGGATGCGCCTTGGTCTCATTGGAGTGGTGGGTAGTCTACCTGGACTCTCCTAGATTAGAAATAAAACATTTTTTTACTGCAATGTGTCGTGTTGTTGTTATTCACTGAGTATTTTTCAATATTTTATAAAGCACTAAATTAAATTTCACTGATTCACTAAATTTAGAAGGGCTGAGGCACTTTATTACAATTTCTGAAATTCTTTTAATTGAATAAGCATTTTCACATTTATACAACAACTGAACTGTCACTGAACAACTGACAGTGAGATGTAGTTAGGGATCATAAACAGCGACCCAGAATACTGATAATATCACACAAAATCCACAACCAATGGTAGAAATAAGTCTCAGAACAACCAACACTGACAAACATCTGTTAGAAGAACAAATGGAAACGACAGTTGAGTAGAAATACTGAAAAACAGAAGGAAAAGGGGGGGGGGAATCCCCAATTATCAGTCTGTACTGAAAGTTTCACCTGATGAACAGATGAGCAAAGTAAACTTGTGATCACTCTGTCTTTTCAATCCCATTGTCTTGTCATAGATTCTGATTTACAAATAAATTCTGATTTACAATCGAACGTTTAATAAAATGAAACAAAAAGAAATGACTGTGCTTCAAAACGAAGCTAACCACTGAACTACTGAAACACAAGCATAACTAAAAAAGAAATCAATATTGTTGATATGAGTATGAGGTTTGTTTAGATTTGTTTCGTATCCTTTACCGAGTGATGCCTCAGAGGTGGTAACGCCTCAAGCACTGTGGAACAAACACGTGTGAATCATTTCTTCATGCTCTCATACAGTTTTAATGGTTTGGGTGAAACTTAAGAGTCTCAAAAGCCTGAGAGCGGAATGATCGTTCATCTTTCCTGTGTGTAGATAAATAAATGAAAAAAATACACGCATATAATTTCCAACAGACATTCCTATGCAAAACAATAATAATGTTCTGTATTGTACAATACTCCATCCCTCCTACTCCAATGATTTTCCAATACATTTTTTTTCTATAGAAATAAACACAGATGTATAAAACAATAGCATTCACATTGCATTGCCTGTACAATACAGTCATTTCTTGCACCTTTGTCAGTCTATGGTCCAGAAAAAGTGGACTATTTCCTAACAATAAATGTTAAACCAAGATCTCAATCACATATAGATAACCTCTCTCTGTTATTACTGTTCCCTCAGCAATAACCTAATATTCTTCTAATATTTAATCTAGCAAAGCTTTGCTCGTCCTCTACTTTATTCATACATATATCTTTCAGAACAAGCCCAAGGCTATGATGTCTGCATTTACTTGGGATATGATGTTGACGTAAATAAGGAAGTTAATTTCCTGATGCTATCAACCACTTAGTTGCCCTTTGCACTGTATGTCCTGGTTATTTGCAAATGCAAATGCAAATTTCCATTGAGAGAAAAGTCAGCGTGCACCTATGTGATGAAGGAATCATAATAGAAACCTGTAGTCTCGGAAGCTAGTTTGATTTGGCCATACAATAGGAGTCCAGACAGTACCATTCTTCCTGTGAAACACAGTAAAAGAAGTATTGTATTAAATGAAGACCTCAATTTATCATAGAATAGAGACAAGGGCAAAAAGAACAATAATTCCGAATCGTGTGTGTGTGTATGTGTGTGTGTGTGAGTGTGCGCGCGCAGTACTGCTGACTAGTGATAAAGCCTCCTCACATTGATGCTTGAGAGTGCCAATAACCCAGTAAAGTATACAAAACAAAAAATGAAAGAAAGGAAGGAAAAGCAAAAATGAAAAAGAGAAAAATAAAAAAAGGGGGAAAGAAAAAAAACAAGAAAGAAGATATAACTTCAGAACTACATTGAATTATAAAATAATCTCCAAAAAGATCAATAATCCTGATCTCTGGAGATTGCAGCTGGGCACTTCATTGCCATCAATGGATACGGGTTGAAACTATTTTATTTTCCATTCCAACTGTTTTACTATGTTAACCATTTGATCTATATTTTTATGGCTCTCTTAGATATGTGACTTTCAGAGGAGTTGAGAGGCCCTGGAGTGACGATTTGCAATTGAGAAGTCATTTTTGAGTAATTACCCAGTCAGATTTATAACCTCTCCATGAAAGACAGCCTGATGAGCAGGACTGACAAATGGGTGGGAATCAGTTTCAGAAAAGAGATTCATAGGAGGACTGACGAAGAAAATCTGATAAAATGTGCATATTCATCTACATGCTCTCCTTTTTTGCCCCAGTTCCCCCTGGTCAACTGTGTAAACGATTAATAGTTATTTCAAAAAAACTAATTTTGAGCTGGTTTCTGCAACATGAACGTGGATGCATGATTTACTGAACGTAATGCCTCATTCATCTTTGTCCTAGGACAAAACCTGCACTGGAAAGGGAGTCTGTCACTGGCAATTTACAGACACAAAACTGAAGAAGAGCGGGTTAACTTAGCCACCTAGTTGAATTAAATGGGTAATAGTGGGAAGTAGTTTCCCGTTCTCTCTGCCAAAATCACAAAAAATGATTTTGTGTCCTGTCCAGCTTATCACTATCAGTCAATACAAAAGCATGAATAAAGTCCTGCACAAGTGACTTTAACAATAACCAATTTCATCTACAATTTTCTGACCTATACTGACATTTTTGTGTATGTAGTCAGTGTATATTAAGAGACCTGTCATGCCAAGAGGGGAGTTTGTGTTTAAAAAATGTCCATGGGAGTTTGCAATTAGCTGAGCAATGAAAACTTTGCATTCTGCTCTTTCCTGTCACAAACAGTAGAAACCGCAGCCTCCATGGTGACAATGTGTCCACATAGCAAAGACATAGAATGATGTAGATGGGAAGTTGCTGAATGAAAATGAGTTTGGTAGGTTTCAGTTTATATTTGTTGTGTTTTGCTTGGGTTTTTCTCAAAATGTGCAAATTAATTTTAAAGGAGACACAACTGTGTGGCTATTTGAGTGTCTAAGATCAGTGAATGTCTAATTGTGAATGTAATGATTCTACTTCTGGGCTTATGACAACATTGCTTTTTTAATTTTTTCAGATTGAGGATTGATAAAAGGCCTTCACCCCCCAGAAAGTTAAATTGCTTTGTGTTTGGGATAATATTAAATTGAGATATACATTCAATGTGTATTAACACATTAACCATTGCTTGTGTTGAACTTTTATGCGGCAGAACTTTCATCCTGAACTTCTGCGCCTCTTAATAGGGGAAACTAGTAACTAGTTCTACATCAAAGTGAAAAGTCAAAGCAACAGTCAATTAAAGACATTTGAAGAGTTAACGAGACTGCTAAAAATAATACTCAACCAAGCCCTATGTATTTTTCCCGACTTTAGAAAGATTATTAGGAATTTCACTTACTGCAACACACCCATCAGTGTATATATCAGCTGTAATCCATCTCCCTGTGGGCAAAGAGAATATTTTATTAAAGCTCAACTTAAATCAAACTTATGTTATTATCCCTGTTCAGGCAGTTGAATACCAAATATTTGATGCCAGGAAAGATCTAGGTACAAGGTTAAAACATTCAAGGTTTCTTTTTATACACAGCAATTGCCAGTAATCAAATTAATTGTAATTGTGGGCCTTCAAGAAGAATTTGTGATGTGTGAGATGTTTATACAAATCCTGATAATGTGTGTTGTAGTACCAACATATTGACATATGAGGTACAGCTATCCTGCATTAAACTTATTTTGAGGTAGGTGTTATTTTTAAACTGAAATTAGATAGCTGTATTCAGCATCACCAGCAACTGCTCTAGAATTACCATGTCAAACCCACAATAAAGCTTGTATTGAAGTTTCTATGCCAATTCAAGACACTTAAGCATGCAGAAAGGTGAAGCCGCGAATTCAGCCAACAACCTTCCAATTGCACAGGGGCCTGCTATACCAGCTGAGCTACATCTGCCCCAAAAAGAGGAAATGACGATAAGTCAGTATGTTTCGATTTTTCCAGCATTGAATGAAATGTGGGTTTTGTGCCCCTGTAACTATAAAATCTGCTTGCAAGATATTCAAAAGATTTGTAAGCCACATTGTATTCCATGCACTAAAGGCTGGATGGTTAAACATTAGTATAAAAATGAAGATTCCTTTATTTTTTATCAGATGTTTTCTTTTCACCTGGTCAGCAGATTTAGACTGACTTCATTACAAGCAAAATGGAATATATAATCTGTTCCTGGTAGTCACATTAATTATCGATGGGAGTGTTACTGCAACATGGACAGTAGAAGAATGACGCCAGGCATCAAACTGTAGCTGAGAGAAGGCAGCCCTTGATAACTGGCTCAAAATAGCCTCCTCTTCAGCTCTTCCAGAAATATTGCTATACGACAATTCTGGAATTTATTTTCACCCTGAAAAGGAGATTGTTCTGACAATTGACTTGAACGTTTAAAGGTCCTCCATCATAATTTTTAAGTTTATCAAACTTATAGGGGCAGGAATCTTGACCATTTATCAGCCAACTTAAAGCCTTTTGAACTATTATAATGTAAAGTATTGGTTTGTCTTGTTTTTACTAATAACAAGGTAACCAAGATCTGATTGACATGTTGTCTAACAGTATGAGTCTAACAAATTAGACAATTTTGATACTATGGTCAAATTTCTTGTTACAATTTTGGAGCAAAATTTCAAATATTGGTAAATGCATTACAGTTATAACCATGTGTTTTGTATATGATCGTCCTGTTGTTAATACACCTACATGTACAAACAGGGGGTGACATTGATTTGTATTAACCTTCAAATTTAGAGCATAGTGTTGGAGTCAAGAGTTGTTAATATGAGGCATTACAGTGCGTAATGAATGAAAAGTCCCAACGATGACTCACTCCAAGTGTCACATAATGTTTTTAAAGTATGAATATATTGTCAGAGATTGATAAGATCTCCTTATATTCATCAGATATTATTGTGATATAAATCACATTTTTTTGCACAGAATGGCTGAAAGCCAAGTTATGCCATATAAAAAAGCTTATACAATTTTAAATTTTTATTCACCAAAAAGACTGAATGGCAGACCTGCACATTTCTGTAACTGAATATCAAACAAGGATTGAAGAGTGGAGCCAGATGGAGATAATATAAGCGCTAGTCTATCTAGTGAATCTTACCATTGAAAATTTTGTCTCGCTACATGTCAGATCTATACTTCTCCCTTGTATAACATGGAATAAGATAAGATAAGATAAGATAAGATAAGATAAGATAAGATAAGATAAGATAAGATAAGATAAGATAAGATAAGATAAGATAAGATAAGATAAGATAAGATAAGATAATACTTTATTGATCCCCATAGGGGAAATTCGGGTGTTGCAGCAGCAACATTAGAAGAAAAACAAACAAACAGGAAAGATAAATACAAAAATATATATGGGTAAATATTCCATGTAATTATCTTCAAAATCATTTTGCTGAAACTGTTTTTATTGTTTCTATGTCAGGAAAATTATCTGCCACTGATATCACTCAAAAATACAATAGTTTTTGTGGACAGCCAAAAGCTAATTTAATTTCATATTGAAGCCTATCATGAAAATCACAAAAGAAGCATGTGATACATTTGCAATCTATTGGAAATGTTATGATATTGCATAACATTGTTGTTTATGTATATTGCATATGTCATTACATTTAAAAAAACAAAAGCATGACATGAATATTGTAATTTTGCAAGACAGTATTGGCATACATTTCCATCAGGCCCTGAAAAAAGAATGTAGTACATTTTGCAAAGTTATCTAAAATCTATTGGTAATAAGAGATTGTTTTCAGTATTGGAACTTTGAATTGGCTGTGCAAAAGATGATGTCTACTCCTCAAAAGAAATAGCTTTTTTTGTAGAAGAGAAACTGTATGAGAGTTATCTGTTACAATCACAATATTACATTTTGAGTAAAATGTCTTTGTTGTTGTTATATTGTAAATGTATTCAAATTCTTAAAAAAAATAACTTTTCACTTTCTTTGTTTTCCAAATTCTACATCACACAAAAAGGTCTATGACAAGAATATTATATCTAGTATCATCAAATACATTAAATAGCTTCCTGAATGGTTTCCAGGCTTTTTTTTTCTGTTTTTTTAACAACCATAGAGAAAGTTGTAAAATTACCTGCTATTCTCTGTCTGTTTTATTTGTGAGGACACACAAAACATATTGCTCTTTGGCTGATCTAAAAGCACTGAAAAAGACAGGGCTAGAACTGCCCAAGGAAATGTTGATAACTGTCAGATCAGTTCCACCCCTGAGGTAATTCTTCAGATTATTCTTTAGATTATCCCTTTTAGGTTATAGGGTTTGAGGTTAAAATGTTTCCTTAGTTTGCTCTCCAAATTTTTCACAATGCTCGCATTTCTGCTTACTTTTAAAGCCGTTAAAATGTATCTGATGCATTTCCTTCTCCCTGATGCACTTAGTAAGAGTCATTCAAATGCCAGCAAAATTAAAATAATGCATTTGCATGGTTCAAGAGCAGTTTTGAGGTAGCGGAAAATAAATTAGATCTGACTGCACTCATCTTCCATGGAGTGAAGGACATGATACCAGTCTGCTGCAGCTGTCAGACAGCCTCTTCTTTAAGACCCTTTTTCTTGCTGTTCAGTCTCAGAGGTACATCCCTAGTCCTGTCATTTATTTTTACAGCCCAAAGATTTAATCCCTCTCTTGCTTAGAAATGGTTTCACTCCAAAATGTTCCTTTACAGTTCGATTTGTCCTCCCATTATGTAGATGTGTGATATCTGACATACAAGCTACCTCTCAGAGGGATGAAACTGTCAATATCTTACTGTCTCAGTGATACACCCATCTCTTGCCTTTCTTTGATGAGATAATGATAGTAACTATGATGATATATAATGATAATTATAAATAAAATCAAAAGCGGCTCTTCACATCCAACAGTAGACATCACTTTGCAATGAAGTAGCACAGAAATTAATGGTTCTGATGCCTTACTATAATCACATGGCAAGATAATTAATCAGCCTACCTGAAGTGACATTTGTGTCTAGCATGTCTGTGTAAAGACATGCATGCGCTTGTGTGTACTTCTTACCTGGTTTAAATACAAACTCAAAATCCCAGCCTGTGTACAATTAAACTGCTTCCTCTCTGCATTCCTGCTGTGTTTCCCTTGAAGTAAACAGTGTTGACAGGAGAGGAAGACAAAGTTTCTCACACAACAGCTTTCACAGTTGCTGACTTTATAGCATGCAACTTCTCAACAGAGCCACATAAGCATGGACACACTTACACACACATACTCAGATCTATCCTCACAATTACAAAAGCCAAAAACACAAGGCATTAATGGGTACACGCAGAGCCACAGACATGCACACTTGGTGGGAAGAAATGGAAGAGACGAATGACATGAGAGAAACTGGATAAGTGGAAAACAGGAGTGTGAAGAACTGTGAAGATAAAGGATGAAATCACAGAAATTTGTCTCCACTTCTATGTCTTCACTCAGTCTAAGGCCACACAGTAGCAACATGTATCTCAGCACTGCGTATCTTATTTTATTGGTGTCATGATTTTGTGCGTCAGGGTCACAGATCAATGATTTAATCTTTTCCCACTGAGCCACCTGGTTACTGTTTGCCATCAGCAATCCGGTCATGCTCAGCACAAGCAACCCGCTGCTGCTCATAAAGCCATCTGCTGAAACTGAGTCATAAAGGCTGACAGTAAGTATTTAGCTAATTATCAGCGGAATTCATCTGTAAAATTATGCAAATGCTAAATAATGATACTGTTACATAAAGATTAACAGGCTAAAAGTAAAAAATCTACACATATTCTTTTGATTGTCAAGGTGTATACCAATTACTCCATCTAAGAGGGGCAAATGATTTATTGTGATATTGTTTTAACTCAATACAAGTGAAATATTTAGTGTTTTTGCAAACAAAAGGGAGGTCAAGTGCTGCCCTGCACAAAGATCTATTTTGTCGACACAGAAAGTACAATTATGTATAAACTGTGACCCTGTTGTAGTGAAAAAATACTATAACTATTCCAAGTCTTGCCAAGAGGCTGCAAGGGGGATCAATATTTCTGTGTTTAATATGGAGAGAAGGCAGGGGGATGATTTGTTTGGCTTAGCGTAAGGACTGAAGGGAGGTTTACAGCAATGTCTGGTGGAATCAAGATGCAGAAAATCCCCAAGTCAGGTACCAGGTCATAATGTGCATAATTTCAACTGGGCTTTACAAATTAGATTGTGCCTTTTTGTAGCAAATCGATGAACACATGTAGATAATCAGATAATCTTGACATTTTCTGATGAGTGAGTCCTCAGAGCCCCTGGGATTTTAATTATCTATTTATTTCCGGCTGTGGCTGAGCTACTTGGCAGCAAATATGGGCTTGCGGCACAAATGTATCTACAGATAATAGTTATTAATTCTAATAATCATACGAGTCAGAAGGCAAAGTAGCAACTGTTACCAGCACAGTAGCACTGTTTGAAGCAAACATCCACAGGTTTAAAACAATAAATCAAATATTGTGGCAGACACTAAGGGGCGTGGTTTAAGCCAGGGATATATAACCACTCCCGAAAGTTCACAGTTAGTTGTTGTTTGTTGATGCTTGTTAAATACAATTTGAATTTATCCACAGCTCCACTATCATTTCTTCGCCAAGAAACCACAATATCAGTAATTACTATTATTCATATTAATTTTTTATGTTCATTATTATTATAAGTTATATTTTATATTACATAGGAGTATTAGTATTAGTAGAAGTATTAGTAGTAATAGCACTATTTTTGATATTATTTTTTGATATTTTTGATATTATTATCATAAACTAGAACTAGACCATAAACGTAACTAGACCCAGATGTCTTTGCCAAAAAAAGCAGGAGGAATTTAATATTCAACTTTTCCATTCTAATACTGTTAGTAAAGCTGATTAATATTGAGTGTAAAAAGGTCTGACTGTAGGATGATTCTGAAAAAAAGCATTGCTGCACTCCTCCTCCAGAATGTGCTCTTTCACTGCTTCATCTCTGCACACATTCCCTTTACAACCTCATTATTTTAGCAAAAGAAAGCTTATTTGCAATATTTAGAAAACAAAAAAATAGATATAATTTTAGACCAATTGAGATAGCATTTAATTGAAATTTTCTGCAGATGTTTTTTTTCAGTCTTTCTATATCAGCCACAGGGCAAATGTGGAATTAGGGCCATAAGTGGGAGTTTGATACAGATTCTCTGTCTTTCCAGCCATGGTATTGAAGTAGTATTTGGGAAGGAAAAATAGTCATTCAAGATTCACTTACCTTACTGTTACCTTTGAACACATGCAGATTTTGCTCCGTGTAAAGTCCTCTGAAGGATATTTTCTCAACATTTCCTGTAATTTTACAATCGCAGGCATGGTTTGTTTAAAAGTAAGTATTTTGTTGTTTACCATTCTAAATGTTTTTGCCTATGTGAGAGTTCTGATGCCTCCATTTCTGGCTGCAACATGAAGAAGCCTGTGACTGTATTATCTAAATTATCACTCCCAGCATTATTTTAGAATAAAATTCCCCCCTGGTTTTTCAGTTGGATGCTTTTTTTGCATGTATTTTATTTATATTTTTTTCATGCAAATCTAAGCTGAAGTTTTAAAAAATACCCTAATTTAGTGAAGCAGATTCTCTCTGTAACACATTAGCTGATGGGAAGAACACAGGAGAAAAAGAGTGGAGGCCTCAGTAAAAGTGAAGGGATAGGGCAGGCTTACAGCGCTACAATGTTGAAAGACTGGAGATGGAAAATCAAAGAGGATGATGGAAGAAAAGGGGAGGCAATAAGAACTAGAGAAGGAAGCAGTCATGTAAAAATGAGCAGAGAATTATAAAAGAGCACAGAGGGGACAGGAGGGGATGAGACAAAGAAAAGAAATGAAGAATAAATAAAGGCAAGGAAACATGAGAAAACACAAATAGTAGGAGTGACAAACATAAGATAGGAAGTGTCCATTCAAATATGTTCTGTTTTTTGTTTTTTTCAGAATGAGAGGTGTACTTTCAGAACTAAATCCTTATCAAGAAGTGATTTGTAACTAAACACAAGTGGACTGCAGGCCTTGTGTCTGCATGTGTGTATATTGTGTGTGTGCGTGCTTATGAGAATGAGACAGGGAAAAAGTAAATATAAGAAAACATGATGGGTAGCGGAAAAAAAACTCAAGCAACACCAAGGCCTCTGTGAGCAGCTTAGCAGAATGCCAGAGGAGGGAGCTCACAGAAAATAATTGGATTTCATTTTGGTCTGCAGGGGAAAAATGGATGCATGCTGTCTCCACGTAGCTCCTGCTTACAGGTATCATGTCTAAGTCCCTCAAAGAACTGGAATAGAGTAAAAAACCCAAGCCAGAGGAACCGAGGATTAATTTCGATAACCTGAGAAATCCCTCAACCCTTCCGCCTACTCTACATTCACTGAAATGGACATAGACACCCAAATGCAGTTGAACTATTGGGTTGAATGGTCCAGAGCTCAGGTCCTTCAACGGCTTAGTTTCTCAAAAATTAATTCACCGAGGAATGAGAAGTCTCAATCAAGTGAGGAACTTGTTTGGCGTCGCTTTAATTGTTTGGTGTCACTTTAATTGTTTGGTGTCACTTTAATTGTTTGGTTGTTTTACTTGATTGCTCTCATTGCAAACACAAACACAATATCAAATGACAGTTTCCAATATGTACATGACACCCAACATATTTTTATTATCTATAACATATAAGAAAGCTGGGAGGCAAATGGTGAAGCTAAATAATTTGGGGCAATTTGAACTTTTTATCTTTTATATATTTAAACACTAACTCATTAATTAAAGTGCTGCTCAACTACACTTGTAGTTAACAGGCAAAGCTACCCTTCATTTTAGACCCACAATCCAAATATGTTAGATACTAACCAAACAGCAGTAATTAAACCTAATTCAAAAAAAAGTTTACAGCTTCAATAAAGTGTACAATCGGTATTTTCAAGTTGGTTCACAAGACTAACTATGGTGACAATGTTCGGGTCACTTTGCTTTAACATGGCAGGAAAAGTAAAATGTACACTGAATAGACTGAATTGACAGAAGTACACCTGAAGCCTGGAGATTCCCCTTTGAAATTCAAGCAAGTCCACTAAAATAAATAAATAAATAAATAAATAAATAAATAAATAAATAAATAAATAAATAAATAAGCAGAAAGAAAATGGGGGGGATTTTAATTTAAAAAAAAAAAATTATGGAAGGAAAATGCTTTCCTTACCCAACAAACAATCCCTGTCCACCTCTGCTGCATAATCACATCAATCAAAAATGCAGATAATGAATGGTGTAAATGTTGCCATGTGGTTTAGAAAGAATATGCAGGAATGATATGAAGGTTTAGTTATCATTATTTTTACCAAACCCAAATTACCAAATAAATCGGTTTCAGGAAAAATTTTCCCCCATGATGTTTTGCCCCCCAGACGGCAGCTGACATTCTTTGCGCTACAAGCCAAACCTTCAAGGCGTATAGTGGGTGTCTCGTCTGTAAACCGTAACTGTAAACCAACACACTATTAGTCCTTCTGTATAGCAGTAGAATTTAAAAAACTTTAAGTGAGATCAGGAATTGAATTGTTGGGTGTGACTTCAACAAAACAAAGTGAGATGATAAAGTTAAATGGTAAAATGGCTTGTGATGTAATACAAAACAACCCAGCTGACCGATACTTTTGGAGCCCTACTGACTGCTTGACTTACTTATTACACAAATGAAAAGGTAATAACATGTGACACTATACCTGTATAACCTACATCACAAATGACAGCAAGCTGTAATATATTACATCTTTAGAAAAAAAGATAAAACATAAATCCCCATCCAATTATTTAAACTTCCAGGTCACAACATTTTAACACATTGCCTTGTGCACCACCTATTCAGTAACTTGTAAAAATTATGGGAAGATTGAAAGTCATAATTACCCATAATGTTCCCTAAAGACAATTTATCTTATTATTATTATTCATTTTAAAATACGTTCATTTCAGCTACTCAGGAATGTTTCTCTGTAATACAACTCATTCCAAATTTCCATCTTTCGACATAGTGTCTCCATAAAAATAATAAATATCAATGTAAATGCTCTAAAGAAAGATTAGTCGGAGGTGAATAAATCCTTTTATAAATAATTTGAAGAGACTATTTTCCAATGCACTGCAAAAGAAAAATAACCAGTTCGGCTTTCAGGACATAAAGTTGCCATCTGGGGACAAAAACATTTTTACAGTCTATTAATCTATGAATAATTAACGTCTCTCTGTAACCCCAAAGGATCTTACAGCGGTTTTGTCTCTCTGTACAATAATTCTTTAGATGTATCCAGGCTAAGCACACTGCAGTTACTGCTGTCAAGAAACCCTGAGCAATAAAACGAACACCGGCACTAAATTGAACAAAGTGCAGAGACATAATATTCCTGATACTGGTATCTTTTAATTGTAACAGACAGAAATATGCAACTTGCAGTCTCCTTTCAGTTATTTTTATTTCAAAGAAGCAACACATCATATCCTTCCTTTTACTGCCGAAGATCAACTCTTTTACTCTTTTACTCTTCAACGAAAGTATTGAGATCATTTCCCATTATTCTCTGACAGACGTTACGTGGCAGGACTGATGGTGTCTAGTTTGCTGAGCGGTGAAGTCACGTCCAAACAGTAGCTGTTATTTCTGCCATGCTTTTCTTCATGATTTCAAATGCCACCACACCAACCTGGAGACAGTTAACAAGTGCTGTGTGAATGAAAAAACAAATTGATTCCAGTCTCATCAAAGGCCGACTGAGAGGGACTTAGCACGAAGCTGCTGCCACCATCAGTGTCTCCCAAATAAAACATTCTGTTTTTTCTTTGACATTAATGGGAGTCTGTTGTCAAAACAGGCATACCCCTTTTACTGAGAGCCTGCCAAATATTTTTAACTGCTTATTTGAATATGGGCTGCTTTTCTTTGAAAACAAACCAGGGGATATTTCCAGGTGACAAATCAGAAAAAAATACATAAAATAGGAACAGATGAAACAAACAACTACAAATGAATATGATAACAAAATAATGTAATTAAGTTTTTGTTTTTTTTCTTTTGAAAGGCTTTTTACATTTGTATTGTTGAATAAAAAGTGCTGGTTTTCATGCATTTAATAGTAAAGCATATGTTAAAATGTTTTATCAAGTTACTAATTATGACAACGAAGAACAGATATAAAAAGCTGTTGATCTCTTTGAATTTGCAATAATTTCCTGTTCTCAACGTCACATATGTCAGTATGTGTCGGTATGTCTTCTCACTTTATTTTGTAACGTTGACACAATTGTACTTTTTTTAATATTGTGAGGCCTTCAAATCAAAAGAGAAAAGTTATGATAGGGGAAAAAATACATCTGTCTCAAACATAAATGTCATAAATGTGATTGTGGCTCTGCAAGAGTTTTCACTGATTCTTTCTATTTATTGGGGGCAAGGGAGGGGGAGTATTTGAGAAGATTAGAATGTAATCACACTCGATTTCAAAGGGTTTCTTGGTTGCTTTACCCCTTTTTTGACATTGTGAAGTTAGTTGTAGTTTTGAGGACATTGGCTTTCACTTACATGATTGCATGTACTGTAAATACAAATCATAATAAAAATTGATTTAAATTTTGGATTCTGACCAGAGGAGAGTGTTCACAGAGGACATTTTAGTCTTTTAGTCCCCCTCTTAAACCCCTTTGAACTTTGATTTATATCAATACAAAAATATCCTTATCCTTTTTCATTTACAAAGTGGATGAAATTAAATCAGAACTGTTGTCTTTAAAGTGTGGAAAGTCACAAAGTGTAAGTGACAGTAAGTTGCTGTGGATTCAGTTTTATTTTTCTCCAGTGGTGTCAATCAGCTCCTTAAAATGATCTCACCATGGGAGCAGACCGCAATCTTGCAGAAAGACTAGCTCTCTCCTTCTCTCTCAAAGACTCACCCAAATTCACTCAACTTTCATTAATGACAGGCACGCATTTAGCAGTGTCAGCGGGGAGGCACGCATACAGCAAAAGCACACACAGTGCCTCCAACAGGATTAGCATATCATTTCAAAGTATAAAGTGCATCCTCTGTTCAGCAGTAGACACTGAAGAAGAAGTATTCAGTTTCTTAAGATCAGACATATATTTGTCAATCGCAGAGGACTGACATCGCCTGCTAGAGCACATAATTTGGCTGTAATCAAATCATTCTGTCAAGTGTCAAGAAGCTACAAACTCTGCGTTTGAAAGTGTTCGAGGTAAACTGAGATCAGAATGGCGGCACCAAGTGATGTCTCAAGACAGAAACAGGCTTATATGCGGTTTACATAAAGGAAAGGGAATTTATTTATGGCAACTGTGGCTCACTAATAGTCACAGGGGAGCCACTGTACACACCTCCAAAATCCCAGCGACCCATTACGTGTGTCTGCAATGATGGTTGGTTGAACAAAGCAGGATAACTAGCAGCACACTGGTGGGATGGGCATCCAGCCGTCAATTAATAGGAGCGCAAACAGCAAAGGCACAAAGACACAGAATTGCATTTGTTTTCAAAATGGGTTTCATATTTTTGAATTCCCTCCCTATTTCATTCATAGCTGTTTTTTTGTAAATACCTTTACTTTTGATATTTATATGTTAAGTGCTGTATGTTTGCAGATGTTTGTGCATTATTCACCGATTCAAACGACAGACAAATTTTATTTCGCAAATGACAGCTCAAGTTAAAGCCAATTTTCTTGCAATCTAAAATTGTGTGTGTGTGTGTGTGTGTGTGTGTAACTTTTATCAGTGATGACAAATCTCCGCCTTCCTACTGTATGCTGCCCTTGAGGTGGCTATTTGCATAAGTGTCAGAGCAGGACACTTACACACACACACACACACACACACACACACACACGCACACACGCACACACTCACAGACACACACACACACACACACCTTCTTTTCCTTTTGGCTTTTCCCTCTCAGGGGTCGCCACAGCGAATCAACCTTCTCCATCTAACCCTATTCTCTGTATCCTCCTCTCTCATGCAAACTACCTTCATATCTTCCTCTAGACCTCCGGCCTGGCATCTCCGATTCCAGCATCCGTCTACCAATATAGTCCCTATCCCTCCTCTGTACATGACCGAACCATCTCAGTCTGGCTTCTCTGACCTTTTCGCCAAAACATCTAACATGTGCTGTCCCTTTGATGGACTCATTCCTGATCCTATCCATCCTTGTCACTCCAGGAGAGAACCTCAACATCTTCATCTCTGCTACCTCCTGCTCTGCCTCCTGTCTTTTGTTCAGTGCCACTGTCTCCAAACCATACAGCATTGCTGGTCTCACCACTGTTTTGTAAACTTTTCCTTTCATTCTAGATGATATTCTTCTATCACAGAGAACCCCTTAAACTTTTCTCCACGCATTCCAACCTACTTGAACCTGTTTGTTTATCTCTTTTCCACACTCTCTATTGCTCTGGACTGTTGAATTTAAGTACCTGAAATCCTCCAACTTCTTGATCTCCACTCACTGAAGCCTCACCGTTCCACCCAGGTTCCTCTCATTTACTCACATATATTCTATCTTTCTGCAACTAACCTTCTTTCCTCTCCTTTCCAGAGCATATCTCCACCTCTCAAGATTTTCCTCAACCTTTTCCCTGCTCTCACTACAGATCACAATATCATCTGCAAACATCATGGTCCATGGAGATTCCTGTCTAACCTCATCTGTCAGCCTGTCCATCACCACTGCAAACAAGAAGGGGCTCACAGCTGATCCGCAATGATGTCCCACCTCCACCTTGAACTTCTCTGTTCCACCAACAGCGCACTTCACCACTGTCTCACAACCAGCATACATGTCCTGTACCAGTCTAACATACTTCTCTACTACTCCAGACTTCCTCATACAAAACCAAAGTTCTTCTTTGGTTTTGTATGAGAGCCAGGAAGAGGGCAGCTTTCCTGGCCAATCCCTTCAAGTTGCCCAAGCAGCTCCTTGGCTAAAAGAGGACTGGCCGCCTCATCTGCTCAAAGAAGGCTATTGATAACCACCTCAAGGTCATGCACAGCAACCCAAGTAGAGAACAACCACAAGGCCCATGCGACGCACTGATAACACCACCAGAGACCTCAACTTGAAGGAGCCCAGTCTACGTAATTTGGAGGAAGTGGTGGGGAGAACAAGATCGAGCTTAGCACCAGACCCTAGCGGCGTGCCGTATAAGGTGTATAAGAACTGCCCAAAGTTACTACATCAGCTTTGGAAGGCTCTGAAGGTGATCTGGGGGAGAGGGAGAATTGCCCAGCCATGGAGGTATGCAAAGGGAGTGTACATACCGAAAGATGAAAAGGCTGAGGACATAGATCAATTTTGTGTAATCTCCTTGCTCAGTGTGGAGAGCAAAATCTTCTTCAGTATTGTGGCCAAGAGAATCTCCAGCTTCCTGTTGAGCAATAAGTACATCAACACATCTGTGCAGAAGGGAGGAATACCGTGAGTGCCTGGTTGCCCGAAACACACAGGATTAGTAACCCAGCTCATCAGGGAGGTGAAAGAGGGCAGAGGTGATATGGCTGTGTTGTGGCTGGATCTCACTAACGCCTATGGCTCCATACCCTTTAAGCTGGTGGAGGTCGCATTGGAGAAACATCACGTACCCCAGAGGGTGAAAGGACTGTTACAGTAAGATCAGCTTGAGAGTCTCATCTGGTCTGCGACCATCTGACTGGCACCAGCTGGAGGTGGGTATAATCACTGGCTGTACCACATCAGTGACCCTCTTCAGGCTGTCATTGAACATGCTGGCCAAGGGAGCTGAAACAGAATGCAGAGGTCCACTCACAAACCTTGAGTAAGGCAGCCCTCAATCAGAGCCTTCACGGATGACCTCAAGTTGAAAACAACAGCTTCCAGGAGCCAGATGGATTCTCCAGGGGTTGGAAAGGATCATGGCATGGGCAGTCATGATCTTTGAGCCCGCAAAGTCCAGGTCCAGCTGGGAGGACATCTGATCCCATCAGTCACTGAGAAGCCAGTGAAGAGTCTTGGGAAGGTCTTAAACTGCAGCTTGAATGACAGGGACTCCATTAAGGCAACCAGGGCTGACTTATAGGACAGTGGACTAGTCTGGGCTCCTTGAAAGATTCAAGGCCTGGATATACCAACATGGAGTCCTCCCAAGAATCCTCTGGTTTCTGCTCATCTACGAGGTTCCAATGACTGTGGTTGAAGGTTTTGAGCAAAGAGTGAGCCGCTATCTCCGCAGATGGCTGGGTTTGCCACACAGCTTCAGCAACATCAGGCTGTATGGGAACACCAACAAGCTTAGGCTACCTTTCAGCTCGGTCAGGAAAGAGTTTATCGTAGCACGGCCATGGCAACACCTGCAGTCCTCAGGATCCAGTGGCTGCAAACGGTTTGCTCTCCACAACGTGAGACTGGGTGACAACAGTGGACCTGGAGAGGCAACTGAAAATTCCAGCACACATCACCCAGTCCAAGTTGAGACCGGACATTATCTTGGTCTCTGAGGCGACAAAGCAACTGGTCTTTCTGGAGGTGACAGTTCCCTGAAAGGACTGGATGGAGGAGGCGTAAGACAGAAAGAGGGAGAAGTACCAGGAGCTGGTGGAGGACTGTCGGAGTAATGGGTGGAGGACCAGATGCATGTGAGTGGAGGTTGGCAGTCGGGGATTTGCCAGCCACTCCCCTGGCAAGGCCTATGGCACACTGGGTATAACAGGTGGGAAGCGACAGAGAGCCATGAATAACAATGCAGAGGCTGCGGAGAACACATCCAGATAGCTCTGGCTGAAGAGGGGGGAGCCCTTGGGGAAGTAGAATGCCCCTTGGACACAGACCGAGGTCTGCTCAGCCTCGGTCGGTTCGCCTGGATGAGGGTGTTTGTTGTGAGACTCGAAACACCCAGTGACTCCAGGAAACAACACTGATGATGTGTCCAAGAATGTGCATCAGAGGATGTTTGAAGAACAGAATTTTAGGAGGATGAGATTTTGGCAATAAGAATACGCTTGCTGCTAACTCGAATATGAATTTATCATTATCTCACCGGTGCCTTTCACTCAAGCATACCATCAAAGTAGAGCATGAACATCATGTAGAACATTTCACCCCTGCTGCCTTGAAGAATACCGTCATAAATGTATGACACTGAATAATAATTTTGTACTTGAAGTCCATTGCAAAGTGACAAAGATCTGGCTTAGACATAATGCCCCCAGAATTTTTCATAATCTGCTGTTGTTTGTGCAGCCATCACATGGAGAAAATATTCCTGTCTCTTTGCTGGCAACTCAGATTTGTTTTCATATAGGCGTGTTTCATTTGCCCATCTGGTGGGGTTCTTAGAAATTTGGCCTTTCCACTGCTTATAGGGAGCAGAATAATTTCCTGGTTATTTCTTTCTACCATTTATGACCGCATATCTGGAGTGGCCTGACAAAATGCATATAAAACCAACCCAAAATCACATTTTCTCTTCAGATGGGCTGTCTCATTCTTGACAGTTAAAGAGGTTCCATGATCCATAAAAGCCACTTATCCTCTGTTGTGAGACGAGCCAGACCAGAGGTTTCAGTCTTGAGGTGAGAATGCATCCTGGG
Organism: Fistularia tabacaria; assembly: GCA_901007705.1. Classification (NCBI taxonomy): domain Eukaryota; kingdom Metazoa; phylum Chordata; class Actinopteri; order Syngnathiformes; family Fistulariidae; genus Fistularia; species Fistularia tabacaria. The sequence goes on from CAAKHD010013529.1 coordinate 31,738, forward strand.
GTCCTTTTTATTGAAAGCTAACATAGGAGGGACCACCTTTCATTGAAGACTGGTAATCCTCCATGTAGGCCAGTCTCCAAAGTTAATACATCTGTGTTGGACACACCTGCTCCTGCAGAATGTCACTGCAATAACATACATGTCACTGAAATCTTTTCTTTTCATAAAGTTTGAGCTGGTTTTGATGTTTCAACAACAGTATTATAGAGTGTTTAAAGAGCTGATTAATCAACGTTTCAAATCACTAACTAAGGCTCCAAATGTATCTCTATGTGACCAAGAATGACCTGTTAAGGGTTCCTGAACCATACATCACAAAGAGCTTGCCTTGTAATTTTATTCCATTTTTTTAAGGTAACATCATGAAAATTCAACTGCAAGACCATTCAAACTTTTTAGCTTACTCATCTGACCTTAGTGCAGCGCACAGTGGAATGAAACAGTATTTCTCTAATCAATCTGAAGATAATCATGTTTACAAGACACAAATATGTTGGTGACAGACAAAAAACAGGATACTGCTTTTCTGACACTGAGATATTGAGCGTGTCCTCTGATAGTCCGGTGGGTAAAGACATCGGCACCAATTCAATGGGGAATGAGCACTTCAATCAGTCACAGCAACGTAATAGATAAATTAATACATATTTGCTGACATTGTTGAGCGAAGAGAGAAATAACATAAAGGGGGAAAATGTGTATAAGTTTGATGTGTAGAGGCAGCAAGAGAAAATGAAAATGTGCATGCACCGGAGTCCTAATTAGTCAACCTTGGTCTGAATGATGAAGGACAAACCATTGACAGAGGCAGCACTGTGCCTGAAGGCAGGCAGAAAAGGGGAACACACTCTGACACAAAAGTACACACCATCTTTCACCCCCAACTCAAACACACACAATCACACGGGGTCGGGCGAGGCCTCGGACCTCTCTGCTTATCGGGAGGTG
>CAAKHD010013529.1:32705-164954 GCA_901007705.1 Fistularia tabacaria
TGGACAGAGGCAGCACTGTGCCTGAAGGCAGGCAGAAAAGGGGAACACACTCTGACACAAAAGTACACACCATCTTTCACCCCCAACTCAAACACACACAATCACACACACACACAAACACACGCACTCACTCTCTCTCTCTCTCTCTCTCACACACACACACACACACACACACACACACACACACACACACACACACACACACACACACACACACACACACAGATACACTGGCACACATACAGCTTTAATTAAATTTATGGATGTCATAACGTTGATCACGAAAGCAAATCCCTATCTCCCCTCTGACATTCATCTATCCCACTGTCTCTAAATCTATAACTCTGTCCTACCACCCAAGTCAAAAGGACAACACTGAACGCTGATGGCTAATAATCACATGTCTTTTAAAGTGATGCACTTACTCTCTCTTTGCATCATTATCACCAAACACTCTCAAACACATAGATTCTTTTACACAAAGACCAACAGGGGGAAAATGCTTCCAGACAGTTATTGATCTGTTATGTGGCTGATATGACAGTAATGAACTTCTTGTAAAGCGAACGACAGCCTGTCGGAAAATAAATCCCCTCCAAATACCCCCACCCTATGTGGAAATATTGTTTTTTTTCTGCTTTCACAATAGTAAAATAACCAACCTCTCAAAGTGGTAGCGGAGGAGACTCCCCTCCCTATCTTCAATAATCTCTCAAAGAGTAACCTGTTTACAGAATACTTTTAAAACACTTACAGGCCCATAATACAACCTTACACTATTTATGTCTGAACTCCTACCACAATATCCTATTGAAGAGATTTACAACCTTGAACGTTGTTCCTCAGTTGTTAGTAATTGAGAGAGATGAAAAATGGTTCCATATTTCCCTTCATCATTTGGCCACTGAAAATCATTAACCTCATTAAATGTTTGTTTTTTTAACTTAGAATGATTTTGGAAAGGTCAAGAAAATGCCACAAAGGCTGCTTTAAATTGTCCAGTTGTAATGATGGTTGAAAATTATGCAACGCTAGATAAATGAGAAGTATATGTCTCACAAATTTAACAAGCAGTTTTCATCAGTTTCGTTGAGTGTCATATTGACACTTGTGTGCCCCTACCAGTAACAAAAAAGTTTATAACCACCTGAGAAGAGCTTTATTCTAACAGTCAACCGGGACACTTTACTGTGGGACTGACATGCATGTATGTTAATATACTCTATGAGGATCATGAGGTCATATCCGATTTAACTTTCAAGCCATTTCTATGTTTAACCTGGCAGGTACATCAGAGACATCCCCAAATATCAGAAAGCTTCATTACTCTCACTAATAGGAGACCAAATCATAGTGAAATTACACAATAAGTACTGACCATTTCTCTTAAACATGCAATGAACTGTTCCTCTTTGTTTTGCTCTACCTGTATCCTCAGTGCGACATTAGCACCAGGATGCAGGAGGAAAGCCTAGTGTGCATGTGACAGTGAGAAGAGAGTATGTGTGCTAAATGCCCCTGGCACCTCCCCAGAAGTTAGAGAGGACCCCTATCAATCTTAGTGTCTAGTTCCCATTTCAGACTGCCAATACTGTACAGTATCTCAATTTGTTTGTGACCTGAGGGGACATTCTGCTAAAAAGAGGATAATGTATGACATGAAATAAATGTTATACCATTCCTCCTGTTCTATTTTAATCATGAGTTCCTTTTCTATCAGCTGTCCCATCAGCCTCTCCTATTAGCAAAATCTAAGACATTTCATGACACATGGACAGCATGCTGTGCTATTGCTGCTCTGCCTCAGGAAGCCACTGACTATTAATCTTGGATTTTCCTGAAGCCTGTGTCGCAGTCAAAGGCAGGTCCTAGAAGTGAGAGAGCACGATACGCTTTTCTTCTCAGAGTTGGGCGCAAGTTGAATTTTAAAGTACATTAATTTTTCCTATCAGCGCCCCCCACACACATGCACACAGACACCCCTCCCCCACCCCACCTCCATCCCTTCATGATAACAAGCTCTTAATCCACTTAACGTTTTTTGTAAGTCAAAAAAAAACACCAGTAGTTTTCAACTTGTCAGGGATCTTTCACTTCCCCCTCCAAACATGCACAATCTAAAATTAAAAAGACATCCTCTTATCAAAAGATGTCATCCCTCTGGTAATGGTGTGGGGGGAAAATAGGAAAACAAACCCAAATATTAAATTTGCACACATAAAGACACACAGAAATATTAACCTCTCTTCACAGCCCTATCTGCTTGATACACACACACACACACACACACACACACACACACACACACACACACACATAGTGGGGGGGTTACCTTTATGATTTATTATAAGACCCCTGTAATAAGTGAGCCAGAAGGAGAGCAACAAATAGCAACAGTTAGTAGTTACGAGCTGTAGGCAAGAGAAAGCAATATGTGGGGAGAACAAACTTGCAATTTCATACAACGCTTCCACATTTCTCTCCTTTCCTCTCCCTCTGATTTATTCTAAATCCTCTCACCTCGCCAAAATAAGTCAGTCTTGAACTTGAGTCGCATTTCTTTGGAGGAAAGTTGTAGAAAATAAATCTGAAAGTGAAGTAATTGATGTTTCAATGCTTGAATCTGAAACGGGTGGCATGTTCAATCAAGGCAATACCTGTTCATCATTAAAGCTGCATGTGGGATGGCTTTGTATGACCAAAGGGCTGCACTTTCAAAAATAACATTTTTAAAATAAGGGTCTATAAAATCCACATTTACATATCAGACTAACCTTCCTGTGAGTGACTGAAAATTTATTCTTCAACTGCTGAGTATTTCAATGACTTACATCACTCACCAGAAGGTTGCTGAACTCATGAATGTTTTAGAAGATATTAAAACACATTAAAAATTATTTGAGCAAGTCGTTAGATTCCCACATCTATATACAACCATGTACTGAGTGAATGGGAGTTACAGCACCCTTGAAGCCCTGCACCAAGAATAAGAGCTCATTGTGCTCAGTGTATCAAGAACTGACCACATACAAAATATCATGTCGCAAAGTACATTAGATTCATGGCTTTAATACACAGTTAGTCATTTCAGTATATGGCAAAGGAAAAGAGAGAAAGTTACAAATTACAAATTGAGATTGAAGTCTTCTCCAGTAATGGACTGTACATGAGCTCAACAACATTAACTTCACTGTTAATTTGTCATTAAGCCAATTTAGCATCTTTTTGTAATAATTCTACTTTCCTAAAGTTTCAAAGACAACAATTAATATGACAGTTGTCATTGAATTCCTATTTTAATTGAGTGTCATTCTATCACAGTCCTCTCCTCCGTAAGTTTGATATCATTAGGAAGCCTAAAATCTCATGTTATCCCATTTGGATTATGTTTATCAGATCCAAATCTTTCCATTGCACAAGAGATATTTGGGAAAACTACATATTTACTGTATTTTTGATTTTATTCATTATAATACATTTACCGAATGCAGAGCAAAGAGATTTCAGAGCGAAATGTCATGACTAAAGGCTGTTTTCTCAGTAATATGATGCCCCATTATACCCATGCAACGTTGATACCCTTAGCAAGTGTTAGAAACATTTTTTTTTATTTTTCAGAAGTATTGGGTGTGTAACTCAGTTTCACCTGCTCTTTTTTTTACTTCCTTAAAGAAAATATGCCTTCTTGATGTTTTCATATCTGCTATGTTGCAGACATAGTCGAGGAGTTGCTTTATGAGGTCAGCAGTGTAATCCTGGAAGGAACCGTTGCTATTGCATCTATAAAATAGAAGGTTTGCCTGTGAATCCCATCATGACTGTGCTTAAGGCAAACCTGGCATCTAATTTGGAACTAGATCCAGGAAAGAATAAAAAGTGTACAGTCTTTTAGTTTCTCATAGCTGACCAACACTTAACACAGTGGTTCTTAACCTTGTTGGAGGTACCGAACCCCACCAGTTTCATAGGTGCATTGCCCGAACCCTTCTTAATAGGAAAATTAAAATGTGATTTTTTTTTTCCAATTCAAAACATAGGCATATACAGTAGGCTCCAAAAATGCAGATTTTTTGTTTCTCGGATAAAGAATATTACTTTCTTTAAAAAACAGAACTCTGAATTAAAAAAAAAAAATCACTAATAAAAAATGAGTTGATGCTTTTCAACCCATAAAATATTTGTAGTTTATTTTTTCATGCACTATTCAGAGATAAATAAAGTTTTTTTGGTTCGATTTATATGGTACTGGGGTTCAAAAATACTTATTTTTTGATAAATCCAATATTATGCAAAATTACTGTATATATTTCAGTATATTTTTCAAGTTTTAACTAGTTTTTGTTTCATTGCCCTCCCAAAAACCTTTTTTGAACAAATTCTTGAAATTAATTTTGCTTAGATGACGAAAAGAAGTGATGCCTTTGATAAAATATTAAACCGATATATTATTTCCCATATCATTTGTCATCAGAAATCATATGAGTCGGTTATGTGTCTTGACCTCCACGGAACCCCTGACACTGACTCACCAAACCCCGGGGATTCGATCGAACCCAGGTTAAGAACCACTGACTTAAAACCAAGTGTGGCGGTGTGGTTCCTGGCTCTATTCCCTGCTCCTCCTAGCCCGATGAAGTGTTGTTGAGCAAGACACTGAACCTATAACTGGTCCTGACACTGTTCAGTAGCTGTCTTCTGCTCATGTTTCATGGCTGATAGGTTGAATGCAATGATAACACTTTGCTGATGTTTTGCTCTATGTATTATTACTGAATGTGACAGTAAAGGTCTTTCTTAACAATTTGGTGCACTGGCAATACCTATTACATAACAGAACACCTGCTAGCAGCACCACTACAATAGTATTGACTGTCACCAATTCACTAATGTAATCAGTGTCTCAAAAGGGTCTGTCTCTAGCCCAATCCATAATTAATGATATTTGAAGTGAAGACAGGCTATTACAGGGAATTTTCTACTGTCTTTCAAGAATTAAACAAGAATTAAACATCCAATAAGTTCTTATGGTATCACAAAGACGTGGTTAGGCATGAGTGCAGCAAGCAAACCAGACAAGCCTGAGAAGGAAGCTGAGATCTCACCTGGTACCTGTGCCACCACCCAAAGTACTGGCAAATGAAAATTGAATTTACTTTCATCATTGATCAACATTGTCCTTAATAATATTATTTTAAAGAAGCTGAACTTACCATTATTACACCTGTGACAGTGGCCATTCATAACATTTGACTCATTAAACGAAAAATGCATCTAGTCACTAGACAGGCTTATCTCAGGACATCTGAAACCTGTGTTATACCAAAAAGGTTCAGCAGGCAAAAAGATAATCATTTTGGAGTGCTTATCAAACATTATTACACACCATATATCCTTTTATATGATCTGTGAATGGACTTCACGGAGGAGAATGTCCACTTTGCCCTTGGTTTAATGGCACTATAAGTTGAAAGAGCCACAGCCACCATAATGTGGCCAATGGATCACATTCTCTATTTCTCCTCCTCTACATCAAGTGTATTATAGGGTAATCATCTTGACTTCACTGTTGAAAAAATGAACCATGAACCTTGCGGAGGTACCATTTGAGGGTAAGTAACATTGAGGTTCTAACAATCACACACAATGTGTGAAAACCTTCAGATGTATATTGTATTTCAATAATAGGCTTGTTTTGCTTTATCCATAATACTACTTGAATTGATATTGGGTTTTTAACCTTGTGATAGAACCTAAAAATTGCATAAAAAATTAGTATGTACCCCCGCATGAAAAAGAATTGTGCTGTGACTCAAATACCAGTACCAAAAGGTTTTCTATTGCAGTTATGGGAATTACCATGCAGAGCATGGATCTCTGGAACTGCAATGAATTGGAAAAATAAACCTGCATCTCCACTGTTTTTGGACTCAGTAGTAATGTTTAGCTTGACAACCACCTCTTTGAAAGCAAATAATATTGAACATATATCCATGATCCCCTCTGTGAATCCTCCTTGTGGCATGTGATACACAAACTCACCTGCAAAAAGCATATACATACACACACAAACAAAGCTTTCATCTGTTTGACATGTGCCATCTCTGAGTTGTTGAAGCAAAAAAAAGCTATAGTTTTTTCAATAAAATCTAATTACTTGTGCTTTGCTGTTGCAGCAGTCTGTGAATAGTAGGAAGCAGGGGGGACCTGTATGAAGCACAGATTGACAGATTTATAATGACATACAAACATAATCAGAAATTGATATTTGCGGTGGATGAGAAAACCACAAATGTGTGAAACAAAGGAAGTAGAAATAGATGGGAAAGAACAACAACAATAAAATCAATAATTTCCGTGCCGGATGCTCGTAATAATTGTTTGTTTTGTTTTTTTAATCCAGCTAAAATAGGTGGAGGATGGGGATTAATGGGGTTCTAGAAAACCAGCATGTTTGGGAATAAATTATTTGGATGACCATCAATGCTACAGACAGACAACAGAAAATGGTGTACAGTGAAGCATTATCTTTGGAATATCTTTCTCAATTCCATTTTTTAAAGCACCTGGTGATCATGACCAGTTCTATGCCAGTAAGTCAGTCAGGAATAATGTTAGCAGCATTGGTCTGATACATATTGTTAAAGTGTAGGGGCGACCTGAAGTCCTCAAATGAAAGCAGAAGGACCCATCCGCAAGTTTAATTAATTGATTTAATTAATTACTTTCCTAGGTAATCGATTGCTGGGTCTGATTTGATCCTAACAACCATTTGAACGTGAAATTCTAGATATGATCGTGGGAAAAACAAATTTCATTATCTGGACTTTTATATCAAACAACTTTGATATTCACAAGTTCATTTATGCATTCACCATCTGCCGCTTATTCTGCACACAGGGTTGCAGAGATACCAGAGCCTATCCCAGCTGATTGGGCGAGATTGGTCGTCAGACAATCGCAGGGCCACATATAGAGACAAACAACCATTTACTCTCTAATTTCTCTCATAATTTTCCAATTATCTGCATGTGTTTGGATGTTGGGGGAAAAAACACAGAGCCTGGACGACAGACACAACGTGCAGACTACACACAGAAAGGTCCCCTGTGGGAATTGAACCAGAGTCCATCCTGCTGTGATTTAGAAGTACTCACCACTGTGTCACCATGTCACACTTAGTCACTAGTTAAAATAAAAAATCTCTATATAATGCTGGAACACTACTCTTACCTAAACAGCAACCAAATGTTGCCTCAGCCTCAGTCGGCAGAGGCCACATTTTGGAACATCAATACAACTTTTTTTTATCTCACTATCCTCCAACTCCTTTTGCTTAAAATTGTATCCTAAATTTCTTTGATAGAGCAAGTTAAATCCATTGGTATGTATCATTTTCTGCTATTTAAAACACAGTGGTAAACAAGTGAGCTGTCTAAGCTGCAAAAAAATGGAAATATCTAAAATGTGATTGGATGGCGAGATTTCAAACCTCTTTTTTCCCTACCAGCTACTTTGCTTGCCTCCAAAACATACAGTCAAATGAAGCCAATGACAATATCATTCATTTTGAATTAATAAAATGTCAGATTACATCATGAATTTCATGAAGAGATGAAAATATTTATATTTTGGTGGACACTAAGGGGTGTGGCTTCTCACAGACTGCGGGCTTGGGGGGCGTGGTTATGGAGTGTATATATACTGGCATTCCCTAAAGTTCTAGAGTTTAATTGTTCTGTTGGTGTGTTAAGAATGGAGTTGGAAAGTCCTCCACAAAGCCGCCGTCATTTCCTCAATAACACACCACATTGGTGACCCCGACGTGATGTCTGATCGTGAGGAAACATGCGATTCCACCTCATCCACGTCGCTCCATCTCACACAGCCAGCCCTGCCCATCACGGCTGTCCGGCTGCCGAGTTCTGGCAGAGCGACCCGGCCACTTGGTTTCAGCACGTGGAGGCGATTTTCCACCTGCATAGAATCGTGTCAGAGGAGATGAGATGCTTCCTCCAGCTGCGACTTGGCAGCAAGGCAAGGCGTTGTGTTTCACAATGTGAGTCAAAAAGAGTCGGGAAACGGCGGAGCCGGCTCTCAGTAGCAGCTGTGAGTGCCGGCAGATACACCGAGCCGCTGTTCATCAGAGACTCCGTTTTTGGTAGACTCCGGCGCGCAGAAGAGCCTGATTCCCCCGACACCAGCGGACATGCGTGCCAGAGGCAGCGGCCCGTTATTGAGCGCTGCTAACGGGTCTGCTATAGACACGATTGGGTCACAGTCGGTTGCAGTGTGTCTTGGTGGCTGCCATTTTGAATGGGACTTCGCGATCGCCGCCATCACAATTCCCATCATCGGTGCAGACTTTCTTTGCACCCAGGGCCTGTTGGTAGACATAGCTAACCGCCGTCTTATCAATGTGTTATCATTCGCCACATATCCTTGCGAGACGAAGGAGGTGGGATCACGAACGCATGCCAATTTTTTGGTTGCGGGGAATGTATACCAACGGTTGATAGCAGATTGCCCGTCACTGACGACGCCCATATTTTCGACCGCATGTGCACGTCATGGCATGGAGCATTTCATCCCCACGGTGGGACCACATCTAAACTGGCGATTGCAAAGGAAGAGTTCACCACCATGGAGTGTTTGGGAATTGTGAGGTGGTCTAACAACCCGTGGGCTCCTCCTCTCCGCATGGTGCCGAAGACACATGGGTCATGGCAGCCGTGCGGCGATTTTCCAATACCATGACCACAAACGACCGTTATCCCATTCCCCACATCCAGGATTTCTCAGTGCGGCTGTTGGGCACCACCATTTATTCCAAGGTGGACCTGGTGCGCGATTATCATCAGGTGCCCGTGTGCGGGGAGGATGTGCCCAAAACCATGGTGATCACCCCATTTGGCCTTTTTTGAGTTCTTGCGCATGCCTTCGTTCTGAAAGGAGCCGCTCAGACTTTCCAGAGACCCATGGACTTGGTGCTGCGGGATCTCTCATTTGTGTTTGTGTATCTGGATGACATTCTGGTGGCCAGCCCATCAGCTGAGGCGCACCGGGAGCACCTGATACAGGTTTTCCGGCGTCTCGAGGAGCACGGCCTCATAATCAACCCGGCTGAGTGCCAGTTTGGTCTGCCGGTGATTGATTTCTTGGGGTACCTCATTTCTCGACAAGGCGCAGTACCGTTACCTGCTAAGGTACTGGCGGTGGCCGATTTCTTTCCCTCGACTGACGTCAATCGGGGCATTGCTGGAGTTCTTGGGCATGGTGAATTTTTATAACCAGTTCCTCCCTCATGCTGCCCATCTCCTCCAACCACTTTCCAGTGCTTTGCGGTTCAGACGTGCTACGGATGCAGTCGTCTGGACCCTCGAGAGAGTTGGCACCTTTGACGGGGCCAAGAGTGCCTTGGCCAACGTGGCTCTTCTCGCACATCCCGTGCCCGCTGCTCCAGTAGCGTTGACCGATGCATCTGACGTTGCAGTTGGGTCTGTAGTTGAGCAGCAGGTGGCAGGCGCCTTGCGGCGTTCTTTAGCCGCAAATTGCGTGATAGCGAACGCAAGTATCGTGTTTTTGACAGGGAGTTGTTGGTCTTGTACCTGGTGACGCGGCACTTCCCTTTTCTGTTGGAAGGCCGCTCCTTCACGGCACATGTGGACCACAAACCGTTGACCAGGTGACTGAACCGTGGTCTGCTTGCCAGCAGAGGCACCTTGTTTCAGAGTTTACCACGGACATTAGGCATGTGGCGGGGAACTCCAATTCAGTCTTTGATTGCCTGTCGCGGGTTATGGTGTGTCCTGTGTTTTTCGGGGTTGATTTCGCGGCTATGGCTGCCGATCAGCCCAGCGATAAGGATGTCCTCACCCTGAAGTTGTCGCACACTGGCCAACAGTTGCCGTGGGTAATGCATTCCCTGAAGGAAGATCTCAACGCCTCACCTGCGGGTTACGGGTGTGTTTTTGCCCAAGAGGTCTTCCCACCCATTCGTGAGTCCTGTTGCGCTCCTCGGCTTGCGTCTTCCAGGCCCGGTCTACCATTGTTTTCTGAGGTCGTTTGTGCCTGCGGAGCCGATGTTGGCTCTTTTTTGGTTTGTCCAGCATAATGCTCACCGTTCGCTCCCCCAGCCCCGATGGGCCGTTCCATGTGCCGGAGGTGGGCGCTAAGGGTTTTACTTTGGACATGGGTGGGTGTAAGGAGCGTGTAGCTCTACATCGGTTGAAGCCGGCACACTGTGTAGCTGGTGAAGCTGTTTCCCCCTTCCAGATCCCTGGCCGTGGTCGACCCCCTTCCAAGACTCCAGCAGCACCTCCGCAAGGCCAGTGTCCGGCGCCCCCTGACGCCGCAGCCGTTTTGGAAGATTGCTCAAGCCTCCCGTGAGGGACTAGATGTTGCCTGGAGTCCCTTCTGGGTGTTGGGGGGGGCTGTGTGGCGGACACTAAAGGGTGTGGCCTCTCACCTCGGGACTGAGGGCTTGGGGGGCGTGGTTATGGAGTGTATATATACTGGTATATATACTTCCCAAAAGTTCTAGAGTTGAATTGTTCTGTTGATGTGTTAAGAATAAAGTTGGAACCTCCTCCAAAAAGCATCCGTCATTTCCTCAGTAACACACCACAATATATGAAAATCCAGTCAATTATTGTTAAGGGAAGTTCTTCTGATTTTCAAGCTCAAACAATTTTCTGACATGAGGCGAAACAATCATTGTCACGATTTATCATCTGGAGACCATGAATGCCAGTTAAGAAAAAATAAATGGCTATCCATCTGATATTATTTGATTTATTGTGCCAATCTGGGCCAGTACTGGGCAGTTGAGATGACGTTTCATCTGTGTCGGTTTCTGTGTACATTTCTGTAGTTGATTGATAGGTTGTATCAAGACCCTGGCACAAACAGACGTGTGACAGTGAGTGCTTACAGATCCTGGAGGGATATATGAATTGGTAGTAAGACAGCAATGCAACACTACCATGTCACTATGAAGGAACACAGTGGCCTCGAACGGTTAACTGTCTCATCCTGCCAGTGTCACAGCCCCTTGGGGTTTCTGTCGCTTCTGATTTTTAACACAGTGCCATTCGGCACTTGTGTGTGTGTGTGTGTATGTTTGTGTGTGTGTGTGTGTGTCTGTGTATGCGCTTGTGAGTAATGGCTTGATTAACTTTTAAGAGGTGAATTAAAAAGTGGATTCAATTGAGTGTTACTCACTAGTATGTTTGGGGGCGGGAAGCACATGTCAGGTCTTGCAAATATGATGATCTGAGAATGCATTGGAAGGAGGAAGTGGGGAAATAATGAACATTAGAGAACATTTATTCACTCTAAATTACCTAAGTTCTTCACACTTTTTTTTACATATTGCAGTGTTACAACCTGTGATTAAACAAAATAAATCTAATAAGGACAAAGAGATATAATGCAATACCAAACTGAAGCAAATTACAGAAATTAGACACTCTAATAAAAATGAAACACATATTAAAAATTACTGGGGAAAATGTCATTTATATGATAAATATCATCAATATTAATGATATTCATTATTTATTCATTGTGGAAATCTTAGTAAGTTGCTTTTTTAAGTGTTGCTCAAAACAGCTTTAATAGCTGTTTTTCTTGTATTCACAGAGGGTCACTGTACACAAATCTAATTTCTATTTATGTTATGCACATTTCACAGACTGCTTTTTATATACTATGTAATGTTTCATACTTTCCACAGGCTTATCAACAAAAGTCTTTGGTTTATTGCTTCAGAGAAAGTAACAGGCAGAAAGATTCTGAGAGCTCTACCATGCACTCCCAATTATTAGTCGTCACTGAAAACGTGTAGCCAAAGATTAACATCTATTCAGTCATCCGAAACCCAGACATGCAGTATTATTTCTTTACCAGGGGACATAGACCATGAACCTGGACTTGTCTGTTTGCATCCCACACGTTCAGTGATATGAATTAGATATTGATGGAAATCAGCAAGAATCTGTATCTGTATTTCTTCGTATGTTGTATCATACCAATATGTGCAATTACTTTACAACTACTAATTTTGCAATTATTACAAACATGACTAATTTGAAGATCACTCTACCATCAAATGTTCAAAACGAACTCAGGCAGAAGATTTGGCTAGATCCGTCAAGCACCATTGAACGCCTACTGTTCTGAATCGACAATGGCACAATGACAGAGGGACCAAAGCAATATTTGCCATTTAACCATGCTGGAGCAGGAGACAAGTGATTGCTACTGCTGATGAGGTAATTCTATACAGATAGGTAGCTGAAAGAGGAGGATTAGGATAAATAACACATGTTGTGAGTAATGTGTGCTGTATGATAGCACTCAGTCTCCTCTAGTGTCAGATGCTTGCTGAGCGGGCAGGGGGGCAAATTTAATCAGTGAGTGGAAAAAATGAAATGGAAACTTTTTTTTGAAAAAATAGATCGTTTGAACATACTTTCCATTACATAGGATTCAGATGGGTAACTTTCTCATTAAAAGGATAATATTACCAAAAGGAGCATCATAGCATAAAATCAGTTGCTCTTATGTCTAGGTTATTAGATATTACAGTTAATTAGACACCATATATGATGGGGTCAAAATCAAGCAGTGAATTTAAAAAAAAGAAAGAAATAGGAGAAATAAAAAGACAAGTAAAAGAGTTGAGGATAATTCTTGATTACAACTAAGTAAACTAAAATTCTAAAAACTAAAAATCTGATTTTTCCAAACTGAATTCTCATTTGGTTGATGTAATTTGCTATGCATTAGAATGTAAGGAAGGTTTTCTAAAAAAGGCATATCTTTAGTACAAACAAAATTCTAATTGTTCTTTCTGATTGCTAATTAAATCCCATGTTTGCTTCACTCAGAAAAACACAGTAAATCTCATCTGTAAGAGATTTGGAGGAAACAGAAAGAGATGTAGAGATTCTGCATTGCATACAATCCCAGTCACTGAATTGGTGCTTACAAATAATTCTTTATCCTTAGGCACTGATGAGACTAAAAATATATCAGAAACAGTGCGGTCTCTATGCTTTGTGATGCAAACTGTGCGCTGGATAACATTGTCTGGAATTAATTAATTAAATTTACTTGACGTTTTAGGTGTAGTAACAATTAGTTTCATGTTTCCCTGCAGGTTCCAAGCTGGCCATCAACCACTTATTTGGTTGAATGTTGAAGTTAGATATCAAAAATTCAATATACTTTATGTTCAGTACTTTTGACATCAGCGTATGAAGAATCTATCCATTCTGAAAGTCTCAGCAGTCAGTGACGCTTAAGCTCCGACAAGAACCTCCCATGCTGTTTGCCATGTGACTTTAGGTTATCAGTAAAAGAACAGGTCAGTAATAGAGTACAAACAGAGCAGGTAACAGAAGCCCCTTCAAGAGATGCATTTTCTTGGGATGGAATGCCAAGAATGAGTAACAGAAAGAAGAGACAGGGTGGCAATGAAGAGGTTCAGGGAGACACAAAGAATAGGTGGGAGAGGAAGTCAAAGAACACGGACAAACGGAGAATGAAAAATTAATGGAGACAAAAGGCTGGTAAGAAAACGTGAAATATCCATCCATTGTCTGCTGCATATCCTGCAGGGTCGCGGGGGATACTGGAGCCCATCCCAGCTGTCGTTGGGTGAAAGGCCGGGTACACCCTGGACTGGTCGCCAGTCAATCGCAGGGCCACATATACAGACAATCAACATTCACAGAACCTGGAGGAAACCCACGCAGACACGGGGAGAACATGCAAACTCAACACAGAAAGGTCCCCTGTCAGAATTGAACCAGGGTCCTTCATGCTGTGAGGTGAAGCACTGTAAACACCGCGCCACCGTGCTGCCCGGCAGAAAACATTGAATATAAAAATGATAATAAATCGAGATACTATAGAATGCTTAGGCTGGCTGCAGGTGTGGCTGGCGTTTGCTGTCTCTGTGCAGGCATCTCTAGTACAAGGAGGACATCTAGTGGTTTGGCTGTGACTTGAAGGACATTAGTTTCACCTTGGAGCTCCAGACTCACAAATTATAATCAAAAGTATCGACTGAATATATGTTTGATAAAGATCCATACACCAAGAATGCTCCAAAAATAAAGATAATTTATTTTACATTTAGTACAGAAAATTTATTGTGATATAATGTTTCAAGCCAAAATACGCTGTTCCCCATGATGCTTACCAAAATATGTTTAACAAATTTGTTCTTGTGCCGCCATTTTTAAAGGGAATTATCGTTTGACTCCCTCCTTCTTTTTTTGTATGACTCTTTTAAAATTTGAACATGATCTTCAACTTGTTTCGAGAAAAGATCCAAGAAACAGACACTCTTAATATATGTACAGAGATGGAACTCAACATTATTGACCAGAGGGTTTGAGCATACAATACACAGGAGAGGAAGAACCAGACAAACAGAACAAACAGAAGATGGAAAGACAACCCAAATAACCCAACAAAAGAACATTCCTATAGACAAGGTCTAATATCAAAATTCTCATTTAACCCTTGTGGGGTTAGTGTTCCCATTGTGTATATCCAGAACAGTTCACGTGTCAAAAGGATCGGGTTGCTTGCATCTGGTGGTGGAAAGACTATAATCCTGAGAAACCAAATAAAACATGAGGCCACATTATCCATCCAATTTTGCTTATCTATTGAAAAATGTTTTAATTTCAATCTGAGGATTGTTTTACATCGTCCTATTCTGAACTGCAGATGAGTATGATTTGATTAAATTGGGAGATGGGTAGGTTCTTATTTAGGATTGTGGGATGGTTAGATTCACCATGCAAGAGAGAGTTTCTGTCAGTGGGTTTGCATTAAAGATTAGTTCTCAGACCATCTATTTCTTTGTTCACCATGACATCCAAGAAGTTCATCTGCTTGGAGTCTGACTGTATTGAATTTGAAAATGTTGGTCCTTAGAGTTGATAGATTTGTGAAAATTTTCGTTTTGAGACAGAACCTGTCCAGATAAAGACAATGTTGTCTAGATACCTGTTCCAGTAGTTGATGAAGGGTAGGAACTAATTCTCCTGATTCAAGATAACATCGTGTTCAAAAAAATCCCACATACAGTGAGGCAAAACTAAGTGACCTCCTAGACCCCATGGCCACTCTGTAAGAAAAAATTGGTGCCATACAAAAAGTAATTCTTGGTAAGTATTTCCTTTATGAGATCTAAAATGACTTCTGTATTGGGATTAGGAATGGATCTCCTCTCCAGGAAAAATTGTATGGCCAGGATGCCTCCATCAAAAGGATCATTTGTATGAAAGGATTCAATGTCTATTGTCATCAAGATATGACCGCTGTCAACATGTTTAATGGATTTAATAATTTTAATAAAGTCCATTGTGTCCGTCATGTGTGAGGGTAGTTAAATAACCAGAGGTGGGACAGCTGTTTGTAGAATTTGATGTTGGAAAGTTGTCTCCTCACCTCAGTATCATAGCCCGTGCCGTCCAAAATTACAATTCCTCTGCACTTATCTGCGCTTTGTACAACCAAATTGCAAATTAAATTAATCAAATTATTTCTCAACTTGTATTCTCTCTTTTTGTTAAGGATTCTAGAGGTGTCTCTTTCCACAAGTCGACAATGTATCTCAAATGAGGGATTTCTATATTTAGGTGGTGTGAAGGTGGATTTTGCTCTGAACGGAGTGGGCGGTCTAGTCTTGGATGCCAGGGAGGGTTGAGTGGGAGATCAGTCCCCCTGCAAGGGGGGGAGGTGTTATATTTTTCTTGGAGGGCGAGAGGATCGGATGCCTTAGGCTCATTTTGTTGTCCTTTGTAAAATTCCTTTAATCTTAAGGAGCGACAGAATTTTTTCATGTCTATGACAGTATTTAAAGTCTTTGACATGTGTGGTCGGTATGAACGATTGACCTTTTTCTAGGGCAGAAATAGCCGAGTGAGAGGTGTTTGTTGGAAAGGTTGTTGACACTCAATTCCATTTTTCACCGCGTCAGGTAAGGGTCTCTGGGAGGAGATAAATATCTTCTTAACACATTATTTAGATGTATTTATCTTTACATAATTAATTCTTTTTCATGTGTTGTTAAATTATCAAGTGTCATAGACATCACATTATCACAAGACCAAGAAGGATCATCATTTATGATTCTTATTTCAGTGACTGACATTCATCAATTCCATTTTCAATTAAAATACAAAATTGACAGCCCGACTGCTCTTGATGCATGTTCGACTCCATAACTTGTTTGTTTAAAATATGAGGTTTTTGCAATGAGAGAAGTCTAAAAAATGACCACTAAATGTATTACAGCCTAATCCAAATGGCTGCTTTTATTTCCTGACAACAGACTGTTATTGTCTCAGTGATCAAATCTTTAACACCTAATAAACCTTTGGGGTCATATGGGAAGACTTAAACACTGGCACATGCGGCTAAAGCAAATAATCCTGAGACATTCTTAAGTGTTTTGATCAAAATGGGAAATGTATTCTTATAACAGCATTTTTATAGGTTCAAAATTGAAGATTTTTATTTATTTTTCCCTCCTCTTTTTTCAAAAAAATAGAAGCAACTTACAACACAATAAATCATTAATCCCATGAATCTCTGTTATAATCACATCAAAATTAATCAGAGAATATATATAACCCTTTGCTACCTTTGCCGCAGCATTGTGAATTAGAAAATATCACCTACAGAGCCAATTTTTTCTTACAATTTTGTGAATATATGAGAAAAAGTATGAAACCCTGAGAGGCATGTGAGTGTTTAATGTTTATTTTGGGGTGTTGTTGTATTCTGGTTCCTGGAGCACTCATTGTTCACATCTTCAGAGGAGAAACAAAAGCCTGATTGATATTTGCTTTCAAAAGAGGTTTTCTTCATAAAATCGAAACTGAGGCGGAATCAGCCAAGTAAACATTCATACAAATCCACTGCATATAAGAGGCATCACATAGTTGGAACAACAAATTCCCAGTACTTCAGCTATAGTGCATATGGATGAGTATCCCTAACATGCCTCACTATTAAGTAAAGCTGCTTTGACCACTCAAGGGCAGACATGAGTTGTTATCGTTATTCTTTAAATGGTAGCTTTGCATGAGACCACAACAGATATCAGGATTATTTCCAGTAGCTCAGCCAATCATCCAAGAAGGACTATATCACTATTACATCCAAGTGACCGGCTACTTTGCGGGATTTAAACTCAGATTGACATCACCATTTTTTCAACCAGCTGGCTGGACCTCCAAAAGGGGATCCCAACAGGGTGTACCATCTCCTCCATCTTGTTCATTATGGGAATGAACCTTCTGATATCCGCAGCAGAGGGCATAACCCGGGGCCCTATATTGGAATCTGGCATTGTCCAGCCAGTGCTGCGAGCATTCATGGACGACATCACAGTAACATCTGTGACTCACGTCAACACAAGATGGGTGTTGTAAACATTGGACAGTGTCGCCTTTTAGGCAGGGATGCGGTTCAAAGCCAAAAAGTCCAGGCACTTGGTCATCAAGAAGGGCAGAGTTATCAACAGATTCAGCCTCCAAGTCCAGAGCGAGGTCTCTCCATCCATCAAGGGCAACCCAATAAAGTGCCCGGGAAAGTGGTTCAATGCATCGCTGACAGATAGTGCCAAGGTTACTGAGGCTGTGAAGCAGACAGAGGAATGGCAAAAGAAGATCGACATGTCTTTGCTCCGAGGCAAGCTCCAGATCTGGCTGTACAAACATGGCCTCTTGCCCAGACTCCTTTGGCTATTCACTGTCTATGAGTTTCCCATGACCACCGTTGAGGTCCTTATGCCATAAGGTGGCAAAATTCAGAGTTGTGTTAAGCCTGAGGGATTCCAACGACGACCTGGTAAAACAAGCTGGCGTCACAACGCGTCTGGATGCAAGTGGGCTGTCAATGTAGCTGTAGAGGAGGCAGTGAGCTCTCTAAAGCTTTGGGCCGTTATCAGCAACCCATGTCTCCACCGGCAAGGCCTCGGCCCTGCTCATTTTCAAACCTGGGGAGACGCGAGGGCCAGATGAGACATAGTGCAGGCAGAGGTGCGGAGCAGGGAGGAGGAGAAATGGCTAGCCAAGGCAGTGGGAAGGTTCCTAGGGGGCCTGGACAAAATAGGATTTGCCCAGGCGTAAGGTCATGTGGAGACACCTGTGGCGACTGGAACCTTACCGTATCTCTTTCCTCTTGAGGTTTGTCTGTGACACCCTGCATTTGCCATTACATCTGCACACGTGGGGTCTAAAAGAGGATCCACTTTGCAAGTTCTGCAGCCAGAAGGGGAATCTGGCACATATACTATCTGGGTGTAAAACAGCTTTAACTAAGGGGCGGTATAGAGGGTGCCATGATAAAGTTCTCTCATTGGCTGACACCATAGAGCGGGAGAGAGGTAAGAAGAAGCCTGCTGACACAGCCTCAGAAAGAGCAATCACCCTCTTTAAGGTAGGAGCGAGGCCCGTGCTTACCACAAAAGGGAAAAAGCCTAGCATCCTTCAAACCGAAAGCTCCTGGGAGATGAGCATCAATCTTGGGAGGAGGCTGCAGTTTCCTGAGGTGGTCCAAACAACTCTCCGCCTTGACATTGTGCTATGGTCAACCGAAGACCAGAAGATAATTCTGGTCGAGCTCACTGTGCCGTGGGAGGAAGGTTGTGAGAGGCCCATAAAAAGAAGACCTCAAAGTACCAACATCTAGTCCAGGACTGCACTCACTGCCGGCCCACCAACCAGAGGGTGTTGTGGTTGAGGGCCAAAACACCCAATGAAGTTTGTTCACCACCTGATGACATCTGCTCCTTGCCAAAGGCTACAGCTACCTGCTAAGGCAACTGAGGAAGGCACTCACAGGTATATGCGACAAGCATGAAACTTGCAAAAACATGAGACAACCTTGAATGACTTCCTATAGCTGAAATGAGTATCACAACAGCAGACGCTTCAAAAATAAATCTGCCTGAAGAACTCTCACACAAACAATGTTTTACTAAACATTTAGCCATTTTGCAGACAAAAATGCCTCATAAACTACGACTCTCTGTGTTTTAACGTAACATTAAAAAACTACAGTCTTGTGGCTTGCAATTAACATAATTTTTTTTTCTTAATTACTGGCTGCTCTAATTTACCCAATGCCTTCTCTTCCACGATAATATTGGTAAACAGCTAATTTCAGTATCTTCAATATGGTCACATATGTTATCTAAATTATTATGAAATCCTCTGTGTTCACTGCTGACTTCAACTATCAATCGACCAATTACAACAAACACAATTTTACCACGGAAGCTTAAAAACAGAATTTTAAATGGCATGCAAGATTGTTTAAATTGTTCCAGATGTTATCAAGACTCACAGTTATCAAATATGATAAATGACATTTATTAAAAAACAAATCCAATCACTCAAAAAAAAAAGGTTTCTGTCAAGTGAGTGCAAGGAACTCTCAATGTACTCAAGTACTTCCTGCTGATGGAGGCTTGTGCTACTAATCGTCCTTTATTATAATCAGTATTGAGGGAGAAATGGTTTCAACTGTGAAGGCAATGGAAACCATTTTTCAAACTCACCAGCTCATCTTTTCTCCTTGATATGGTATTTGTACAGACATTGATCTATTTTTCTGGCAAAGGCAAGCAGATGGCCAACATCAATCCAGTAAAGATATGGCTCTTCAGATAAAATTCCATTCTTTCATTTGTCATGTTTTTTAACAATTACTGACACCTAATTTATACCTCAGTCCCCTAGCGTCTTATTAGGTCTGGCCTCTTTGTTTCCCCAAGCTCTTATTACTGATCTCTTTCATTGTTTCCTCCTGTGCGCGGTATAATCTGAGTTATCATGATTTTTTTGGTCTCCCTCCTGATTTCCTTGAAGTCCTCCTCAGTGACTTGTTTCTTCCATCTCTTTTTACTTTAGTCAAGTTAACGTGTTGTAGTGTATGAGCTGATCATCACTCTCCTCATTGTTGGAATAAGTTCTCTTTTTTCTTGTCTTGTTATTTAAGGGTTTATCTTCCATTTGAGCTAAGCTGCCTCCAGCATTTCACTTCAGCCTCCCTCTCTGTCTCCCTGTTCTTCTCTTATTGGGTTTCCTTGTATGTGCTGTCTTATGCACTTCATTTTCCATTTCCTTCTCTACTACTTTGACAATCTCTGAATCCCTGTCATTCTGGATCCCAATTCCATTAGAGTTGTATGTGTCATTTGTCCTTTCATTTATTTTTCCCTTCTTCGTTTCACACACAGAATTAGATTTATGGTAACGTTGCATATGACTCTTCAAACTCACATCATGATTGAAGCATTTATCACAGAGTTGGCACTTGTATGGTTTCTCCCCTGTGTGCAGGTGTATGTGGGACTTGACGTGGCTTGACTGGTTAAAACCACGCTGGCAACACTTGAAGGGTTTCAATCCTGTATGGACAACAGAGTCTCTCTGGAGGTGTTGTATGTCCTTAAATTTGATACCACAGACTCCACATTTGAATAACTTTAGGCCTTTGTGGACTTCCAGGTGAATGCGGTATTTTTTTACTGGTTACAAATGTCTTAACACTGTGAACAATGACAGGGTGTTTTGCTGTCTGGATGTGCATGCTCATGTTTCAGTTTGTTCACCCTGGTATTGCAGGCAACATAGCAGTATTTGCAAGGATGATGGTAAGTTCCATCATGGGTTCTGCTATGAGATTTTAAAACATGTTCACTGGCACATCTTTTCCCACAAATATAGCATGAAAACGGCTTTCACTGATGGTGACATTTGTGAGGCTTCAGAATACTAAAAAAACATCCACATTCAGGGCAAAGTTCACTTTCTTTGATTCCATCTGGAGAACTCAAAACTCCCTCTTATTCAAAAACATCTTCATCATTGGTTTCCTCCTAAGAATCCCTTGTAAGTTCTTCAACAAGAACACTCTGTATCTGACATCCTTGACAATGCCAGCCTTCTCCATCTGAAGGACTGCTGCATTCATCGCTCTTCTTCTTCTTCATCAGGCCATGATCTCCAGCTCTCGCTGGAGCGGTTCACAGCCAGGTGTGAAGCAGCTGGGATGAAAATCCAAATCCAAAAACCATGGTGCTCGACTGGAAACAGGTGGAGTGCCCACTCCGGGTCGGGGAAGAGGTCCTGCCCCAATTGGAGGAGTTTAAGTATCTCAGGGTCTTGTTCAAGAGTGAGGGAAGGATGGAGCGGGAGATGAACAGGCGGATCGGTGCAGCGTCGGCAGTGATGCGGACTCTGTACCGGTCTGTCGTGGTGAAGAGGGAGCTGAGTCAGAAAGCGAAGCTCTCAATTTACCAGTCGATGCAGGCATGTCCATCTGGGAGGAGGCCACGGGGAAGACCAAGGACATGCTGGAGAGACTATGTCTCTAGGCTGGCCTGGGAGCACCTTGGGGTCCCCCCAGAAGAGCTGGACCATGTGGCTGGGGAGAGAGAAGAGAACCCAACTTCATATAAGTGGAAGAAGATGGATGGATGGATGGATGGATGGATGGATGGATGGATGGATGGATGGATGGATGGAAGGAAAGGTACCCTTCTCTTCTATGTGTTTGGATGAAAGACTTAAAGAATCACCTTCATAGCACACTGAATGGTTTTCACAATGAATAGCAAAGGATTCACTTGCCAACCTCTTTAAAAAGATATCAACGACTGTGGCAGTTTTTTGAATTATGTATGTATAATTATGTGAGACCGTTTCTGTATGCAGGAAAGCAGCAAATTTAATGAAACTTGTTTTTGAATACAAATATATACATGCTCATGCAAAAATCCAATTCATTTCTATATTGAACTAGCATAAAGTTTTTTGTTAAATTAAGTTGTATATATGTTACCTTTCTGCCTTTGATCAAGTCCTGATCTTTAGCTACTGAGACAATAGCATTGACCTGGCTCTTCCACTGGTTTCTTCACCCACAACGAAGGCACTGCTGGTTAAGAGTGAGGAGTAACCCATGGATGACCTTCTCCATCTGAAGTTTACACTGACATGATGGACACTGGCAGCAAAACAGTTGCAGGAGGCAATTTTCATTCACAACAAACTTTAATTTCAACTGGAGCTGCACGCAGTGCATCCTGGTCCATGTAGGCCATTGGTTGCAAATGTCTCCAGGACGATAATTTTTAGTCCATGTAACGTAACTGAGGATTCTTAATTTTATTTTCCTCTTTTCGGACAAAGGTATTTAGAGCGACTACCATACAGCAGTAAACCTCTATTACAATGCAATCAAATCAACCCCCCCCCCCAAAAAAAATAAAAATTATAACAAGTCAGCACAGCCTTGTTGATGTTAGGAAGGGACACGACCATGTAACTAGTGGTTGCAGCACTCAACACAGGGCCTGTCCAGATGTTCATCTGGCTGTACCTCAACACTAAGTGAAAGGACAGTCTTAGGCTTTAGCTGGGTCATGCCAGTCAGAGAAATTATTTCATAAGTGTCGAGGGGGAAGTGTTTACTACAGATGTTAATGTCAGTCATGGTGGTGGGGACGATTCTTTGAACTGTTGCCCATTGACCTCAGCAAGAAACTGAACCCACTCCTGCCTCCTCTCTGGATCCTCTGACAACTTGAACCGCTGCACACCGTGAAGCCAAGATTCACATCCAACAACAGAGCACATCATGGAATGAAGTTCCAGATCCCCAAAAAGGCTTTTAGAGATTAAGTGACAGATATTGTGGCCATTCGAATTTAGAATGTTATGAAGACAGCGGGTCCATCATAATGCTAGCCATCTCGGCTGTTGAAATCTCTCAACACAACTATGGAGTCACCAGGTGGTGCACCATCCAATGATACATCCTGGCAACTACAAGAAGACGAGTAACTGTGAGCCAGAAAAGAAGGTAGTCAACCCTCTGCCTAAAGGAGGGTTCAACTTTTCTAGCTGTTATCACTCCCTCTTTGCACCAGTTCTGGTTTCTGCCTCAACTGTGTTTACATTCCATGCCCGAGGAATCACTCAGAACTTCACCTCTGTCTGCCAACCAAAATACACAGCAATTGACCATGGCGTCCATCCCAGTGAGTAAACCTTCAAGAACACCGACAAGGTCTGACACAAAATTATCCATCTGCCATCTTACATTTGGCCCTACCTATTGTTAGGCAGTTTGTATTTTATGTTTGTCAGCTTTTTACTGCGAATTGCCATTACCCTCCCATAACATTATATATTTGGATTTCTGTTCTTGGAAATATATAAATGAATGAATACACAGAAAATGAATTCCTTCATTCATGTAAGTATGACAGCATTTGGTTTGGTACAAATAAACATTTATTTAATTATAAACACATATTAACACAGATATTTCCTAAGTGGTGGCGCTTCCACATCACAGCAAAAAGGCTCATGGCCGATTCTGACAGGGGCGCCTTTCCATATGGAGTCTGCATGTTCTCCCTGTGTCTTCATGGGTTTCTTCTGGGTTCTCGGCTTCCTCCCACAGCCCAAAAATAGATACTATATCAACTGAAGACTGAAGATTTCCCAGACATGCTAATGCTTGTCTCTGCTTTGTCTTTTTATGTGGCCCTGTGATTGACCAGTGACCAGTCCAGGATGTACTCCAATGACAGCTGGGATAGGCTTCGCCCCCCCCAACCCTCAAGATATTGATGTCAGAACAAGCAGTATAGATAATGAATGAATTCATATTTTCTTAGCCTTTTCCCTTCCTCCTCTGTTGAGCCGAAAGATAAGGCGCTGTTGGTCCCCTGGTTTGCACTGTATTCAGCACTGTAGTTATTCTCCGCCTTCTGACCCTTTATATTGGCAGCACCAGTGCTCAAGCAACAACTT
This sequence comes from Fistularia tabacaria, assembly GCA_901007705.1. NCBI lineage: Eukaryota > Metazoa > Chordata > Actinopteri > Syngnathiformes > Fistulariidae > Fistularia > Fistularia tabacaria. The sequence goes on from CAAKHD010013529.1 coordinate 56,570, forward strand.
TCCATTTGTCCAGCCTAGACTAAGTTACCCTCTGTATCTCTCTTTGGCCTTCCAATAGGCCTTACAGCTATCTCCCTTTTATTTTTTTCGGTATTGCTTTGGTTCCTCATTCTTTGTTCCACAGTGTCAGACTCTTGAGCTGCTCTGTCTGTTTTGCTCATGCTTTGTTCGCAGGTAGGTGGGTGGTACCGCAGCACATGACTTTTCAAACTCACATTGTGATTGAACCGTTGCTCACAATGGTGACATTTGTATGGCCTCTCCCCTGTGTGCAATCTCAAGTGGGATTTAAGGTGGCCTGATTGGTTGAAGCCACGTTGGCACACTGAACACTTATATGGCTTAACCCCTGTGTGCAGTACTAAGTGTCTCTTAAGTGAACGGTAACGGTTAAATTCCATCCCACAGATGCGGCACTTTAAATCCTGTGAGTTTCTGTGATTTATCAGGTGAATGCGGCGTTCTTTATAGGAGGCAAATGTCTGTGAACAGTTTGCACATTTATAAGGCTTTCGTTGAATAAGATGGGTCTGCTCATGACAGACTTTCTCCACCTTTGATTTGAAATTAACATGGCAGTATTTACACAGATGATCATAGCAGTCTTCATGGACCCGACCATGAGACTTGATTGAAATCTCATTTGCGAATCTCTTGCCGCAAATATTGCAAGAATAGGGTTTAACTTTGTGCTCACACATGTGGTGCTTCCACTTGTTGAAGAACATTCCACAATCTGTGCAGAGCTGACCGGGTTTGGTGGCAACAAGAGCATCATCATCATCTTCATTTACATTTTCATCAGATTCAGTTAGAACATCATCTGATGGATTCCACTCCTCATCAGCTTCCATGGCACCTCCGCGACTTGATCCTGTATCAGCATGAGGATAACTTTGCTCACCAACAACGGCAACAAGTTCTGAGATATCTGTCGACTCTGCCTGTGTAAGATAGGATGACATTGATTTGCTGATCAGAGCCCATACAGAGCACAAGCAATTGTAATTTTAGCAGAAATATGGCGGCCAACAACCAACATCTGTACGTGTCTGTTCTTGAAACAGAAAAGCTTTTAGCCCATTTATTTTCTTTTTTCTAAGGTTTTACAGCAAAAATACAATGTGACAAAATAATTTGTATTAGTCTGAGGTTACCAAATCACTTAATCCTTGAAATTATTAAACTATTTGTGTGTGTGTGTGTGTGTGTGTGTGTGTGTGTGTGTGTGTGTGTGTGTGTGTGTGTATGTGATGTGATGCAGAAATCCTGACTACCTGTTGACCCTCTGTGGTTCCATTTCTGCCTCCTGTCAGGTGTTGATCTTCAGAAACTGGAACTTGGGCTTTAACCTGACTTTTCCACTGGTACTTGTACTTACAATGAAGGCACCGCTGATTCAAAATGAGGAGCACCCGGTGGACAACCTTCTCTGTCTTGAGTTTACCATCACAGGATGGACACTTACTGCTGAACAACTGCAGGAGTTGTTTTTCATTCACAACATGCTTTTTTTTCATCTCGAGAAGTGCAGCCCTAATGAAAGATTAACACCATATAGAAAGGGATATGGGAGCATAAAGACAAATTTTTACGACCCAACCGTTGAAAAATTAAACTCACTTTTCCCTGATCAAATCAATGTTTGCAATATTTTTCAGCATCTGCACATAGTAACAGCTGAAAGCATCTGAAGTATCAGTTGAATGGGAGACATCAGTAAGTGTTGGGCTTCCGTTGACACCTGTAAATTGCAAACCCACGATTTTAATATATGAAAAAAAACAATCTGATTCATTTTTTTCAATGCATAATAATTTGAAAATCAGTACCAATCATGGAAGAACATTCCTCTGAGTCGGAAGCTGAAGTAGCACAAGTTTTAGGTAGATCCAGCTGAGAGGAGATGTCTGTGGTGTCTGTGAGTTCCTTTAAAAAATAAAGGTTGTCATTAAGCTGAAATATAAAAACACATTTTTTTTTACTTTTTATTAAAAACACACAATTGTTCAATATTATTTAGATCAATCAATCAATCTTCATTTCCTTTTGGTTACCTTCAGGGTCGCCACAATGGATTACTGGCCTCCATCTAACCCCGTTCTCTGTAGCCTCATCTCACACCAACTGACTTCACGTCTTTTTTCAGTCCATCCCAAAATCTCTTTAGTCTTACTCTAGGCCCCTTGCCAGGCAATACCAACCTCAGCATCCTTCTATGTAGATATTCCCAATCCCTCCTCTATATATGTCCAAGCTTCTCAGTCTAGCCTCTCTGAGTTTAGCGCCGAAACACCTAGCATGTGCTGTCCCTCTGATAGAATAGAATAGAATAGAATAGAATAGAATAGAATAGAATAGAATAGAACTTTATTAGCCCTGAAGGAAATTCTTTTGCCAGAAGGCTCCAAAATTGCAGTACAGTCACAACTAAACATGAAATTGATATTATTGTTATATGAGGATCCCTTCCTTCGGAAAGGGGAGGAGTTTTATGGTTTGATGGCCACAGGTAAGAAAGACCTCCTGTGGCGTTCTGCGGTGCTCCTCAGTGGTCTCAGTCTATGGCTGAAAGTGCTCTGGCAGGACCCCAGTATAGCATGTAAGGGGTGAGAAGTGTTGTCCATGATACTGAGCAGCTTCCTCAGCATCCTCCTCTCAGACACCTTCACTATCGACTTCAGTTCTACTCCCAGGACGGAACCAGCCTTCCTGATGGGCTTATTGAGTCTGTTAGTGTCAGCTGCCTTCAGCCTACTGCCCCAGCACACTACAGCATAGAGGATGATACGGGACACGACCGTGTGATAGAACATCTGCAGCATGGTTCTGCAGACATTGAAAGACCTGAGTCTCCTGAGAAAAAACAGGCAGCTCTGACCTTACTTGAATACTGTACCTATGTTTCTAGTCCAGTCCAGTTATTGTCTCTGCAGACGTGGTACTCGCTGAGGTACTCATACTTGTCCACAATGTCCACATCTGTTCCATGATGGATTCATCCCTGATCCTGTCCATCCTAGTCAAGCCCAGAGAGAAACTCAACATTTCCATCTCTGCTACCTCAAGCTCTCTCTCCTGCTTTTTCTTCAATGCCACTGTCTCTAAACCATACATTGGCTGGTCTCAGCAACGTCGTGTACACCTTTCCTTTCATTAGGGCAATAAATGCATGTGGGCCCTGTGCAAGAAGCCAGTGTGTGTGTTACACTGATTTTCTGGGCCTGACAACTTTGAAAGGGGTGCTGAACGTGTCTCCGTGATAAAACTCGGCGGCCATACCGTCCTCGCGGACTCACCAGGACAATCTCAGGACAGTCCGGTTCGGGGTCGACAGTCAGAGACGGGACAGCTCCTGTCTTTAGCTGGACCGAGCCGGCCAGAGTGGAGGTCTCGAAAGAGTCAGTGGTGAAGTGCTCTTTACAAATGGTGATGTCAGTCCAGGACGACTCTTTAAAGCGTTGGCTGTTGACCTCGGCAAGAAACTGGACCCACTCCAGTCTTTTCTCTGGATCCTTTGGTAACTTAAACCGCTGCTCGTTTCGTCGCCACGACTCACAGCGGTCGACGGAGCACATACTGGGCTTGGGGTAAACGTCCCGAGTAGTCCGGAAGATGTAGCTTAACTGGCATGAAAGGCTAAAATTAGGACGTAACATTGATTATTGTCCAACATAAACAGTGCCAGGCTAAAAGCTATACATTTCGAAGTGGCACTGACTTCCGTTGGTCGAAAGCGTGGTGACGAAGCGGAAATAGGCGGGGTTATGTTACCCCGTGTGCTTGATTCGTCGCCCATCGCTACGCAACCAGTGACAGAGCGCAACATAAAATAAATATTGTCCTCTGAAATATTCAAATATTCCTAAAAACAAGAGCGATTTAGAAACTTAAAAGGTCCATGACATGTGTTAATGTCTTCAGTATATTCTCTCGGTTTCTTTATTTAAGTCCTGTGGAGTGGTACTCCAGTTGAAATCATAGATTGTTTGACGTGTAAAGTCTTTAATAACGATGTATTAATTAATCCTGACACATTTCATATATTGATTCTCTGTGCTTCTCTCCTGTGCCTCTCCGTAACATTGCCAGTATGTCAAACACAATGCAGTGATCGCTGACATCGGTTACTCTGTTCTCAGCTTTAATTGTTTACTTCGAATTCGGTAATATGAAATACATTCTTTAAATGACTGAAATTGAATTAAGGTTCTTTTAAGGTTTCATCTCCAATTCCTTTCTCTTTTTATTATTTACCATGCTTCTATTAGCTTTAGTACCTGAATAAATCATGAATAGAGAATAAACATTATTGGAAATAAGTAATTTTTCTTCTGCCACTTTCTCTGAATCTTCAAAACCCATTGTTCAATTGCAGAAACCAACGACTGGAGATACCTTATGAATGTAAATGTGCTGGTCAAGTACGATACCAGCAAGTGGTGCTGTTCAGCCTCATACATACCCCCCTCCACATTCACTTCACAGATAGTTGAAATGTTGCCAGTTCAGTGTTTGGCTGTGAGATAGCCTGATCATTTTGTTTGATGGTTAAATGGTTTGGAATCCAAACATACCAGTTATCTCAATTTTTTTTGCCCTCTATAAGTGTCTTACTTTGGACATTGAGAATTGCATGTGGTGGATTCTCAAACAAATGGTGTTTTACTTGTTCTTGGTGTCACTTGGATATTGCCTAACCTCATGACTAACTGTAAAATTCTCCCTCTGCCTCTCTCCAATTTATGATCAGGGTCTCTCCAGTAAAACATTCCTAAAAGATGAGCTGAAAATGAAAAGATGACACACTGCAGTTTTACTGAACAATATGTAGTCAACAGATTCAGTCCCCTGAGGCAAAGTGCATACATTTTTCATGGGTTGGAGCAAATTGCATCTATGGTACATGAGCTATTTTATCTCATTTGTAGTGTATTTGTGTTTTTATTCATTTTCATTCATTACGTGGAAGTAATGGAAGTTATGCCTTTTGAATATCCTTTAAGTCATATGTTGTTGTCAAGTCAAAAACAATGCAGTTGACAAACTGCACTTTTCAGAGAACAGTTCAAATTGAACTAACAGTACCTTCAAAGTCACAAAACCCTGCATTGCACAGAATGCTTATTATTCTTGGAGCATTTGAGCTCATGCTATGAGTTCATGGTCTTCTCTGCGGATTTAAATATTTGGTCTTCGTGTCTATTCCCAACTATGTCTTCAGAATCAGGTGATGAGTTACTCTCTTGTGTGGCCATGACGCATGCTACCAAAAGGTAAAAAGTGCAAGGTTTATACTATAAAAGACAGATATGGTAAGGGGATTTTGGATTTATTTTCCACGTTTTGAGGATGTGGTATCGGAAAAGTTATTCCATGTGTCCATGAACTCCTACCACATATACATGCCCTGAGGTGGCCTGTCAATCAGACTCATTAGGCAGCATTGAAATTCTTCGACAGCCTCCACTTTGCGTGTATTTTTGTTCATGATGGTGATCATAAGTTTGCAATAGTGCATGTGCTATTTGGGAATGTGCATGTGCTATTTGGGATAAAAAAACCTGGATTATGTGTTTTCTTGGACGGTTGACCTAAATTCCCTGTGAGAAGAGAAACAGTTGCCATTTCAAAATAAATCTGTCTATCCTTCGATATCTTCCCTGAGAATAAATTTACAAAATTGAATGTGCCGAAACTTGAAAGCCTGGTATGCTGTTAGGAATGTGTTGTTAACCTGTAAATACAGGATGGGAAACAAACACATATTGTTGGTTGGATTCCCTGGTTTACACACCAACAAACCCTTTTCTTTCATGGTGGTTCTGGTTAAGAGGAATTTTTCATATGACTGAGTGGCTAAAAGGAGGGAGAACTGTTGAAAAAGTGTAGAAATGATTTTTTCCCTGGATGTTTGAGTACAACAAAACGTACCCCGATTCCTATTTACATTCTATCCTCTTTCATCATATCAATTCTAGGAAAGAGGGGGCTGCCGTCGAAACATGTCAGCTGCCTTTCACATTTACAAGGGAATGTTGGCAAGGACTTACAATGTTGTCAGTCTGGACACTAGATAAGAACTCTCAGTTCATAAATAAGATTGATGGCATTGCATACCACTGGTTCTTGCTCTGTTTTTTCCCATACAATTCTCTCTGTCAAAAAATCCATACTATTTCCCAAGATCACATCCTCTCTATCTTCGTCAGGCCTGATTAGGTGGCTTCACATGTTCCACATCACTTTATCAAGCTTCAGTACTGAGCGATACATTCTGCTGCATGGTCATGTATGAACAAAAGACAGATGTTTTAAACCTCGTATTCAAATTAAATGACTTCACAAATTGCTAATTACATTATTATATTAATTCATTGTTTTTACTGAGTCATTGTTGAGCTATTCTATTGGTGACTGTTCAGTCAAAAGAATATTTTGTATTTCACACACACTACATGCATTGGGATGACTTGTAAAGCATGTGAGTGAACACTTATGACACCTTAACATGAACATTGTCCCAGCATTGTGAAGTCAGATTTTCAGAGCTGCGCAACTGTCCCGAAACTAGAACAAATTGATATGTGTGTGTTTGTGTGCGTGTGTATGTGCATGCGTGTGCATATGTGAGACCTAGAGATCTATTCTGAAACAGATACCACATCATAGAGCTCTCTATTCTCTCATCAAATCTCCATACCCCTTGTCTCAAAATAGTTCAGCTCCTCTGGGTGATTTATTGGCGGCAATTAAAGAATGCAACACATGCTGATATAGGTGGGTTGCAGCTCAGAGGAGTTTGAAATGGCATGAGTAGCTAATGAAAGAGAAACCTGCCTTTTGTCAAGTATTGGGTTACGTGTTGCCTAGAGAATCTGATCTATGACAAGCATGCTCTTCATGGCAAGAGGAGAACAAGAGAGCAGGTCACCCGAGAAAGCTGAACCAAGAAGAATGCAGCTCTGGTATTCATTAATGAATTCTTCTCTGGGGTGGAAGAAGACAACAGGAATGAGGACATGGTGTGAAAAATTGGGAGTAAAATGAGAAGATTCACAAGGGAAACTAAAGGGGTTACTCTGAAATAGGAAATTATAACTATGCTAACAACATATACTGTATGTAGCGTCCCATTTATTGTAAATTCTCAAGCCAGAAGTGCAGTTAATGTAAATTCAAATATTTTATTGTTTTATGAAATGTTACTTGAATTCAACTTTAAAAACCTTCATATTGTTTGAAGTTCACAGAAATGTCCTTTTGAAGTCAACACTTGGTTGGTTGTATACATAAACACGACTGTGATTGTCGCCACATAACTTAAAAAAACATACAGAAATTCTTTGGCATCCCGCTCAAAGCGCTATATTATCTAAAATAATAATACATACATCTTAATAATAATAATAATAATAATAATAATAAAATGAATAATAATAGTAATAATATTAATAATATCCTGTTTGTTAGTTTAAAGCTCACAGTAAACAAAAGAAAAAAAAAACATTGTGTAGTTTTAACCTTTATCTGGGATGGTGGCCTGACCAGCAGGAACACCTATTCAGAGAAACATTCACACACTTTAATCACACATGCAAACATACTTAAATAAGAAAAAAAAGAAATTGGAAAATAAAACTACAGATGATTAAATCAACACTAGGAGGCAACACCCTTACAAAAGTACAAACATCAGGTCTGTGTCAGTTTGGCATAAACACCAAATTGTCTTTTATACATCATGTTTCTCACTGCTCACATACCTCTTCACCTTTGCAGAGCCAGCTGCTCAGGAATGGAGAAGATGGATAGCAGGAGAATTTCAACAGTGTCTCGTTTGTTATGAGCTTAAATTATTGGCAATTATTAGCATTAGAAGGGAAATCTTCCAAACAGATAAGATCCAAGTGATGAAAATGAGGTTACTAAGGTTAAGTCCACATTTTTTGGAGAGGAGGGGAATGCAGGTCAATGACCTCGTTCCGAATACGTATCTAAAAAAGCAAGAGGCTCGTAAATATTTGGGGTATGTGGAAACAAAATAATATAAATATGTAATTCCTTAATTCAATGGAAGGAAAAGAAGATTTAAGGGACAATAAAGATGTGAAAGCAGCAGTTATATATATATGTGTGTGTGTGTGTGTGTGTGTGTGTGTGTACACACACACACACACACACACACACACACACACACACACATACATAGACTCACGTTTGTATGTGTATACATACACACACACACGTACACACACACGTATACACACACACACACACATAGTAGCATATACTCTGAGAACATGTTACTTTATCACGATCTGCAATACTGTCCAAGTACCTCAGAGGATTCATCTTGTCTCCCCGAGCTGAACAGACTGCCTGCAGCTATCCAGCTTAGTGAGAGTGAGTGAGTCAAAGCACAGCTCTGTTTCTTAAATGTGAATACAGTTGTTTTTGTTTGTGAAGGCCTCCTCTGACAACATTGATCTGACATTAAATAGTCCACTATTCTCTATTCAAAGACTTGTGCTCTTATGGTAATCATAACTGCTTTCCTTTGTCATTCAAACTCCACCTTCAGCCTCTTTTAAATGAAGATTTCCACTGCCTCTGATTCCAACTCATCCAGGCCTCTGAATGGGTTTAACAGAAAGTTCTTGGGAGCTGCCTTATCTGAAAAAAAAGACAGTTGAAAGGGGGAATAATTATGAGAAATGTTTAACGGCATAAATGGAGGAAAAACAACCCAGATGCAGTTCTGCTATCAATGACTAAAGGTTAACAGATTTTCCACACTCAAACAGACCTTCCTCGTAAATGTGCTCAGTCAACAGAGCCACATAATTTCCTAACCATGCACATTCCACGAGGCTGACATTATGAACCGTGACCTGGACAGATAGCATCTGATTGGCTCCTTGAGTCACAGTATGGTTAATCAATGTGAACATCCTCAGACCTCAGGTCGAAACGTCCTGTCTTGTTAACAGAAATGTAAAGGTGCAAATTGCTTGGTTAAGAGTATTGGGTTTAAAATAGTACAGGGGTATTCACTCTTGACATAAACGAAAGGTATGAGCACATATAAAATAAATTATCAATATTCCTACTCTATTTGACTAATCATTCATAAACCAACATACACTGCTTGATTACTTACTCACCACTGTTTAGCTTAGTTACAGTGATGGCTTCTTTGCCTTTGATTCCCTCAGTCGGCCGTTCGAGTGTTGCAGGTTCAGACTGAGGTACAAACTGGCGGTTTGTCAAAGTCTGATCATCTGAAAGACTCTTGCCTGCAAGTTGAGATTGTGTCAAGAACGGCTCTTTCAGTTTCTTAAATAACATTACATAAATTTAATTTGAACAAAATTTAAAGTATATGAAGTACAAGCATGTGTACTCAGTGTGTAATAAGTATAGTAGGAAATTAATAATTACAAGCTCACCTCTGCTTTTGGCTGTGCTCATAGTGGTACTAATGGAGGGAGTGGAGGAGGCCAGGCGCAGAGGGGCCCCAGCTGTGTTCAAAAGGCTTGTTCGAGTACATTGCTCATCTTTTCGCCCTTGATCTTGGTGCAGTCGTTGGTTGAGCACCTTGATCACAGCATCTTTTTCCAAGATTTGAGCATAGAGAGCACGGATTCTGCACCAAACAAATCATGTGGAAAACAAAATATTACCAAGCATGTAACCGAATGACACAAAGGGTGTTGAAGAGGAGTCTTCTGTTCAATATTTGCACCTGTTCTCCATCTCTTGATTCCTGTAGTCAGCCACTGGCAGATCCTCATTGAAACTGTTGTTGGAGGAGTGGCAGGGCGAGTGGTTAATGATGGTGGTGTCTCTGTAACAGTTAGGACACTGAAGTTTAGCTTGATTCTAATGAGACATAAAACTGTAGTTTTGATACCAAAGCAAATTCTGAGGCAATTGATTGTTACCTCTGCGCAGCGGCAGTGGCAGCCACCTCCATGGCAAACTGTCTCATGGTGCTCTCCTCTAAATACTTCTGCTCCCAACGCACCATGTCTGCTTCAAGGGCCAGGATACGTTCTTCACGCTCATGAAGACGTTCTTGGAGGGAATTTATGGTCACACCCGGTGGCTGTGACTGCCTCTGTTGAAAAACATCGCATGAGGAACAGATCTAAGACATTTTAAAAGCACTTAGATGTACAAGTACAAAAACTTGAAGTGTTCCAATAGCATCAGTTTCTGATTTTCCATGATAATTCACCTGTTGTGCCCTCAGACTCCGAAGCTCCTGCTCTAGCCGCGTCCTGAGCTTCATTTCCAGGCTCTCCCTCTTCTCACATGTGGATTGTAGCTGTGCCAGGGCACTCTGAAGCCGCTCCACCTTGTCTACATAAGCCCTCTTCCTTCTCAACTCCTCCTCAAGTTGCCGGCCGCGTTCAAGAGCTGCCTCTAGAGCCTCTTCAAGCCGCTTTGCTTTTAGACTCTGTTCCTCTGCTGTGGCCTTCAAGCGCTCCACTTCACGCTCTACACGTTCCCGCTCAAAGTTCTGCTCCTCATCTAGGACAAAGGAAAAGCATAGATGGCAAGTGAATAGTGTATTAAAATAGAGCTAGGAATTTAGTTTGAATGTTCGACCCTTTATTAAGACATAAATGCTGCAAGATGAACTCATGTACAATAGTATTTTCTTCAAAAGAATGAAAATGTCCAGCCCTGTAAATAAGTACCAGAACTTATACATGGTGGCCCGTGTTCATTTAGCCAAGCACTCATGGAATGCAGAGAGGAGGAAGGAGGAAGGGGGAGAAAGTCGCCCTATCCCTTTGACCCACATAGCACAGAGCATTCCTCATCAAGGCCATACAAACACCACAGCTCTACTTGAGTCCAGTTCCTTAAACAGACAACATAAATCACGCTAACAACAGGTGGGGGAAGCTCTTTGCTATTACTTGCACTGTGATTTAGAGCCATTTCATTTCCCTTCTTCCCTTACAAAGAGGTGCATGAATTGAATTCCCTATTCTCAAGCCTACTTACCAAATAAGCTGAGGTTATGCAAGTGAAATTCCTGCATGCAGGATATCCTTAGCTACAAAAGGACCCCATGCTATCCCACAATCCAATTCAATCAAGCATGCTGATTATAAAGAAGTTTGTAACACAGAGCGGCAGAGAACATTTGTACTTACTTTGTTCAAGAAGTTTAGCCATTATGTGCTGGTTATGATCCGCAGCCTGGACTTCTTTAGCAACGTGTGTTCTCGCATTTTCCAAGTTTTCTAGGATCAAATAAAAGATAAAAAAGTTAAATCATGCTTTAAAGAAAGCTTGGTATAGATCTATTATCATGGCAATTGCCTTCACCTCTAAGATCTCGGTTGAAGTCCTGCAGCCTCCTGATCTCAGCTACCAGCCTCCTTCTCAGCGTCTGTTCCAGATTTTCCCTTTTACTGCTGCCCTGCATCAGTTTCTCATAGGCTTCAGAAATACGCTGGATCTCCTGCTCCAACTAAAAGCAGAAAGTGAGGAAGTAATGAAACGAAAATTTGAGGAGAGAGGAGTAGAGAAAGGGAAAAAAGGACAGCAGCAAGTGAGTAGGAGAGAGGAATTTTTGGTTAACCTACTTTGCAGGCCAAAGACAAACTGGAATGTTGATGCATGTTGCTACAGTACATAGATACACATGTAGGCACATATTGACTGTGGGTATAGAACACTCACTCAGAGTGAGTGCAAGTGTGTGTGTGTGTGTTACATTTTTGAGAGGGAATTCAAGCCCACACCACTCCCTGTGAGACTGATTTATATCTGCATTCCTGAGGGCTGATAGCTCTACTTCCAGGTGTGAGCGTGACCGCGTGCATGAACAAAACTTAACATGGACACAAAGACTAACATAGAGAGGTCTGGGCGAACTGCCAGTAGAGGGAAGGTGTGCATGTCTGTGCCTGGGTTGTGGAAACGACAAAGAGACACCCACCATTACAGCCATCACACAGGCATGTTTACTCAGGGCTGCGGCCTGATGGAGAAAACTTTCCAACCCTGGTAATTATCATTCTTTTAGGCTGAGTCAAGGCAAGAAACATGTGACATAACTCAAGCAATGAGCAAAGTGGATTCTACAGATTGACTAAGAAACCTAGTGTCTTTAAAGCAGCCTCTTCCATGTTAAACAAGAAATTATTTTGTAATTTACACAGTAAAGTGCACGGTGCAAAGACTCAGCGATTTCAAAAACTAGAGCAGCATGTGAAAAATATAATCAGGGAGATAATGTGAAATAGAGGCAACTGGTTGGGAAACAAAAAGGGCCTTTCACTTTTTACACAGCAGACTGCCACCTGCCATGGACCCCCAACCCCACCCCCACCAGCTGCATGCGGGTCACAACCTAATCAACTGCTGTCTGACAAGCCCTCCATTACACTGAAAATCTATGGCCTCCCTGGAATTAAAGTGCACAAACACACACACACGATATCTGGCCTCCACTAGGTCAGCTAGACAATGAGGGGAGTGTGGCCTAACACAGTGGCAGCCTGTGACCTTTGTTTGTGCCTCTGCGGTATGGAAGGTAGCAGCTGCCGACCTCATCTGTTCAGGCCAGATGAGGGAGTTGGCCTGGTATTGGATGTCAAAAGCCAACTGTTGAGCTTGTGTTTCATGGACAGGTTCTTGGACTATTATCATGTAAATATACAGAAAATTCCCCATGGAGACAACAGATTATCAGTTTTTGCCATTTTTTTTTGACAGGAGTACATATGATTCATGTACTTTTACTCATCTGAACCTTGCGCAAAGATATCAGCTCTAAGATAATAAGGTCTGTCATATATTCCCTCCTCTTACCTTCTGAATACGACCAGTCTTCTCCCTGTGTGCTTCTAACTCTTGCCTCAGGCGCTCATTCTCCATCAACAGTAGCTCCACCTGGTTGGGCTCCTCCATTCCAGTAGATGGCAGGCTGGTGAAGGTATTATAGCAAGTCACTTCAGCTGTTTGCCCAGACTGGATATACCTAAGACAGACAATGAAATCTGAATCCAACTGATCAAATTTAGTAGCTTTCCTTAGTCCCCTTTGGACTATGTCAGCAGGTGAAAGAAAAGGTTTCATTTTTAAGGAGGCATTTAGAATTCAACGTTAACCCCTATTCTGTAAACAGAGAGGCTGACCCCAATGGCTGCAGTGTGGCCAATATGAGGAACCTCGTTTTGAAAGGCATCTCAGTCAATTGAAGTATTCCAAGTATTACAAATACTTACAGGGTTGGACTGGTTATGCTGTAAGTATTTCGTGAAGGAAAATTATCAATATTTCACTGTGTGACTGACATTAACAGGCATGTGTTTACGCCTGAGAAACACGATGTCTTGGAAGCTTACTGGAACACGGGCGCTATAATAAAAATCAAATCACAATATATAATGCCTTTTGAATGAATAGTTTTACATAGTTACATATGCACACATCTAAAAACAATTCCAAACATAATCATATCCTCAAAGGTTTCCTTTGTACCTGTGCTGCTGAACTGGCTCTGCGGCCTGATGAGGGATAAATCCCTGGCCCTGGATGGGGTTTGAGTACTCTGGTGGTGGGCTACGCTTCTCCAGGTTTAGGCCTGTGTGCTGGAGGCTTTGCTGGCTGAAATAAGGTAGCTCAGGGTAGCTGTGAGAGGTGCTCTTGATTGCCTCTGCTTTCGCAGCCCCATTATTTCTCTCAAGAGATATTTGCATGCGATGCTCACTGAGTGATCGTGCATGGCTGCACTTCAGCTCGATCTGATCTGCCTCCTCGTGGAAGGCCCCTTCATGTGATAGTTTCCCCTCATTGAGCTGCCTGAGAGGGCCTGTGGGGACCCAGTGAGTGGCAAGATACTGGGAGTGTGCCTTGGCCTGCTCATATGTGGGCAATTCCTCCCCATGCAGCTGATAGAGCTGGTAGCCAGTTTCCGAGTGGTGGTAGTCGCCCTGGTGCTCTTGACCCTGGGGCTCTTGTCTTGCAGAGAGCTGAGGGTACGGAGGATCTTCTTGGGTGAGACTCTCCAAAGAGGATCTTGGGCTCCTGGCCATGTCACCCCCACTGCTGGGTCCACTGTTGCTTCCACTACCTCCACGCAGGGCCTGCTGCTGGATGGCTAATAAGGTGCGGGTGTCCGTGGGATTTCCATAGCGAAGCTGCTCCTGAATGAGCCGATGCAAGACCGTGCCAGACGGCTCTTCGGTGGAGGACATGCTGCTTTGTAGAAGCTGCTATTCACTTTCTAAAGACTATGCTCCCCCCCCCTAATATTCAGATAGAGATGCTCTGATCCTGTGGAAAAACAGGCAAAATAAAAATGGCATTAGTAATGAGCCAAGGAGAGGTTATATCTCATTTTGTAGCAGTTCATTCAAGCGCTGGTCGTAATGTCAGTAACAGTTGTGTGTGCTGAATCAAAACAGAGGTTGGTTTACAGCATCATGTAAATTCAGAAATCTGTCAACGCGGAACGTTGTTTTATTTCTAGAAGTAGACGGAACCCGAGGGTCACCGAGTGACGGCCCTGACAACAGCGACAGTTTTTCCAACGGCAGGCGAAAAAAGAGAAGAAAACATGCGCCGAAAAGTACAATCTAACGGGGGATTAACAGCGCAGCACCAAACTTCCGTGTAAAATAACCGGAGTTTGGACTGTCGAATTTGGTAAGTAAGTTTTAAAAAGGTGCTAACAAAACACATTACCATAAAGTAGCTGTAACATAATGTGTTAATAGTTAACTGTTTTACTGAAACAGCAGTTGAAGTTCCTCTTACCCGCTCACGCGCTCATTGTTAGCCAGGCGTCGCTCTTTAATTTTCGGAATAAAATCTCGAAAAAAATCAAATCCCACGGGTTCCATATGTTCCTGGAGTCAAATGTGTCTCATCGTCTTCCTCCCCCTCCCCCGGATGGGCTGCCGCACTTCTCTCTCGCTGTGAAATGGTTGCGGAGAGAGCAGGCAGCGATAATAAGTAACCGAGGAGGGACTGAGGTCGGAATGCCAGGAATGTAAAACGCGAGGTCCCTCGGGGATCAAAAGCGTAAAAACCCGTTGGGGAGGGGAGAGGAGGGAGGGCAGGCCGTCAATTGTAACTGCCAGTGAGCAGTTATAATGAAACGAAGGATGGGGAGGGAGTGTTTTTAAAACAAACAAAACAAAAAATATATCTATTTGATTTAAATAACCGTCCTTCTACTTAAAACTTATAATAACAACAAGACAATTTAAAAGGTATCATAGCCCCGCATTCTTGCCCGGCCGATTGTCTCTATTTGCTTTCACTCTGTTTAAGTAAACCCGAGAGGGGGGAATCGTGTTCCTCACTTGTTTGAGTTCCGATGAATAATTAAGAATTTCAATAAAGATACTCATCAATGACCGAAGGTCAAATAAGATGAGAAGAATTACAAATGTTATTGTCACAACACTGTACATAGTGACAACAGTTTTATTGTGGTTGGTCAAAGCAGATAGTGTTTTATCAACTAACTGCTGAGTTGTTTACTCCGACGCATTAAATTGAGTAAACTGCTGGTGTGTTTTTTGCTGTTTAATCTTGATATGAATATTGACATGTATCTCTAAGCTAAATTCAAAGAAACAGTTCAGGAAAGAATTTTATTTTCAGAGAGTGAATTTCATACATTAAATCCCATTAATTTAAATGGTGGTAACTTGGATTTTCGTGGATTTGTGCAGAAATCCAAATACCATCATATTACAAGACAGAATTTTTTTAATGTATTCTTCTTACTCAAATACCTGAAGTATCTCATATATGGCCAGGGGGGCTTAATCCCACCTGCCTCTAAAATGTTTTTAAATGTATATCATTACAAATTAATGTTTTAACTCGGATTAAATAAAAACATAGTTGGTGAGATTGTGTTGAGTTTGTGCATCTTTTTTATTTTATACATTGTGTGGGTCCTGGTATTGTGTGTGACAGCTGTCCTTTGGAATCTGAGGTCTGTGTATGCCTCATTACCATAAATAAAGTGACTCTTTGTACCCAACAGCAAACCTCTACTCATGGTTGCTTCAGCTGCTGACCTGTTCAAAGCTCAAACTTGCCAGGCTTTTCTCTGTTTTACCACAGAACAAGTTTCTAATGATTGGCAAGATAGTCAACACAACACAAGTTACAAACCTGGCTATTCAGCCAGTCAGTCAGTTCACCTACTTAGTGCTTCTCCTGTACATCATAAGCCTGAACAAAGAATTTACTCTGCGTGTAAATTCCAGCTAAACATCCATTTCTATTTAGTTGCAAAATCTAACTTCCTTAATGAGCATATTTTCACAACAAGTTTTATGTCTGTGAGAGACCTGAGATAAAGCAATATCCTAACTTCATGGACCTAACTCCTAAAAGGAAGACCTTTGATGAGAGCTGTTTTACCGTGGACTTTCGAATGGCTCACATTTTATTCTTTACTGATCAATCACTTCTCTAGGATGCATATGAATAAACAGATCCCGTCATGCTTCACGATAATCCACATTTTCGTAATCTACAGATGAATATGAAGAAACTGGTTCAATTGAAGCACAAAGGCTTCAGTCATTGATTGTTGTACAGTATGTGGTTGCAGGCCTCAGGCTCATTTCATTGTGACTGAAAATCTATTAACCCAATGAGGTAGTATTGAACTACTGATGGTATCTCTCTGCAATCATCAGTTCAAATGCACTCTCTCACACACAAACAGACACATTCCCATCATTTTTCAAATTCTGCATATTCTTAAATTGGCTCTTCTAAATAACATGCAGACACTGTGTCTGTGTGGGTGGCACTCACACTGGTCAGCAAACTGGACTATGTTTGCGTTTCACCTTCTGCTTCACAGTGTGAAGAACTGCAGTCCCCACCTTTTTAAAAGTCTACTCATGTCATTTAACACCACCCCACCACTTCCTTTGCCTACACGTGTGTGTGTGCTTCTCTAATCTGCTGGTGCACAACACCTCTGGCCATTTTGTCCCTCATTGTAGCACATTTCCTGTCAATTTCCCAAGAAATGCAAGGCTGACCCTTTGAAAGTGTGGATGCTTTCAAAATGTGATTGGAGGAGATATACTGAATGAAACTGCATGTCACTGAAAATCAATACCTTAATTTAGACACAGAAATGTGAAAATTGGTTTGTGTCTAAGATTTGAGAAAACCTAGCGAAATAAAACACAATGCACTCTTGTTCTGTTGCTGCTTTTGAGGTTTTGGTGGAAACATGAAACAATGAGACAACAGTAATAGTAGTCAAACTACCAGTTACACAATTAGAAACAGTCTGACTCCAAATTTGTTCATTCCTGCCCTGTTTGTATGAAACCTTCTTTGTAAAAAAGGGCGGGATGGAAACTGACGGATTGGTCTGTGTGTATGAAGTTAGATCTGTGTTTATGAAGTTGAATCTGTGTGAATAATGTAATACATCTGTCTTTCTGGGGACCAACTTCAGTTTTAGACCTTGGGAGTGAAGATATTTTGGGGATTTGAGGATATATTTTGCAATTGCTATCATGGTGAAATACATTCAAAGGGTAGTTTGAGAGTTAAGACTCAGTTTGAAGGCAAAAATGTGGTTCTATTCAGAGGAGACATTTAAGCAACAGTTTCAGTGTGAGCTGATCATGTTTGCGGTTGAAATGAGCTATCAAAAACTATCAAAGCAGGGCATTCATTTCTATTTTTACAAATGTAATGATTTTGAAGGCCACTTGTCTCTTAAACGCATCCAAATGAGATATGCTCTTCAATTCCTTATCTTATCTTCTAAAATTATGATTCACAGAATCTCTACAGTTTTTGGTGTATGTCTTATTCGCCATTTTACAGTTGGTAGAAACACATTTTCATGTCAGTACTTAAGGCTGGGGTCAGACAATGTTTCCCGGAAACGAATCTAAGTCAGCTTGCGAATAATGTGTGTTTGATCAATCTGCTAAATTGGACGTTATTGACAGTGTGCTCCATTGGAACAAAAAAGAAGGAAGTTCAGGAACTGATGTTTCAGCTTTTTAAATTTGAAATGTATATTCCAATTTGACAGTGCCCCAAATAATTCCAGTATCATCTCTGTGATGAAGTCATTCAGGTTACAGCAACAGCTGTAAAACTACATCTTGGTTAAACATCCGAGGTTTGATTCAATTCACTCCTATCCACCTACAGGTTTTCTAAAAAACATGCCAAGCATGCATAAGTGTCAAGGTTTGGACGCAAATTCTCAGTTGCTTGTGAAGCATTTGTGGGTTGGAGTCTTTTACATAAAAATGTATGAAATGTCTCTATGTGAGTGCAGCAAGTTGTCAGTTCAGACCAGGGTGCATTGACAGGAACAACGGTGTGATAAAACAAATGGAAGATATATTGAAATACTTTTTGCTTTGTCACTAGATTGATGTAGTCTTGTCTTTTTTAAGTTTTCTAGTTGGATTTGCATCATTAAAAAACACTGAAGGTTCTTTCAGTTTCTCTGCACCTATTAAATAAATGGTCATCAAAATAAATGTTTGTCTTACTATTGAAACAAAGGCGAAAAAACTCTCTGAGACTGACTATCTTTTTTTTGTTTTTTTGGAATGATTTGTTTTATCTAATTCAGATTTGTCTTGTTCCCTACTGTAAAAGTAAAAGTATTTGGATTTTCTGATTAAAAATGTCTTCAGCGGCTCGAGTTACTCTGAATTACAGATAAAAGTAACTGGATAGAATAGGATGCGCATTACAGCGGCTCCTGTGTGGGAAAGAGTAAAACAAAATAGAAGGCAAGGTCACTTGATATGGTAGGATTGGAGAAGGAATGTAACTGATAGTGTTGGAAGGAGTGGGATGTATTCCTCTACTTGGCTCTCACATCCATGGAGAGCTTATTCATTAACAAGATGCACAATACCCCGGGACAAGGTACACTGCACTGAAGTGATATCCTGTTCCACGGGCAAAGAGATTCCCATCTATTCATATTTCACAACAATATGAATTGTGTTGTCAGCAAACTAAAATGATGCCAATTGGTTTCCAGATGTAACATTGTCATAAGCAGGCATGAGAAACTGCTAAAGTCAATAACATAGTTGTTGTTTGTCAGAGAAGAAATCTTGGGGTGTTGCCGCATGTCCAGCCACATTCAAGGAAATTCCAGACATTCGTGCCAAAAATGGCATCAAAACTGTCTGATTTTGTATTTGTATTGCACAAAGAGCACAGCTTTGTCAGTTTTGTGAGTAAAATCAACCAAAACCATTAAAATGTCTATTTTAATTTTGGATATACTGACTAACCTTCCAAAAAAGAGAAAACTGTAGTATTCCACATGAAGCATTTTTTTTTCTTTTAAAAGTGGTAGAAAGAGTTTTTTTGTTTTGTTTTGTTTTTTAAGATGGAAATAATGGTATGAAGGATGAACAGTAGTGGACCTAAAAAATAGGCTTAGGTTTCTTTCTCTCCTATACATCAGGCCAGTTGTGAAATGGGTGTGAATGCAGTATTGTCAATTTTGGAAACTTATCTTACAACAGGAAAAATTATTTTTGAGGAGGTACCTTTAGAGGTGCTACTTGACAGACAACTTTTTGAACAGAATCAAGGTTGCCAGTGCACAGGAAGAAAAACATGAACACTACACTGCAAATGGCAATGGAAACTGGTCCCAAGTACTCAAATCTTCTCTGCTGCAGTTTGATATTTTTGGTTTCGCCATTGCCCTTTGTTGCCACATCCTGTATGGATAAAATTTCTTTCTGCAGCGCATATTTTGATTTTGTCAATTTTGTAGCGTTTTCACTTTGTCAGTTCTCAAACCAATGCAAGTTCTGCAACAATGATTATTGTCCTATCTGACACTTTAAGAAAGGGATTGCATGTGTTCTAGCAAAGTGGTCCTATAACGGGGATCAGTAATAGTTTACTTCAGAGTGTGAACAGAGTGCATCTTTCTAGACCACAACCGAGATGTTTAGGTGTATTTCTGAATGACCATCTGCTCCATCTTATGTCTGTGAAACTGGAAAATCCACATTTTTCTCCTCAGGTATGAGACCTGAGAAGGTTTCCAGTGAATTTCACTGTGCTGCCAGGAAGTCAGAATTATAAAATATAAACTGATTGCAAAAGCTGCTGTTATGTGACTCATTCGCCGAAACCCATCAGAGGATACATGTTATTTTTAACTACCTCCATTGGCAATCAGTGAATAGCTGTAACATGGACAACCACAACATACTCAAGGCTGCAATACTGGCAAATACAAAATCACAAGGTACGCATACATTGTCTATTGTTTGGTAGGTAGTTGGGCTATAAAAGGGTTCTATGTATATTCTTTAACCCTATATTATTACAAGTACTACTGGCATGCAGTGATGGAACATTATTGTGAAATTATAGAGCAAGAGTGGAGATAATTATTTCAGATAATTAGTAGGTCATACTGTACAAAACAGTAAAAAAACAGTCTTAAGGTACATGTAAATTGTGCCTAAAAATAGAAAAGCGGTATTGAATTTAAAACAAGAATTAATTCAAAGTCTCTGCATTACAATCTTGAGGGCAAACAGAACCAAAATTAACACTGTGAAATGTAGCTTTGAGGCCTGTTATAAATACTATGCATAACTGTTCTTTCGAGGTGTGAAAACATTTTGCAGTCTTCTGCCCTGGAGACAACATGCCTACCGCAGACGAATGACAGCAACAAGACATGACAGCCATGTCCCAAAACAGCCTTCCACCCCAGCAGTCCACTGCCATCCTGAGAGGTCACTAGAATGCCAGTCATTCATTTGGGCCCCAGCATGTGTGCCCCTAGCAAATAGCTGTGCTCCTCTGCTGCTGAGGCTGCACATAGCATGTGATCCGATGGCTTTGGCCGGGAGCATGATGGAAAGAGAGAGAGCTCTCTGTCTGTAAATGAGCTCAGCCACTCTGAAAATGTATCAGGGGCTTTCCATGGTCCACAGGCAACGAGGAGAATGTGGTGTGGGACGGAGAATGTAGGGTGTGGCAAGGGTATGTATGTGGGTTCCATGAGAGGTGATCAAGGTATGTGATGAACATGGCATCCTGGAAAAGGTATAGATGTGGTAGAAGGTTAAACACTTGTCAGCAGTCAACCCCTAACTCATGAATATAGATGTGACATGATTAACCTTGAAGATGTCAAAATCATCAACCAGTTAACCATTTAGAAATATTTTTGGTTTTAATGCACATTGATCTAAGCAGTAATTTCCAATTAAAAGTCCCCAGTAAAAATTAATACGCTCATTGTTGGATAATTTAATTGAGGAAGGCAATTAATCTGGGAAATTTTGCAATGCCGCCAGACAGTGAGGCAGAAGCTGTGGGACTAAAGAGCTAGTTTAGTACCAAGAGATGGTGTAAGTTATGTCAACTAGATCATTAGCTTGACAGTTGCAGTTGAAAGCCAGTGCCAAGAACTATCTATAATTTCATCAATGCAGACCTGTTGATGGAGTCAAGTATTTTCCTCATCTTTCCTCTTAGTTTGGTGCACATAATTTCATGTGGAATGATCATTACTATATTGGAGAAATGGAGGACTGGACGTTTTTTGGTCGAAGTATGCAAGACACAAAAAAGAAATTATGAAGGCTGTTTACACAACAGCAGGGTAATTATTATATCATTTGACATTTCAAATACTTTTTTACATAATTTACAGTTGGATAATGAAATGTATAAATATCCTATTTTGTTAGGTGTGTCACAGCCATCCAGTTAGCCAGCAGGAGCAGTGGGTCTAAATGGTTCAGCATCATAACTTTTTTGTTACCAGTTACAACTGTATTTGACACGAAACAACATGTTTTGGCTGCTGGAAAAGGGTCAGTCAGTATCAGTAATTTTACCATCGGAGCAAATTCTCTATGATATCGAATTGATTGATTGATTGATTGATTGATTGATTGATTGATTGATTGATTGATTGATTGATTGATTGATTTAACAGCAATGCTTTCAGTTTGGAGGCTGAAGCAGCATCTAATTCTGTCTCCTCGAACTAGTGCTTTACAGATGCTGAAAGAAGTCCAGAAAGAATGTAGTGAAACTCTCAGACTGTCATACACTAGTATGACACTTTGTAATACGCCTAATAAAACTTAAAAATTTTTTAAAAACACATCATGTGGGTGAGTTCATCACAAAATCCGACCTTATAAAATATTTGATGCCACACTAATTAATTTAGTAATTAAAAGAGAGTGTTCAATATTTGACTAATCCTTATTAATACATATCTGTTACATGAATGTTGGTAGGCTTGTCTTTTTTACACAAAATGACTATCTTCACAAATATTTGCAACAGCTCTCTCCATGTCAGCTAAGAGACCTCAAGCTGTACCGTAGACTCTAACAGAGAGTGAAACATTAATTCTCAGGATGAGAATTACAAAGCAGACATTTTTAAATCTCTATGTCATAGTTTTATACAACAAATGAATCATTTATTACACCACACATCAGTCTAAATGTGTAATGTCTTTAACCATAAAATTGAGGTGACAGCAGTCGTGATCATCCATCTAGTCAGACCAAGCGGTGTCTTTCTTTTAGCTTCATCTTCTTCTCTTTTGGCAGCTTAACCATTTCCTCAACAACCTCAAACTAAATTTGAAGCCCCCAGCTTGATCAAGATCCACTGACTGCACTCAAAGACTCGTTTACAGATATTTTGATGCATGTTATTGTTTAAACTTTTTCTTCTAAAGTCATGTATTAGAGAGCTGAACACATGTGCCTCATCACAGATATTGCGGCCAAATCTTCTTCTTTTCCTTTCGGCTTTTCCCTGCAGGGGTTGCCACAGCAAATCAACCCTCTCTATCTTATCCTATTCTCTGTACCCTCCTCTCTCACACCAACTAACTTCATATCCTCTCTTACTACGTCCATAAATCTTGTCTTCCGTCTTCCTCGAGACCCCCTGCCTGGCATCTCATATTCCAGCATCCGTCCACCAATATATTCACTATCCCTCCGCTGTACATGACCAAACCATCTCAGTGTGGATTCTCTGACCTTCCCTCCAAAACATCTAACATGTTCTGTTCCTCTGATGGACTAATTCCTGATCCTATCCATCCCCGTCACTCCCAAAGAGAACCTCAACATCTTCATCTCTTCTACCTACAGCTCTGCTTCCTGTCTTTTCTTCAATGCCATTGTCTCCAAACTATACAGCATCGCTGGTCTCACCACTGTCTTGTACACCTTTCCTTTCATTCTGGCTTATATACTTCTATACATAGTACCCCTGACACTTTTCTCTACCCATTCCAACCTGCTTGAACCCATTTTTTAATCTCTTTTCCACACTCTCCGTTGCTCTGGACTGTTGACTCTAAGTACTTGAAGTCCTCCACCTTCTTGATCTCCACTCCCTGTAGCCTCACCATTCCACCCGGGCTCCTCTCATTCACACACATATATTCTGTCTTGCTGCGACTAACCTTCATTCCTCTCCTTTCCAGAGCATACCTCAACCTCTCCAGATTTTCCTCAACCTGTTCTCTGCTTTCAGTACAGATCACAATGTCATCTTCCAACATCATGGTCCTAACCTCATCTGACAGCTTGTCCATCAGCACTGCAAACAAGAAGGAGCTCAGAGCTGATCCCTGATGAAGTCCCACCTCTACCTTGAATTCCTCTGTTACACCTACAGCACACCTAACCAATGTCTCACAGCAAGCATACATGTCCTGCACCAGTCGAACATACTTCTCTGCCACTCCAGACTTCCTCATAAAATACCAGAGTTCCTCTCCTGGCACCCTGTCCTATGCGATTTTGAGGTCTACAAAAGCGCAATGCAACTCCCTCTGACCTTCTCTGGACTTCTCTATGAGCATTCTCAAAACAAATACTGCATCTGTAGTACTCTTTTTAGGCATGAAGCCATAAAGCTGCTTACAAATGCTGAGTTCTGCTCTCAGTCTAGTTTCCACTTCTCTTTCCCATAACTTAATTGTATGGCTCATCAACTTTATCCCTCTATTGTTACCACAATTCTGCACAACCCCCTTATTCTTAAAAATGGGCACCGTCACTTTTCTTCTCCATTCCTCAGGTATCTCCTCGCTCTCTAAGATCCTGCTGAATAATCCCGCCAGAAACTCTACAGCTGCCTCCCCTAGATACTTCCATACCTCCACAGGTATATCATCAGGACCAACTGCCTTTCTTTTCATCATACTCTTCAATGCCCTCCTCACTTCACCTTTACTAATCTCTGCTACTTTGTGGTCTACAATAGTCACCTCTTCTACCCTTCCCTCACTTTCATTTTCCTCATTCATCAGCTCTTCAAAGTACTCTCTCCATCTTCCCATCACCCTGCTAACATCTGTCAATACATTTCCCTTTCTATCTTTAATCACCCGGACCTGCTGTGCATCCTTTCTGTCTCTATCTCTCTGTTTTGCCAACCTGCATAAATCATTCTCTCCCTCCTACTGTCCAACCAAGCATACACAGTCATTGTACGCCTTTTGTTTTGCCTTTGCTACCTCTATCTTTACCTTACACTGCATCTCTCTTCACTCCTGTCTGTTCTCTTCAGTCCCCTTAAGAGTCCCACTTCTTCATTGCTAACCACTTTCTCTGTATACACTCCTGCACTTCCTCATTCCACCACCAGGTCTCCTTGTCTACTTTCCTTCCAGACAAAACACCAAGTGCTCTCCCACCTATCTCCCTGATCACAGTAGCTGCAGTTGTCCAGTCATCTTGAAGCTCTCCCTTACCACCCAGAGCCTTTCTCAACTCCTCCCTGAAAACCATACAACACTCCTCCTTTTCAGCTTCCACTACTTTGTCCTCTGCTCTGGCTTTGTCCTTCTGATCTTCCTTGTCACCAGAGTCATCCTACAAACTACCATCCTAAACTGTGTTGCTAAACTCTCACCTACCACTACTTTTTTTAGTCACTGATCTCTTTCAGGTTACATCGTCTATACAAAATGTAGTCTCCCTGCGTTCTCCTACCTACGCTCTTATAACTTACCTTATGTTCCTGTGTTTTCCAGAAAAAAAGTGTTCACAACAGCCATTTCCATCCTTTTTGTAAAGTCTACCACCATCTGTCGCTCTGCGTTCCTATCCTGGATACCAAACCTGCCCATCACTTCTTCATCAACTCTAGTTCCTGCACCAACATGTCCATTGAAGTCTGCACCAATTACCACTCTCTCATCTCTAGAGATATTCTGCATCACTTCATCTAACTCATTCCAGAACTTCTCCTTCCCCTCATCCCATCTGAGGGGCATAACATTGAGCATCACACCTTCAATTTCCAGTTTCAGACTCATAAGTCTATCTGACATTACTTTCACCCCCAGAACATTCCTAACAAACTCCTCTCTCAAGATAACTCCTACTCCATTTCTCTTCCTGTCAGTACCATGATAGTACAACTTAAAACCTGCTCATAGGCTTCTAGCCTTACTACCTTTCCACCTGGTCTCCTGTACACACAGTATATTCACCTTCCTTCTCTGCATCATGTCAACCAACTCTCTACCTTTTCCTTTCATCGTCCCAATATTCAAAGTCCCTACTCTCAGTCCCAGACTCTTGCCTTTCCTCTTCTCTCACTGCTTCCGAACACGCCTTCCTCCTCTTCTTCTTCGATCAACAGTAGCCCAATTTTCACTGGTACCCTGTAGGTTATTGGCACCGATGGTGGTTGTTGTTAACCTCGACCTCGACCGATCCGGTATGAGATTAATAGGTTTGATTTGCATATTTGGCTTTGACAAAAAGTATTACGCCGGATGCCCTTCATGACGCAACCCTCTGCAGTCCCGGCTCAGGGAGACACTGGCCTGTGCCTCCTTGAGGCTGGCTCCAGCAGACACTGGCCCGTGCCGTCCTGAGGCTGCCTTTATATTGGGACCAAATACCTTGTTTAAAGACACACAGCTCCTTGTCTCATTTACAAGATGGATATATTGATATGTCACTCAAACATGATGTTAAAACTATGGATGGGTGTATCGAGAAAAATACACGAGTGGGGGGGTGCATACGTATTTGCATGCATGTGTGTATGTGTATACAGCTTGAACCACTTCTAAGATCAATTGTACACATGGGAACTGAGACACTTTTTATTTGAATAGTTCACACCTTTAGTCATAGCTTGTGTTTTCATAAACTTTAAAAGGGCATCGAAGAGTTGCTCCTTGTACCAGTAACTGACAATGATTCAGCGGTGTATGTTAACCGGTGCAAGTGAACGCCTGGTTGTGTCTGGTTTAATACAAAGGCCGTACTGTGTTGACTAAAAGACAGTCATTGCCTTATTTTACAGACTGTCTATTTTTAGGGCAAGGGGAATAAGCCAGAGGATGCATTTCTATTCTAAGATTGGTTCAGAGGCCTTGTAGAAAATACTTTTGAGACAGATCAAAGAGAAATGTGACATTGTACATTGACCTAGATAGATGAATTTTATTTCTGAGCTGTATTGTTAATTGAGTAAGAGAACACAAAGAATTAGTCATAAGGTGCTGATCTTAATCCATTTTCTATGTATTTTTCATGAGCGTTTTCTTGTTTTTTAATTTGCTCTCATGAGTCTCAGACTTAGAATATTTAAACCAAAAATAAAGGTTTGATCATCTGTCACCAATGTATGTAATCATCATTGCTTGTATTGTATGTTGTTTTTTGAAGAACGGACTTTTCAGTTGTCTAATGACAATAATTCTCATTTTTCTTTTAAAGAGTGCAAAAATGAATCCAGACCTTTTTACAAGTTTGTAAATGCATCATGATTATGGTATCATCTTTTCAGGGGCCAAAGTAATCAAAAACCTGGTCTTGGTATTTCTTAATATTAAGCTGTACCGGTGAGCTCTTGATTTCAGGAGGCCTAGCAATACTAATATATAAGTATCACCTAATAAACCAATATAGTGTCTGATCTGCACATCAAATTAGATTTAAAAAATCGCTAAATAGGTTGTAAATTCAATGGCTGAAAACAGTCTCTTTTGACACAAAAGACAAGAAATACAAATCTAGCAGTTTATGGCCAGGGAAAAATAGATTATGTCAGTATCCAATATAGTGACACAACGAATTTAAGGTTATAGGTTTGGACAGTTTGTAGTTCAAGCACCTGACTTTTGCATGGAAGATCAATCTTTCAACATTGTTAAATTCTTGTTGAGACAGTAGTATAAGTGGCATCATCCCTTAATCTGGACTACAGTTTTTTGTCTGATCCCAAACCATCATCCATCCATTAGACTAACCAAGCATTTTTGTGTGTTGCTGAAGCAATCAACACATCATTAAATTTTGATCTAGGACAAAAAGGAAACGTCTTTTGTGGCTGTTACAGACCACATATTTGGCTGTGGTTTCAGAGCAGTGCAGCAGAGAGGAAATTAATTTGGAAATTTGTATCTTTCCACCTGACAAATCGTTTCTAACTAGTCTTGGTGTTCATCAAGTTGTCACTTCATTTGTGAGTCTCCTGGAGACTCAATCAACCCAATTGTTTGAAAGATGTAAGAGAAGCAAATCAGATAAACATTTTCTATGTGCCATTCTTTTTTCACTCCTGCTTTGTTCGAATCAAAGTGGGCCAATCTTTACTGTCATATTACTGTCAAGACATCTACATTTTGTTCAACCAGTTTACTTTGATGTTTTCTTGTATTTTGTGATTTCTCATAATCCACCAATGTTCGTCATCAAGACAAATGAATGAGATGTCAGCAAAGTGATCAATCCAATCCAAAGTAGACTATGGTCTTCAGACAATATAATCTTTACTTTTCCACCACTCTCTCCTCCTTACTCACCCAGTTGCCAGGTTGTCATACTCATCTCGGTTAACATCATCTCTGTTAGTTCCCTGTGATACAAGATATTCCAGCATTTCGTCTGCCTGATCTCTTGGTTCTGATCCTGCCCTTGCCGGACTCACCTGCTTCGTCTGCTCCCCTCTTGAGTTTGCTGGCTTGGTAAGTTGTTCCTTGTCTTTTAAGACTCTTTAGACCAGCTGTCCATTCCTGTCTGTTTTTACTTTTACTTTTACCAGTAAGACAGTGAAAGATCCTGTGATGGTCTTGCTGCAATTGGGTCCAGATATCCCCTGTGAGTCACTCACTCTTACTCTCCCAAACTTAATGTTTGGGTTCAGGTGTATGCCGTAAGTGTAGACATTTTTGATGTTAACTTGTTACTTATTCAAGCTTGGAACAACTAATTTTACATATGATATTCATGACGGAACAACTAATATTTCATCTTCCATCATTAAGAGGAACATATATATAAAAATACTATATGAAACCAGTATAAAATGCTGGTTTCATATAACCACGAATGTGATTGCCGAGGGTTAATAATCATTGGTATGCAAAAGTCAGTAACTGTGGAACGTTTTTGAGAGAGTGTGTAAAATCTGCAGAATAAAAACAACTCAATGACTGCTATCCTGATATTAAATATACACATGCCAATCCAGTAATGTTGCAATTATAGTCTGACTCAATAACTCGGGTAGCAGCCAGTGGATGGCATCAGTATGTGGTTATGTTATACAGACAGCAGACAAGTGTTTCTGACAAATTATGCTGCCTAGCGTTATGTGCAACTCAGTGGTGACCTGGTTTCCCGAAAAAATTGATTTAGTACCCATGTCAAAAGATATTGTTCAGGTAAAGATAAACTCTGGCTCTGTGATGGCTAAACTGAAGCAAAAGGTAGCATTTATCAATTTAAAGTAAAACTTGACAGACCACAATATTTTTAGGATCCTGTTTCACTGACAGCATCCCCTTCTGAATTCCAGAAATATACAGAAATCTGCAAACAGCAGTTTTTTGGAGTTTGGGAGCCACAACTCACTTTTAAAAACCTTGATTTGAGTAACTTTTCCAAGATAAATCTTCTATTCAGATTATAGGATCAAGCAACTGAAGGGACAACCGTATGTTGTCAGATTTGAACGACTGAATACTTGTGTTCATGGTGTGTTCAAGAATGCTCAACATTTGCTCACCCTCATTCCCCCTCACTCAGAACAGGGCTGTGATCACAGGCAACTCTGTTAGCACTGCTGTCCCAAAGCAGGAATGCAAACACCCGAAACTCTCTTCCAAGAATCTCCAGTCGAGGACCTTTCTGGAATGTCCTAACAAGCCTTCTCTGCTGTGTTTACAGTTCCAGACCGATGGTAACCCTGCAATCGGCATTGCCAGCATGTCATTATCTAAGCTCCTCAAGGGACACGTTCAGAAACTGAGAAAGTTTGAAGGAGCTGTCTTCTCCGAAACTGGAGTTTTAAAGCTGCCTTTAGAAGTGACCATATTACTCTTAGCAGCGGAGAAAGACCAATACATCTACTTAAAGTGACTTCATAGGCTTTAATAAATTGCTGCGAACCACTCCAAATTAGGGAAATTTCTAGATTAATAGCTGGATGGTATGGTGCCACTGTATTTTCCTGTTAATGTCATTGTTTAATAATGACTGAGTTTGTCAGCTAGTGGCTGGATGGTCAGAAGAAAAAGCAAAAAGGTCTTGCATAGGAGAGAAGTCTGTTTATTGATTTTGACTTGAGCTTTAAAGACTGAGCATCTGACAAAATGGGACAAAACTCTGACCTTTTGCTATAAGAAGAAACATCATTGCTAAGATAGAGGAAATGTAGAGTTGAGGAAAAGCAGCATTGGTTTCTTTTTATCCTCATTCAAACCCTATGATCCGTAAAATCAGAATTTATATAAACAAAATGCAGAAGTCCACATATTTAAATGTTTTGGCCCATTTTTTTTAAGTAAACGGAGCTTAATGTTTAGTTCCCACAATATTACCTCATCTATGTGTGCATGTGTGTGTCTTAATGTGTTTTTGTGTGTATGTATGTGTTTGTGTGTGTGAACACTGTATGTTCTGATCTGTGATCCACTTCGCTGAGAACAGATCACAAAAAAGGAGCACAGACTTTTTTGACTTCAAACTACTGTTATGTAACGCTGGAATGTCGGAGGTGGACCTCAGTAAAACAAAACGACTGTCAACGGAAGAAAAATGACCAGGAGATAATCAAGGCCAGTGGTAAAGACAAAGTAAAAGGTTTAATTGACAGGTGTGATCTGGAGGCCAGAGTAATTATTGCAATAAGAAAGGAAGTCAGATGATGACATAAAAACTAGACTTTAACGAATGTTGCCAGTGGTCACTTTGAACCTGTTTGCAGTGTTGCAGCAGGATGCTATCTGTTTCCTGTTTCCCCTTGACTAAAACAGCTAACATTGACAAAAAAGCTTATCTATACCTAATGTTTTTTTCACACATCATATCATGTGTTGTGATGCTTCAGTATGTATGAAGAGATTATAATATATAAGCCCCCCAAATCAGAATGTTTCAATGTATTTCTAAAGGAATTTTACCACCATCAAATATAGTGGCCCCATTATTTATGCATTTATACAAATGCACAACTGTTTATCAGGTATCATTATCAATTTCCCCAGGGATCAGTAAACTATTTCTGATTCTGATTTCTGAGTTGTATGGATTTCCAAGTCTTTTGTCTTTAATCCCATTAAAAAGTCATAGTGTTATAGGTATTTCAGGGACAAATTATTTTTCCCTGGAACAATAAAACACCTTGTCTTACCTTCTTGTTACTTACATTAAATTATCTTACCTTAACTAACTACATTATTTAAGCACAGTCCACTGAATTGCTGATCAAGAAAAAACACATCTGGTCTGGATTACACACTGAAGTTGGATTGTTTTTCAGCAGACCAGATTGTTAAAATGTTTTATTGTTACTCAAATGCCAAAATATGAAAGAATGCACCGCCACATAGTTGAACACTTTCCACAATTACATCTCCCATTTGCCTGCTGGCAATAAGTGATTATCTCAGTTGAAAAGCAAGATTCCTTTGTTGAAGGTAGGGGACCTACCAAATGCATAAGAATAAGAAGATAATGAATTATCTTCTGTGGATATATAGTGGGTGGACTGTAGATGATGAAATTATGATGTTGGACAAAAAGACTTGTTTTACTACTGATAAAATTGATTATTCTACATAACATTTAAGGTACTGAGGTGAATCATAGCTAGATGTACACTGAACTAACATAATTTTATTGAAATGAATTTCAACATTCAATTAATCAACTTCAACAAAAAAGACAAAACGTGAGTGTTATTATTTGTGCCATTAACCCACATTGGAAAAGTTCAAATAGACAGACTGTATGCGAATCACATGTATTCTGGACAAGAAAATGTGAGAAATTACTTGAATCATTGGGCGTGAGCAGCCCCATCACTGTTCATACTTCATATCCTGTTCGGAAATCTCATGCCCAGACAAAGCAGGGGCCTTATGATTTCCTGCCCAAAACAATAGTACGCATAGAGAATAAGGGGGAACTAAAAGACACAGATGCCTCACCTCCTCCTATAACCTCAGACCAGTTCAGGTCCAGTTGGAACACCAGCTGGAAAGGTGCCCACATTCTGAAGAACGGATGTACAAAGTGTGGGAATTTCACCCGTCAGGTTTTTTCTAAAGAATTCCAAGCCTGTGACCGGCAGGGCCATGACAGGATGTGACTGTGGATGTGAAAGGAATTTAGCATTGTGGCATGTATACTTTAAATTTCTTGCTGTAACTTTTTATTTTGTCTCGCCTTCCCACCTTAAGGCATCATCTGAGAAACGTTAAATCTTCCTAATTTAAGTTAAAAAAAAAGTTCTCTCTTTTTTTGATCGTTCACATGTCAATGTGGCAAAAGAAAAAGCTGTTCTGCTGGAATATATATGAAAAAAGATTACATAAGTAAATGTAGGCACAAAAACGGAAATTAGAAAGTCACTCCATTGCAGGAACTGGCTTTACAGCTTTCATGGTTTTGATTTACATGGAGAGCAAAAATAACATATTTAAAAGCATACAGTTTTTTACCAGTCATTTACATAAGTATTGTTTGTTCTGTTTACATGTATCTGGCCTTCTGTATGTGCATCTGCAGGGAACATTCACCCATAACACGCATCCCTTTGACTCTCACCGAGATTATATTTATATGAAGCATAATTCTCATCTTAACAAGACTGCAAAACGAGAACCATGTGTCTGGTGCCGAAATCACGTGTATACGCATACACTAACAATGTGCACATCGAGAGAAGATTTTGACTTGCAAAATGGATAAAAGCATAACATAATTTGGGGTAAGTGGAGTTGAAATAAGACATAACACAGAACTGACAAAAAAGGAAAAGTCTTTAAGTTCATGAACATTAATACTTTAAATTTGCATGAGTTGTAAAAAGTAAGGAAAATTACTGAATTGTCTATGAGAGTATGCATGTCATTACCCAATATTTTGGCCTTCATGCCCTTACAGAGATGGGAAAATAGAACTATCTGACTTTAATAATTTCAAGACTTCTTTATTCAGTCATTCACTATCTATGATGCGTATCCTTTACTCAGGGTCACATTTAAAGATAATCCGGTTTATCATTTTTATCTTTTTGCCCATATGTGGGTGTTACTTCTATATAAAAACAAACATTTTTGTCAAAGAGCAGATAGCTATGATTACTATTTGACAAAGGACCTGATAGTATGAAACCAAACTATTCTTAGATTGGTGACATCTAGTGGCCAGAACCTGTCCATCTACAACTACTTTATCAGGTTTTCCATGTGGTCTCTGGTGTGGTATGCAGTTAGAAAAAGGAAAAATGAGTGAAATCTAAATAGAGGGTTCATGGAAGAAATATGCAAACTGCTATTTTTTTCTTTTAATGAAAAACTGATCGATCTGGAATATTTTCAAGCTGCCATCTGGATACAAAGATGAGATTAATTGTTCAAAACAGGTATTTAAACTCATGACTGTTTCTTTTTAATTTCACTCCTTTTTGAAAATACCAAGAATATCCCTATGTTGTTTTTGTTGCATCCAGCCTTCAGGTATGCAGGATGTCTCACAAGCCATGTAGTTTGTGGATTTCTAAATAAACTGACGCGCTTAGACAAACACACACTCTGGAATAAGCATGTTGTACATCCTCTGTTTCGGGCTTGTAGGAAATGGGCCCCATAGTAACCAAATAATAAGAGGAGAAAAATCTGCACACTGCTTGGGTGAGCTCCATCTCTTTGGCAGTCATGCTAAAACTCTTGAATCCCATAACAAAAACAACATTCCTCATCTTAGTGATAGTCTTCAAGGAATACCAGTTTAAAAGAGGCATTTTCCGTGTGCATACCTCATCATATTGAAACCATCTGCTGTTGTGAGCAAATGTAAATTCTTCTCCATAAAAAGATTGCAAAACTAAATTCTCATTCCTCCTCCATCCAACTCAATGTGTCTGCATGTGTTTATTTGCAACAAACGGACACTGATCTTCTTTGAGTCTCTGAGGGTTTATTGCCAAAAGGGATGACCTTGAGCTAAACAGCTCGACCAGGGTTTTCCATCCCCTGAAGGTATAAACACATTATCAACTGCATACAATTAGACGAAAAGAAAACTTTGAGTAGCTTCACTTTTGCTATGTAATGTATTGGGATTACTACAACAGAACTTTAAGAGTAAATCACACCTATTTGCCATGATCTTGATAGTAAGACAAGAAGTTTAGACAATTCTGCACATTTTTTTCTGAGCCCTTGTGTATTTGTTGTATTTATTTAGTAGTCACTGCAATCAGTTTGAGTCTTTAATCAGTAATATGTTAAAAGTTCACTTCACAAAAGTTGCAAGATTTAAAATCATTGGTGGCATCCTTGAATTTATGGAGAGGGTTGAGAGACATTGTGGAAAGCCCACTGCAAAATGCTGTCAATGGATCCCTGCTAAACAGAAACCAAAGATGGAATAAAGATACAAAGTCAGATCAGAGGACATTTCAGGGGCATGGTGACATCATGAAAAATAAATGTGCACACTATCACTGTCATCAATTAATAAGTGTTTTATTAATGCACTTATCAAATTATGCAGGTTTAAATTCATATCACTTTTTATGTCATTCTCTCAACACCATATAATTTCTTTTGGCTCAGTGGAAGCCAACAGAAATCCGATTTACTTAATTTGTAAAAGTGTTTCACAAGACTTCCATGTGTGCAATGAGAGGTGAGCTCAACATGGCTGCTCATAGATCACATCTACATGTGGCAACAGTAAAAAAAACGAGCAGCAACACTAACCTCTCCCAGGATGGAGTCTAATTCATCTTTCTGCAGAATGGGCTCCTGGATGGAGGATGTCTGTTCATAACTGTGTGTATTTTGAGTGACTGCAGTGAGCTGGGTGGACACACACACACACACACACACACACAAAGAGGGAGAAAGATGAAAACTGACTTTTAAATATCCTTTTTTTCAAATTCAGAATAAAAAAAAAACCTTTCAAATATTCTGATAAATCATCATTCTGATCCTTTTTGCTATTTTGGTATGAAAGTTTTCCCTCATTTGAAGTAAATTTTAATTTAGTCATAGATTTTTACACAAATTAATTTATTTCATAATTATATTAAAACATTTTCGACAGCTCTTACAAAGTTCATAATTTCTGTGTTATCACGAACAAAGTCTTGGATTTCTGTTACCACAGGAGGATTAAATGAGCACCCAACAAATGCAAACTGGGGCTTTGATTCAAATATTTCAGGAGAACAAATTGTCTGTACAGACCTGCAAGTCTGTAGGCTCCTCCTTCTCAGTAAAGCTGACCAAGGTCCTGGAGCAGGACAGGCAGATTGATGTCCCTCTGAAATACACATACACTGATATTAAGTCAGATTCATGTATGTGTTTTTATAATCTTACTGTAAATATGCATTCCAATCCTCAAATGATAAAATGAAGCACTGCACAACTTTCAGACCTTTAAGATGGAGAACTGAAAATATGATTTCTACTCTTTTATGCCATGCAACTATTAACCACTACCCTCTGTTGTCTTCATTGTCTTGCAGTTAATGAATGAATGGCTTTATTTTTGGTCGCTTCATCCTTCAAATCATATTTGCAAATCATCACAACCAAAAAAGGGCTGGACAGAAGCAAATTGCTTTTTTTGAGCCCACCCAACACATCACATAAAACTCAACATTTGTTATAAACAGAATTCCTCAATTAACATTATACATTTGCATCCGTAAATTGATATGCATGAATTATTTCAAATCTTAAAGATTTTTTAAACTTTGACAGTGTATTTATCAACTTAAATTGATCACAGAGATCATTCCATATTTTAACCCCTAAAACAGAAACACTTCTTTGTCTAAGAGTTGTTCTTACTTTGCTTGTTTCAAATTGAAGTAGTCCTCTTAGATTACAGAGTCAAATTCTTAAATTAAAGAAGGACTGAATGCCTGTTGGGAGGCTTCCCTTCATAGCACGAAACAAAATATCCAACATTTTAAACTTCACAATGTCAAAAATTTAGTTTGATTTTATAAAAAGTTGATTGGTGGAATCATGAAATCCAACTTCATTTATTCTTATTTCTTTTTTTTGCAATTGAACTATTTGATCGAAATGTGTTTCACAAGCATTTACCCAAATTTCTGAGCAGTAGGATAGATATGGGAACGCAAGAGATGAACACAATATGTGAAGACATCTTGTATTCAGCACCAATTTAGTTTTATAGAGTATTCCAATGGTTTTTGAAAGCTAACTTTTAATATATCGTATATGTGGTTTACGGCTTATCTCATGATCTATTATTACCCCCAGAAACTTGGTCTCATAAACTCTTCCTGTTTCAGTTCCATTCACACACAATTGTTAGATGTTAGATTTTTTCTTACTGGATTCAAAAATCAGATATTTTGTTTTCTTATCATTTAGTGATAATTTATTTTGATCAAACCATTTTTTGAATCGACTTAGCTCAATTTCTGCAGAAATTATGAGCTGATGGAGATTGCGTCCTTAGCAAAATCACAATGACAATCGAGGTTTTGTATTCTATAAACTTAAGTTAGAATCGGCAATAGACAACAAAGGCCATTTAAACTCTAATTAGTCACCATTTGGTGTATGCTTTCAAAAAAAACAATTCTACACAAATTGGAAAGTACTCTTAAAGAGAACAACAGACAGACAGACAGACTCACAACCACACACACAACGTGATGTATACACAGCGATGCCAAAATGAGACAGCTGCCATTGAGCCAACGTCTTACTTGAAGAAGTGGCAGCCGCTATGATAGTGCTTTAAACATTGAAGACAGTGAGTCAGATCATCTCCCCCCTGGTGGCAAATACCACACAGCTCCCTCACACCAACCAGCTCACCGCTCAAATACTGGAAACAAATTCCATATACTTTGGATCGATCAAAATTCACAGATGTGTCATACCAACATATTTTGGAGATTAACGTCACCAGTGTTACCTGGTTCGTAGTACTTGGCCTGTTGAAGGAAACTGCTGCTCCAGGAACAGAAGTGGACGACAGTGAAGAGAAGAGGGACACATCACTTATGGAGTTACTGGGGTTGTTTGTTTGCTGTGGCTGGGGAATGAATGCTGTTTAAGGAAATGATCTTGAATCGTGTTAATTTTTGCCTTAAGAATTTGCAGCACCAATGAAATAATGAATTGGTATGAAATTGGGAGTAAAAAATGTTATTCTTTACCAAAATCTACAAAAAAAATAGCTTCAAAGACTGGGTTACTTTGATCATCCTTGCTGTAATTATCATGATTAAAATGAAAAATAAAGTTTAAGCATACTGTGGAAAGGATTTTTCACCTGGGTGATTCTCCTTGCAATATTCACTTGTATGGGTTGCTGGATATTCTCTTTTTTGAAAATAGTGCCACGGCACCCAAGACACTGCCAAGCACCACTGCAGAGAAAAAAGTTAAATTGCTTATTTTTTAGAAGGAGATAAGACTTAAAAGACATAGAAAAGTAAAACACACAAATAGAAACTTACAAATTGAACAAGTACATGAATGAAAATTACATTACCAGTGATACAAATAAAATGCACTGAACAAAAGACAGGAGGCAGAGCTGGAGGTAGCAGAGATGAAGATGTGGAGATTCTCTTTGGGAGTGACGAGGATGGATAGGATCAGAAATGAGTCCATCTGGGGTACAGCTCATGTTACATGTTTTGGAGAGAAGGTCAGAGAAGCCAGACTGAGATGGTTCGGTCATGTAAAGAGGAGGGACTATATTGGTAGATGGATGCTGGAATTGGAGATGCCAGGCAGGAGGTCTAGAGGAAGACCGAAGAGAAGATTTATGGACGTAGTGAGAGAAGATATGAAGGTAGTTGGTGTGAGAGAGGAGGATACAGAGAATAGCATTAGATGGAGGAGGTTGATTCGCTGTGGCGACCCCTGAAAGGGAAAAGCCGAAAGGAAAAGAAGAAGAAGAAGTGATACAAATAAAATGTCAGCTATTTGTCATATATCTGTGGTCAGGGTTGTCAAAGCCTTCATCCTCCATCCTCCAATTTTTGGAGGAAAGAATTTTTACCTTGGGATGGATATGAGTGGAGGATCCAGGCAGGCCAGGTGAAACGCTTGAGGACACCCATCACAGCAAATCAATTCTCCTCCATCCTTACATACTGCACATTCATCATCATTGTGATGAATCTGCAAAGACGCATATAATAGATTGGGAAATCATAAACAAACAGGCTGTAAGACAGATTAGGTTATTGTAAGTTCTACCGTGCCAGTGGATGTCTCCCCTCTGTGGTGAAGTGATGTCCTAGCAGTTTTAAAGGTTGATGCTTTCGTTATCTCCTCTAATGTTCCAGCAGTGTGAAATTCCTCCCCGATTTTGACATGATTCCTGGAAGAGCCTGGATAATGAAAAATAATTGATTTAATTGTTATTGAAGAACATGGCAAAGATCATTTAAATCTATTGTTCAAAATAGATCTCTTTACGGAACACCCCTCTGTTTGTGGTGATGTTAATTGTATAAGTCCTAATAAATCTGGTTAGCCATCAGACATAATTGAATATTGTTTTGAGTGGAAAAAGAGATAGAAATAGATCTTGTTAATTTCACTGTTATTTGATTCCAGTGATCAACCTCGGCCTATTCTGTGTTGAGTCTGCATGTTTTCCCCCTGCCTATGAGTATTTTGTCTGAGTTCTGTGATTTCCTTCCACATTCCAAACATGTGTGCTAAATGGTCTCCATATACATAGAGCTTTCACTCCTTAAGTTTTCAAAGTGCATTACATTGGATTACATCCATGCACACAATCCTACCCCATAGAGCTGCCATGCAAGAAGCAACTTGTGGTTCAGTGTCTTGTGCAAGGACACTTCGGCATGCAGACAGAAGGAGACCGGTATCAAACCACCAACCTTTCAATTGGAGGGGCGACCACTACCATCTGAGCCACAGGAGCCCAATGCAGTACACTGAGTTAAGACTGAATGGTCAATATGTGTGGATGAGAGAGTGAATGGTTGTATGTGTCTATATGGGGTCCAGTTATTGTCCAGTAGCCAGTCCAGTGTGATTCCCCCCATTTAATCTGTATAGATAACTAATGAATGAATATGCATGATTAAATCTCAGCTATTCCTACACCTACATGATTGACTATCCTTTCAAAAGTATAATGTATGCATTTTTCATGATAATTATGTTTTTATATTTCTTTATAGT
Organism: Fistularia tabacaria; assembly: GCA_901007705.1. NCBI lineage: Eukaryota > Metazoa > Chordata > Actinopteri > Syngnathiformes > Fistulariidae > Fistularia > Fistularia tabacaria. Next base: position 95,322 of record CAAKHD010013529.1, read on the forward strand.
TTAAACATACTGACTTGGTATTGGGACAGCAAAGATTGGAATTCTTAAAGCTCACCATCTAAGCCAAACACCTGCTTCGTACAACTCTCTCTGGGCTGTTGGCAGCTGGGCTGCCTGTTTCCTTACCACTGGAGACAGCTGATGATGGCAGCGTGACTTCTCTCTCTATTGAGGAAGACACTCCTCCACCTGGTAGTAGAAAAATAGTTGAGCATGTATCCTGTGTTATGCATAATTTGAAAATTCAGATTATTTTTTGTGTCTACTACCAGCTGATATCTGATCAGACGGAGCTTCGAACTTTACTCTGTATAGCTTCACTTTACCCCCTGCATCATACAAACAACGGAACAATAATGCATTGTTGCGCAGCCTGCCAAGAGTGGCATGAATAAATGTAAAATGCTTGTTTTTCAACTTTTCTCTGTTTGGCAATATTTTGAGGGCTTACCTTGTCCGTCACTTGACTTGGTATGATACTGTGTAAAGTCATTATTGGAATGTCTCCTCTTCTTGTTGTGAGGTGTTTTGTGACGGCCAGATCTCTTTTCACCTCTGGAACCCACTGTATCCTTTTCTGTTAGCAATTATGAGCACGGCTATACATGAATTATGAATTATAAATCATTCTTAAAGTGCTTGATAATTGTATCGGTTTGATGATAAGTTTTACCTCTGCTGTTGTGCATAAGGATGTTATTGAGGTTTTAATATTGATTGAAAGACGATGACCTGAGCCAACTGCTGATTGATACATTATTAAAGTTTTGAATAAGAGCGATGTATTTCATAACGCTAAAAAGCTAATAGTTGTGTATTTGTATATTTTTAGACTGATAACATCAAGAAATGTCATTTTATAATCAAGATTATCACTATTACAATTATAAAAGGAAGATTTTTAACTATTTGATCATTTGGTCATATTACTCTCCAGTTGTAGCCATTATATTTTGAAATAAACAGGAAAAACATGTTAAAGCTTGGAAGGTGTTCCACATACCAGCATTGAGATGAGTAAGCAGTGTCTGTAATTTAACATAGCTGTCCAGGTTGTAGTCTTTAGTTAAGTTGCTCCAAAAGGCCTGGATGGTAGATCTACTCTGTCCCAGTACCCAGGTCAGGAGAGAGTACATGGCTTTGTGGATGCCATCTTCACGCTCCTTCTCCAGAGTATCCTACGGATCCAAACAAAAGAATACAGATGTCTGCAAATGTAGTCAAATCATATGTTCCCACAAGTCTATGACAAAATATGTAACATTACAATTAAGCTGTGGTCAGCTGTCGTCATCCAACTATGGATGAAAGGCCTCAATGGCAAAAAGGGATGAATATTTATCAACACATCTTTTAATTGCACAATCTCAGTGTTAAGATAGTGTTTGAAAAAGTGGTAAGACGTGTATAGAGTTCAAGCTTAATTTTTAAACACCAAATTTACACCCTCTAAGGACATTCTCACCTTCAGTACTTGGTCAGTAATGATGTTTTTATCCCTTAAACCGTAGACAAGAGGGAAAGGATCATCAACAGCCATGGCGATGTCAGTACGCAACTCCTTTAGCAAGAGGCACAGATTTGTGTCTTTCATAGACTCTACTCTGGACATGATCCACTCTCAGATTAAATAGCTCCTCTGGTGGGTGAACTGGAGCTGCAATGGCTTGAAATCATTATGGTTTGAAGAGATGTGTCACTCAGAGGGAAATACTGCACAGGTGTATCATTTGAACTGCAACATACCTCAAACTATTTTTGAAAGAGTTTTTTGCATGATTCAGACAATGCGTAAATCACCATATTTCCAAAATCACATCACATCTCCCTACGGAGTTAACATTTTGAGCATTACCCACCTCGAATGACAGAGTGACAGTCCAGGGGAATACCTGCCCTCTCTGATTAGGAGAGTGAAATGTAAGGGACCGAAAAGTCACAGTGACAGCGTCTTGTGCTTAAAAGGTTCTTTCCAGCAGAACTTTCCCTTGACTATCAGGTTTTCAGATACTGACTCACGAGATAAATCTCCAGATTTGTGGACAACTTCACAGGGGACGAGAGAAAATCAGTACTGTAAACTAAAAGTAATGACTAAACTGTCCTCCACAATCTGGATTAATATGGTTCAATAAAAAAGCATAAATTCCAAAATACCCGTCCATCTTCCTGCTCAAAAGGGTTAATGTCAGATTTCTGTTGCAGCCAAACTGTTTGATTAGCTCTTAAATTGTATCAAGCAATTAATATCATCGTGATATCATTTGAGTCATTTGCCAGGAAATCTTTTCTGAGACTTTAAAATGCTGAAGATAATGAATTTGCAATCCATCAAACAAAGTACACCAGTATACGCAATGCTTAACACTGGTAGGTTGTTGGAAAATGAATATACATGTTATTTTCGGTCATTTCATTCTGTACAAAGCCTTGATCAATATTCTTCTGCCTCTCTGACTGACTAATCATATCATATCATAGTTTAAATGAGAAAAAAGAAAATGCATTGTATAACATATACATATGGGGATCAATAAAGTATTATCATATCTTTTATATACAGTATATATGCACACATATATATGTGTGTGTGTGTGTGTGTGTGTGTGTGTGTGTGTGTGTGTGTGTGTGTGTGTGTGTGTGTGTATTATATGTACATATATATATAGGACATTTTGAGGTCTCATGATCATCTTTGCAATAATCAATCCTCTGATCTTTACAAATGGAGGTAATGATTAATACATCATATTAAAGGATTATCTTTGACCTCTGAGGTGGCTTTAATTGGCAAAAGTAAGAAAAAACAAGAATTTGTTTCTTGATCCAGCAGGAAAATGTAAGGGTCATCATCAATTCTTAACAGCAAAAAGCATGCTTACAACCTCAACTAAAATGGAATTTTAAAGTACACATGCTTTTTGTAATCCCTCAGATTTTTGAGTTACTTAGATACCTTTTTGTAGCTTATTTATCACTAATGTTTTCTGACTAGCCATGAATGTGAGCTACAAGGCTTAATGATATTTACTATTCGATTCACCAATTTCTGCAATATCTCCTGAAAAATAAATATTTTGAGCTCAAAGTGCATTAAGTTACACACCCATATTTGCATTTCAAAACACAACCGTGTTTCATTGCCAGTAAATACGGGTTAGTTAAAGCCTAGAAGTATTTTTCAACTGAAGAAAGCGGACTATCAGTAATGTGGCAAAGGCCCTTAACAACACTTTGACACTAAACAACTTGATGTATCTTTCACAGCCATCAGTGGGTTTGAAACATGACATGAAAAACCTGCTTGTGAGAAAAATCTTTTTTTTAAATGTAGCCACAGTTTGTGCATCTCATTCATAGATAATGAGAAACACAGAATTGAACCTTCCCCTTTGTGTTGGTAAAAAAATAAGTTCCTGGCTAGTCAATTCATTAAAGACTATGATAAAATATTCCTCTCAACATTTGTTTACAAAATCTCAATAATAGTGAAATCCATTGACAGAATGAGTAGGAGAATTTCAAGAAATAAATGAATATGAATTCAAGACTTGATTGAGAATTTATGTTTGGAATCTTAGGCTGTGTAGATTCTCAACCCCTAGATATCTAAGTTGTGCAAACAAATGACTCGTATTCACTTCATATATCAAATTACTACTTTTATTGTTGTCAATTATCTAAGATTTACAGTGTAAGCTGATGCTTATTAAATAGCGCTGTATTGTATGTTTTAAAGACTGATATCTATTAGCCTTTTGTTTTAATAAAGCTTGGTTATTATGCTTTGGTTTAAATATAATGCAAATTCATGAGAGGCACAAACTCTGCCTTTTCTCTTCTATTTTCAACAGAGGTAACAATGTCGCTCCCAGGTAAATGTTAATGTTAGGAGAGTGAAGCCCTTTAATTTGTAATTTATTAATCATTAAACATTATTACATTATTCATACTGGTGAACAAAGACCACTTCTACAGAGGGACGTTCACAACATACATATTACATTATTATATACAGTGCAGTGCATTACAGTGGATCGTTATATGTGTATTTCGTGTTGGAGGGACGGGGGATCGGAAGAAAAAAAGGGATAGAGGTAGCAAAGGAGGAGAGGAGTGGTTAGAGGGAGAGGGAGTTGTGGGAGTAAGTTTCCTTTTATTACATTTTTTAAACCACAGTACAGTTTGTTCTATAAAAGTTAAACCCATAGAGAGATAGAGTGCCACATTTTCACAGCTACTGTTAGGTGAACCTACTGGAAGTCAACTCTTGTGGGAATATCAAATGAGATACGTTTGTCATGAGATGCTATAGATGCTATCAAACATTCTAAGATAGTCAACCTCCTTCCAGGGCAGGAAGACCCTGAAGGGCAGGCTAAAGGTCAAAAGGTCAAAGATCAGATCAGCGTGCATGCGTGCTGCAGACATTCAGACATTTCAGCCATTTGGAAAAATGGCCAACCCCTCCCCACCCCTGAAATTTCTCCTTCTACATCTAGGTATCATTTTTGGTGCTTTCCTTTTTTATATATAAAAAATACAAAACATAACAGCAAAAAGAATTCCATTGGACTCCCTTTTCCATTTTTTCCAAAACTTTCTATTGTTCATTTTTCATTTCAACATTTTGATTCTTCCCTTTTGTCCTCCATTCACTTACATATTGACAAAGTATACAATATTTTACAACTGAACAAGACTGAAAGATAACATTTGATTTGTCCAATCAGATACAAGGCCCACATCCTATATCCAATTAGAGAAGTCAACTGGAAGCTAACCAGTAGTAAGCAACACAACAAGCCTATGGTGTGATGGGTGCTGACCGACTGCAGCGCGACATTAACATGAGCAGCCGCCCTCTGGGACAGTCGGTTCTGCTGGTTTGTCCAGCTTGATGTCAATCACTGGGAATCGTCCAGTTAAAGAAAAAAATGAAATTCACTTAGGGCATTGTCAAAAATGTGATTCTCAGATAAAATAATTCATCACTATGTATCCTAAAGTTAAAACAGCCCCCTGTCTTCAGTGAACATAAACAATGACTTGTCCCTATTGTGTCAATTCCCAGACAACCACTACGTGGTGCTGCATGCATTTACAACCCACCTTCCTGGCTCTCGGTGTTTCTTCTCCATTAATCAGCAAACGTTTCATGGCCGATGCTTCAGAAGACAGTAGGCTGGCCCATGTGCTTGTGCTAACAACCACTAAGAGATTAAATATAAGCTGCTGATATCTCTTTTCTTTGACTCTGCACAGTGAGTCAAAGTGGCTGTAAAGGATACTGCCTTCAGGATTTGCATCATCCAAGCTTTCCATTCCAGGAAGGGCTGCTGCAACCCGGCGAAACAGCTAGAAGGGAAAGAGGAAAAATTAAGGGGAAATAAAATGACAGTAAGGAAAAGGAGAAAAACTGTTCAAATGTATTCTGTCAAGACCACAGGTTACTATGTGGATGTTAGTTGGATGTTACCTCTAACGTCAACTCTTAACTAACTTTAAGTCTTCTTAAATGTATAAAATGTAGGTTCGCTTTTTGTTTTGTTTTTTTAGAAGGATTAGGGACAATTTGTTTTTTTGTGATACAAATTAAATTAGAAAATCATCTGCACATCTAGTATTAAAAAATATCTGTAGCAGAATATAAATTCTGCTGTTCTGAATAAAAAAGGGGACCATTATACATATCTTTATTTCATTAAGTACCAAAATAATGCTGAAAAAATTGGTTGCAATGACATCTGCCGATTGACAAAAGTTGCATTTTAAGATGTATAAAGATGAAAATAGTGGCGTTTTGATATCAAGAAGAGAATGAAAATCCCCAAATCCAGAATGTTCACTTGTCTTAAAACTTGTCTTAAATTAGTTGACGTGTATTCAGCTATTTTGGTAGCTTATGATTAAATAAGCTGTGTAATGCTGAATAAATATTGACTCTGGGTGCTATGTTGTTGCTATGTCACAAACCAAAAAAACAGTAGTCTTCTTCCACCATTGCGTTTTTCAGCTTCAATGGGTGGATTACCTCTCCTTCACCGTTCTTTTTGGGTTGGATGGTCATAATCGTCAAAAGAGTATTTTCTCCAAAACTCACTTATTCTCGACATGCATTTTTATTCATTTACTTTTGTCCTGTTGATAAACAGTCCACATAACACTCCCCAATTATCACCTGTTTGACATTGCACCCTGTTTTGGCACTAGTCTCGATGAACATGACGTTCAGCTCTTTGGCTCTCTGCTCTCCTTCCTCAATTGTGATTTGCCTAAGGGAAAATCAGACCAGACTCAGCAACCTCCATGTTACTCGATACTGACATGTCGCATTTCCTGTAACAGCCTCACGGGTTGTATCACAGACTATATAATTTTGAAGCCTGAAAGCCTCACCGTTTCTCTTCAAGGTCTGTCTTGTTGCCCACAAGCATGATGATGACATCACCTCCTCTCTCTGTCCTGACGTCATCAATCCATTTGCAGGTCTGCTGGAATGAGTTCACATCTGCGGAGGCCAGACACTCAATATAAAACACATTCTGGTTCTTTTGTGTACTAGCGGACAGATTAATACAACGTAGGCTCCTGCTCACTTGTAATATCATAGACGACCACAGCTACCGTCGAGTCTCGGATATAGCTGGGGATGAGGCTCCTGAAGCGCTCCTGTCCGGCAGTATCCCACAACTGCAGCCTTACCTGCGTTTACACAGATTAAAACACATAGCTTCAACATCTGCTTTGGCATTTACATCATACTTAATGCAGGCACACGTCCAAAAAGATAAGACTGTATCAGCTTTGAAGGAGGAGGAAAGTATCCAGACCAAGAAATAGTATTAATACTAAGTAAAGTGGATGTTCCACCAAAAGGCTTTAAATTCTTGGGATTAGAAAAAGCTCAAGCACCCAGGCTGTTACCAGCTGAAATAACCCTTGCACAACCATGTTAGTCTGTGAAAAGAACAGTAATTAAACTAATCAAATCAAGGATTAGTCAGTTGAAAATTGTGGCATCTCTTGAGCAGGATTTTAACTGGCTAAAGAGATTCAAACATATTCTTGAGCTCATCCCTATTTATCTTTCATGCAGAATTAAATTGATATTAATTTCCGTACTGTTCGGTCTTCAAGGTACATCGTCTTTGATAGGAAGTCAATTCCAATGGTTGCCTGCAGTGAAGAAAAACAGAGGAGCACAGCTTGTATCAGATGAGGAAAATACAAAAAACTATTTAAAAAAAGGGAAGTCCAATACATACGCAAACTCAATTAGGTTAAAAAATATATTTTTATTTGTGTTGCCCTGTGGGCTCAATGGTTCAAACTTGCTAACTTCTGAGAGACAAGTAAATAGTAAAAATCCACACTCCTATCATAACAGCTTCAAATATGTCTTTTTTTCATAAAATAACAATGTATCTTGGTGTGAAAACATTTTGATTAGCAAATAAACAAAATTTAAGCACTTGGGGCAACATTATTTGGCCACTAATCATTTTTAATATCTCAGTCATCATCCTTTGAATGATGTGCAACAGTGGGCATAAGATTGTATGCTACAATTTGTTGAAATATTCATGAAATGGGGTCTTGACAATGATATTGCTTGTCAAGTAAATACATCTCCACCCATATTCAGCAGATTTCTGCATAAAAAGCATGTTTCTGATCTTTTTTAATCTGAGTCTCACCTGATATGTGTTGTCGAAACTGTCATACATGAATCTAGTGATGAGAGATGTTTTCCCCACTGAAATAGAACACAGAGATCGGGATTATTTTGTTATGTGTGAGTTCACATTCTTGGTCAATATACCAATTACCAATTTTCAAAATAATCAAATAGCATTAAGGGGAAAATCTCTCGGTGTCATATGTTTGACAGTGAAAGAACTTTCATTATGCAGCCTTTCTTTGCTGCTTCCATAAACATCAGCATCACAATGAAATAGAGAGAGAAAGGAACAGCATGTCAATATATGTTAAAACATGAAGAGCTCTAAAGGTATGGATCCTAAAAATAAATCAAATTATAATTCTTCAACAGCTAAAACGAAATGAGGACAAACTTAAGAAGGATCTTATCAAAGGTAACCCAAAGCAGTGAAAAAAATGAGACGTCACGTTTGATATGAACTGCTAGAAAGCCTGGCATTTACAAATGGTGACAGGCACATGAATGTCAGCATAGATCTACATGGTTTAAAAAAAACAACTTCATTTTCACTAAGTTAAAAGGGAGGAAAACTGTGAAAGGGAATTGTATACTAACACCAGTGATAAAGGTGGCTCAGAAATAATCATTATGTTTTCTATGGGCAGCACATACCAATATTTTCTGTGATTGACCAGAACATTCCGAATCTAGCACTTCCTTTGGATATTTTCAATTATTTATTTTATATACATATATATATATATATATATATATATATATATATATATATATATATATATATATATATTTATATATGACAGAGTCCATTGAACAGCAATTTGGCCACAAGATTTGTTACTGATCATCTGGTCAATTCTTTTTTATTCTTGAGATTATACATTAGAATTCTGTGATAATTGAAAATGCTGAGCAGCAGAATGAAAGCCTGATCCAAATAGTGCCCACCTCCCCATGACTAGACATAAAGATATGAGTACTTTTAATTAACTGGATGGAGTCGAGTGTGCCCAAAATTTTATTTATACTCCGGCAGACAACATCTAAGAAAGGCCGACTCTTCCAGGCTTCCCTTGCGGAGACCTGGATGCAGACAGCAGCACTTGGGAAGCCGGTGTTGGGCAGTGGCCACGGCCAGGCCTCGATCCAGCACCATGGACAGCAACATTGCAGTACAGGCCACACAAACACACACACACAGGGGCCTTTCAGTCGAAGAACAGACCCCCCCCCACACACACACACGCACTCTCTCTCTCTCTCTCTCTCTCTCTCTCTCTCTCTCTCTCTCTCTCTCTCTCTCACACACACACACACACACACACACACACACACACACACACACAGACACACAACACACACACACACACACGCACACACACTGGTGAGAATCGCAATGAAGCCTATGAGCACTAAGTCAGGCTGCGTTCACATGAATCGTGTATTGTAATGTTTACGGCTCTATTTTCGAGCATCCTCTCCGGACGCCTGAACACGAATCGAGGCAGCTCCCCTTTTACATCTCCAGAATATGAGCATCGAACTGCACAGCCCACCCCGAATTAAAGAGATTTCATGGTGAAATGTTGAAATGTCATGGCACTTTCACGCCTTTTTTTTTCTTGGATTATTTCTGGTAGCCTTCCGGAGACTGCGAGCTGGAGAGACGCTTCAGACGTCGCCAGCCTAGGGTGTGTCCCGAACTGACACATGGGGGACTGTTTATTAGCTTCTCTCAATAAAAATGAAAAAAAAACAACAACAACCACAATAGACCGGATCGTGTCAGATAAATCAAAGAAAGATTCTTTATGAAACAAGAAATGTCATATAATATATATATATATATATATATATATATATATATATACGGAATGATACGGAAGGATGCTGAGCATCACTGCAGCGCATGAAAAGATCGCATTCACGCAGTGATGCTCGATATTTTATCTGCAACCTTCCAATTTGAATTATTATTCTTATTATGCCCCCCCCCCTACACACACACACATTTTCAACCCCGCTTAAAACGGCCGTTAAATCGAAGTCCAACGCATTGAGTTAAAAGTTTAAAACACAAGACAGATTACATGTCTGGCCTTTCAAATACATGCATGTTTGGCATGGGGAGGGGGCAGGAGTGGGGGGGGGGGGCAGCCAAACCTGACTCACCGCTTTGCTCTCCCAAAAACACCAATTTAAATTTCCTCAGGGGGTTCCCCAAATCTCCTCCGGCTGACATGATAGCAATTGTATTCTTCTTTTCTTTTCTTTTCTTTCTAAGAGGCTTAAACTGGATTATTTATTTCTTTTTTTTCTTATTATTATTTCAGATGCGAATCGGCGTCTCCTCCGTCGTGGCTGCGCAGGGGATCCTCCTTTCCTCGCAGAATGATGGGAATGCAGCTCAGCGTCCTCCTGTCAGTCGAGGGAGCATCTGCGCCTGCGCGACCTCACCTATTTCTATCCCTCACCTTTCCAATGGAGCTGGAGCTACACTCGACCCATAGGGTTATATCAAATATGCATGAGTCAAACATAAGAATAAAGAGAAAGCTCCTCTCCTCTTCTGATGTCGTATAAAGTAACTGCAAAGAAGCTTGTGTCTTTTCCACATTTCACAAAGAAGGCTTATACGAGTACAACGGAAACAGATGTTTTCATCCTTGTTCTGATTCAGTCTGTAATCTGCGGTCAAATTGACCCACCGTTATTTGACGTGATTGAAAAGCATGGTCCGCCACCCAATATCTGTGAAATAGCTTTTTTTGATCACCCTCATTCCAACTCTTGCTGAATTTTGGTCTATAGACCCTGATTATATAAGAGTATGTTTCATTTGAAAATAAAACATTATTTTGGCCATAGATGAGACAACAGTTGAGGTACATTACTGCAAAGGGACCTGAACAGATTATCAAGAGAGAAGCTTTAATGTCATAAAAGGGGATGTGATATCACATAAACAAACTGACTTCACATAGAGGAAGTAGGGTATGCTGAGGCAAATGGAGATATGATGTCTAATAGCTGGTTTCAAGTTTGATAGTGGAAGCTGTGAAATCAGGAAACCTGTATGTTGTTGCATTACATGATGCTGCAGTGGAGCAGAATGGAGCGAGACCCAGAAGCATTTGAATTGAGAGATGATTGGTAATCACTTGACAGGAAAACATGGCCAGGTATCATTCATTCATTATCTTTATTGCTTATCCTGCACTCAGGGTCACGGGGGGTCTGGGTACATCCTGCACTCGCCGCCAGTTGATCACAGGGCCACATATAGAGACTTATAACCATTCACTCTTTCACTCACACATTTGGGCAAGTTAGGATTTTGGTCAATCACAGGACCACATATAGAGACATAGAACCATTTACTATCTTATTTACACGTCTGGGCAATTTAGGGTCTATACTGAACCTACTCCACATTTTCAGACTGTGGGAAGGGGGCATGCTGAAGGTATGTTGTAAAGCAGTGAAAGTACAACAAAGATAATTTGACTACTCAGGAAACTTTTCAATGTGGGATTCCAGATTTTGAAAGAGAAATAAAAGAGGGGGACAGGAAAAACTTGACATGTTATGTCTGAAATAATCCTGGTATTTATTGGAAAAAAAATCCTTAGTCTTAATGTTCCCACAATGCATTTCCATGAGAACTCTCTGTACACATTTTCATTTCTAAACGATAGCTAATAAAAAAGGATCAACTAATATGAAAGACAAATACAGAAGTAACTTGATCAAAACCCCGAACATCCAAAGTATCTAAGAAGTCTTCCACAGCAATTTTTTTACTTGGCTTCTGTCAGAATTCAAGTATCACTTCCTGTTTGCAGGATCTACTAGCCTCTTAAACCCTTGGAAGGGGAGGGATGGCAAGATGGTCTCGGTTAAAATAATGCTGTTTCTATATTGTATTCTGAACTAAACTTTATTCACCTCCTGTCAAAGATACAATCACATGTCACACTTTCATATAAAAACCTCCAACGTCAGGACTAGTGTTCAAAGTCAAATAGCTCTGCCTCCTTCTCTTTCCAAAAAGCAAAGCTGCGATCAATATATTTACAAATGTCTTCATTGTTGAAACTAGAGAAGTTTGTGTCACTGCCACACCCATCTGAGGTGGCACACTGAACGATGACTTTGGGTACAAGGCTTGGATCTGACGGCAATGTTGATGACGTTGCTGTTGGACAGCAGCGTGGTCGAGAGTCACCAAAGAAACAAACTTTGATGTCCTCAAAGCCATCACTCCACTGTCTCCTCCCTGCTTGGATTTCCTGCAGAACAACCTTGTGAAACTCCCTCACTATTTCCCAGGGGAAACTGCCAACATGGTCAAAGACTTCAAAACAGAGCAGATGTCTCATTTTCCTCTCCTCAGGCGACAGTTCTTGTTCTAAGATGTGAAAGTATCCCAGCATAAACAGGTCAAGAGTCAAGCTATCATGGGTCATCACAACTCCGTCAACGTCCGGCAGGAATTGCTCTGGTGAGTAGGTTACCAGGAGAGGTGTACTTTGTGAGGGGTTGGAGGGCGTACAGGACATCTGTGAATTTTTGAGTACTAGTTTTTTTTTCCAGGAGTTCAGCATCTTGTCCACAGCTCCTCGCTTTTTGCAGAACTGGAACAGGGAGGTGATTCTCTGCTGTCCCTGTCTTTGCCTTGCTTCTCTCATTGAAATAGCATATGCCGACTTCTTCCAGTGGCTCAGGAACAGCACAACTATTCGTTCTTTCCTTAAGCTGGTTGTCTCCAATACCGGTAAGAGCTTCTTAGACAAATCAGTGTTACTTACCTCACAGTTGAGCCACCCACTGGAATTTGGGCTGTTGATTCCTGAAGGAACAACCGCTAACTGGTTGTCCAAGCCTTTGCTTCCATTCACTGTCCCAGCAAATGGATAAATACTCCCAATTTCACCCTCAAAGTTGGATCTGAGGTTTCTGACTGATACCCCAGACTGCTGGATCTCCCTCTCCACCCTCTCTCTACGGGCTCTGCTGTAGCTATGACTCTCTAAACGATGGCTAAAAGCTGAAGCCATCCCTATGTGAGGAATTCTACATCCACTTGAGGTTTCCCCTAGCACCTGCTCTTGCCCCAAATCCCGTCCCACTTGAGTTCCTAAGCTATTTCTCAGCCCTTGCAAGCCCATCATTTCCTCTGCTATGCTCATCTTATGCTCAGTATTATGGGTCAGATTGGCCACCAGCAGTGACATACTGTGAACAATGTCTGAGACACGACTGCACCAGAAAGGAAGGTTTAGACGTTCTTCTGAATCCATCTGTTGTAGGATCTCTTTGTTAATAGAAATGTTAACAATAGGATCGGGTAAAATAGTTCTCAGTGCTCTGGTCAACCTGGTAAGTTCCAGCTCATATGCCTGGTAGCACTTCTGCAGTGACACGTTCTCAATCTGTTGCTGCACATACATGAGGTCAGCTTCCGTTAAAAGCTCACCGAAGGGTCCCAAGACTGCATCATGGGCTTGGGAGTACTTCCATCCATCCACAGGTGCGAGCCCATTGGTCATATCCTGGTAGAAGACATGAACACATCTGTTCACCAGCAATCCTGTGTGATTTACTCTTCAGAAGCTTGATGCATGATCGTGAAAAAATGAAACAATCAGCACATCCTACCAGGCTACCAGCCACCAGCACAGGCTGAGGGTGTGATCTCCAGTTTTACTATGTAATTTGTTTTTTTGATGATGAAATTCCCTAAGAATAAAAGATTTGGTCTTGATATTACCTCAAAAGTGTTATAACTTGATTCCCATATTTATGAGCATTTAGCATGCCAATGCCAGAAATATATGAAACTCTGCTATGGTATTGAGTTGCTAAAAATAACTTTTTTTTTTGCACTCTAAAGCATGTAATATCGAGTGGAAGAAGCTTATGGAAATCCAACTTCTGCCTGAGTGAAGAAAATGCGCGGCATGTGCATGGATCAGATTTATAATTTCTGCAATGGTGATAAGCAAAGCAATAGAAAGCATTCAAAAGTCTGTATTAAAAGTTAATATTCTGATTAGAAATTATTCAAATGCTGCCAAAACTGCTGATTTGTGGAGTCTGTTTTTTACATGAATGTGATACCATCCACGAACATATGGTGGCAGAACCTGGAAGTTTTTGATCAAGAGAGGTTGTACTTTGTTCAGACAGGGCTGAGTGTTCTGTGGGTACTGAAAGATAATTTAACAGAAATCTTGCTGCTGCTTGGTTACTTTTTAGAAACACCTGCAAGGGAACAAAATGGTTGGTGTTTCTGTACTCTATGGAAGACATTGTAAATAAATCAAATGAAGGTGTCTTACGTAGCCACAGAAGTTGAGCTGAAGTGTACCTGTCTCCGCTGTTCCTCCAGCTGCCGAACTATCACCTGTCGTTTCCACTCTGCAATGGGCCGGCCAGCTTCATCATGAGTGGGCACCAGGGAGTCGATGTCAGCTACAATCATATCAATGACTGGTTCCTCCTCTATTGCATCGTCATTGTCAAGCCTCTGTATACATGAAAAATCCTAAGCATGGCTGAGCTCTTCCTTCAGAGACATATTTTCAAAATCACATTAGCATCATAAAACCTCCCTGGACTCATCATTTTCTGATGGTTTCTGAAGGCCAACGCAAGCAAATGAAAAAATGGTCATTTAAAGGAGCCCCAAAACTTAAGCCACTTTTACTGTGCAAAAGGATTCATTGTGTGTCTAATTCTTTATTTAAATGTAGGTCACATGAAGAGCCCATGTCAGAAATAAAACATAGACTGTACATGCTCTTATAGATTTAGATATTAATAAAATTCCAAAACCTCGAAACATCAATCCTCAAGATTTTTTTGCAAATCCATGTATTTTGCTATACTTCTAGGATACCAATGAAATATATTAAACCAGATTTGACATTTGTCTAAAAACTTTTGCACCTGTCAGCAGCTAGAGACAGGCCTTACAGTATTCAGCAGAATGAGCTCAAAAGCAAGCTAAACTATTATGTTTACACTTGAATTTTCTGATCACAATCATGACTTTCATATTTATATGTTTTACTTGGAGATGTAAGGGTCAAATGTTTCGCCCAGAATCCCTTTTTCTTTCTTTAACATGAGATACGAAAGTTGATCCATGTACCCACTTCCTCACCATTTGTCCAGTGAAGACTGCAGTGAGGCCCGCCTGTCTCAGGGACCTGATAGATTTCATCTGGGACAGAAGGGTGTGATCCCTCTCTGGAGGCTTTAGATGGCTGAATGATGACACCACTGTACATAACACAATGAACACATACTTGTTTAAAAAGTAATAAATTCAGGTCACACGGATCTCTTAAAAATTGCTGGTGAAAGACTACCATGTAGACTAAGACGTACTTAATTTATAGTTTGAAGACTATATCTACTCTATAATGGCAAGAGATGAAGAATATGAATGTTTATTTTGGATTTTGATTTACATTTTAACTTTAAAATGTTTATTTCACTCATTCCTTATCAATAGCCCTTATCCTGCAGTTAGGGTTGCCGGAGCCTACTCCAGCAGGGTACACCCTGGACTGGTTGCCAGTCAATCACAGGGCCACATATAGAGACATACAGTATGATCAGTCACTCTCAGTCACATCTCAGGTCTCCAATTAACCTACTGTATGTGTTTGGACTGCGGAAGGGCGCCGGCAACTGCCTGAGCAGAACTGCAAACTCCACACAGAAAGGCCACCTGTCGGAATCGAACAAGGCACCCTCTCGCTGTGAAGCAAGAAGTACTAACCACTGTGCCGCTGTGCCACCTCATATAATTTCAAGGATCGGGTGAATAATAGTTTCAGATGTCTTGCTTTTTAAAACATCTAAATTGACTTCTAAACACACTAAAACTAAGTCACAGTTAATTTATTTGAAAAGATTAAGAAAAAAGAGAGAGACTTGGAGGATTTGTTGGCCCCTAGAGATAACAGATTTCTGGGCCTTCACTTCCTCAGGCCAAATATCAAGATGTGGTTACAGTTTATTAGCCTCACTGCTAACAACCAAGAACCAGAATTTTGGCTGTTTTCACCTGAGGAGGCCACCTGCACATGCTGAATGGAACCTGTAGCGTATTTTTTTGAAGATGACCTCAAAGGAAAAGGAGCAGGGAGTCGAGGCACGGGAAGTACCTCCTTCACCGGCTGCTAGGGGCACACATAGAGAGCAGAGATAAGCCAAACTTATACCGTGTGTGTTTTTTGGGGGGGAGTTGGGCGGGGGTTACAAATTTCCCCACTGTCCAAAAATAATTGTCATGTAACTTGCTGCTTCAGGCTGCTCGTTCAGAAGAGACATTTATTTATCAATAGTTTCAAGAGATATTGTCATCTTCCCCAGCAAGTCATCAAGACATTTCATTATCAGGGCTTTTCGAGTTAAGCTCAGGCAAGTTGAAATCTGATACATGACACCAAAAGAAAAGTATTTTCTCTTGTTAGGCTCTGCAAATTATCCTATTTTCAGTGTCCAGTGTAGTCAGTTGGTGTCAGTAATGTAATTAATACTAAAGAGGGAGACGAAGAAGATGAAGAACAAAAAACAATAACAGCAAGATCCAGGAATTTTTGATTCACTGACTTTATGTAAATCATACATCATCTCACATTTTGTCGCAGTGAAAATTTAAGATGTAATCTGTTCTTCCCCTGCCAGTGTCAGTCAAAGCATGAATGATATTGATATTTCCAGTGATCGGAAAGTGTATTTGTTTTCATGTCGCTGATCAGTTGTGCAATGTAACTTATTATCAATACGCTTTTGTTTGAATGGTCCACATATCTGCATTAAGAAAGTTATTTGTGAACAAGGAGAATCAATCACAATGTCTCTGTTTGTGATTATTGTGTAAATGTAGATTAATCACCTTGCTACTCTCCATGTTGAAATTTTTCAGAGCAGCGATTGCTTTTCTTTCTGAAAAGGAAAAATAGAACAATATAGATCAATGAATAAGTGAGCAGAATTGTATGTTTTCAGGTAATCAACTAAGAGACTGAGACCCCATGGGGACCATCAAACACACAGCAATGAGTGGTAAATGTAAAGAACACAGGCCACTTGGAGCAGCAGCAATAACAAGAGTGAAACTGGAACCTGGTCAATTTAAATACATTGTGTCCCACACAGAGTGCAAGTGAAAGCGTGTTTAGAGTTTAGGGGAGTCATGATATCCAGCTTCAGGTAACCTTTCACATTCAGAATAAACATGACATTTAATACCCTTAATATTACAAGGAGGATTAAACAGTTTTGCCCAGTTGAAGACACACCACAGCATTTAAGTCAGATGCCCTGTCATTGGGGGTCATACATTTGTACATATTTTGCATGAAAGTGAAAGTGAAGTCAGATAAAGCAGCAAGAAGAAGGATTTGGATCCTTTACTGCAGACACAAAATAGTAATATAAAACTGAAATAGGAAAATACTGTTTAAAAAAAAAACTTGGGTTGTAAAATGCATAAGAGTATTCAGCAATAATGAGTCAATGCACTGTAAATTACTCTTTTCCAGTGTTATAGAAAGTTTTGGATTAATTTTACTGCTGCAATGTGTGAAGATCTCTGCTGTTGTTTACCATGGACGGGTTTGTAGAGTTAATTTAGTTTGAAGAATGGGAATATTTTTCAGGGATATGTTTTTTCTGGGACTAATAAACAATTAGTTAACATGTGGCTGGTAGTAGTGGCTGTGTAAAATTACATTAAGCATGTAGACGGAAATTTTTGTGTAAGAAGGATTAAAATTGTAATAATGAAAAAATATTGATATAATAAATATAATATTATAATAAACAAATATTACTTACAATATGGCCATACAACAATGGAGGCACCCACTCTGTGGATAGTGAAGGATGAGTTTCAAAATGCAATGTCATGGAAGAAAATCCAGCAGGTGCTATTTGTGTCTTCACTGTGGTCTTGTCGAGACACACCAAGACTCGGGAGCAGCACCAACTGGATCCACACCTCAGATGGCGGTCCTTCTTACTGTGCATAATTAAAGAGTGGGGATTGAGTGACCTGCACCTGGTAGTATAGACCATCAGCTCTGTGGATGTATAGAGGAGACATAACGTGTGTTTGCGTGTGTTTCTGTCTGAGTCCATGTGTTTACACATGTGCATGCACAATTTCTCACATGAACAAATGTGGATTTTATCACGTTCACGTTTATGACACAAGATGAACAATCTCAAATGACTGTTATCATTCTAATAAAAGAATAGCTATTCAGTCATTTATCTATACTACAATAAATGCTACTAGACTGAACATAAAAGTGAAGGAGTTAAATAAGTTGAACTGAAAACTGTTTGAGTGTGAGTGGCCTTGCAGCAGCCGAGCACATGGTGAGGACATGATCAATAATGGAAGGCTGCACAAACACAGCAGATCAACCTCACAAACATGTGTTCTCCCACAGCAAAAGCACAAACTGTGATGCAACATACATAGAGCCAAGATGTCACCCATAGAGAAATTCCTTCATAATGTTATTCAAGAAGAAATTTCACTGCGGGGCTGGGATTGGTATTATTCAGAGATCATTGGTTGCTGACTCTGAACAAGCTAACGTTAAACCTAATAGAAGCAAACTTTCATTAAAAACACAACCACATCAGAAAAAAAAACTGTGCCTCAAGAAAAAATAATTCTAATCAAAATTATACATTAAATCAGGGCAACAATCTGACTACACCACATCAATTTGTAAGGAATCTGCCTTGAAAAAGAAAATACATGAGGCATGCAATAAGCCTCAACAAAGTCAAGATTTTCGAAATATCTTCAAGATGCTGAAATTACTGCAATAAATATTTATTAAATGAATGGGCAATAAAGTCAGAAGTAAAGAACATTTGAAATAGGAATTCCCTGAGCCATAACTGTGGCAGTAGAATTAGTTGGCAAATGGTACAACATATCAGATTTTTGTTGTTTTGATTGTGATTTTTTGTCTTTTGATTAGGATACTATACTACCTCATACACATTGTGTGTGATATACAATTGGTGGGACTGTTTATGCTTCTCTTTTTTAAATCAACCCCAATACTTTTTTGCCATTCCTCTAGCTACAGAATGTATTCAGCTTTATATGAGACATTCATCTCCTGAAGCTTTACCAAGATTAATCTGAGTCATCAAAGGAAAAAAAAGGGGAAATTACAATACATGACACTAGGATGTTGCATAAGTTTCAACACTTATTTATTTATTTGCCTTTTTTGACAGCTTGTTATGTGTCCACAGACATGAAAAAGAATTCCAGAACACTGAAAAGATGAGCACTGAGATTAAGACTTAAATTTGTCCAGCTCAGAGCCACCGCACCCACGCTGGGCAGGAACGCTCAGACATGTGACTCTGGGTTGACACTCGACAAAGCAACAGGCCAGCTATTCTTATTTATGATGGTTTACAGAGGAAAAGAGTTAATGTCATCTGTGTGACCAGACCCAACACGAAACTCTCTATTTATATACAAGACAGAGCCAAGGTGAAAGTTTCCAGTAGTCATTACAAGGATCAAGGAATGACAATACTTTTACAAGTAGCACTTTGAGGATGGGAAAGCTGTTGTCTTTAGCAAGCTTTAAGGCTTGACAGAGAGACGGAGAATAGCAGAAGATAAGAGGATCTGCATGCTTTGATCCAGCACTATGACAGTTAAAAAGCAGCCAAATATAAATCAGCAATCCTACCTTTCGACACTTACAGGCTGGTGGACTAAACTGTCTGACATTGTGATTCTAGCATGATAACCTTGATCTATTAGGTTTGGAAGTCAACTGAGAGTCCTCTGCCTCGTACTGTATCACCATAAAAGATAACAATGGTAATTTCAGTGCAGTTGTGGTGGTGGTGGGTCGATTGCTGAAGCAAAAAGTAATTATCTTGGATCCTCAGGACAGCTCAGTGATAGTTCAACACAAGCCTGACTCATCAATACATTCTTGAAAACTTGCTGAAATAAATAAAAGAAATAGGCGTGTGAATATGAAGATGAACTTCAATAAGTAGTGCATTCAAACTTCAGAATTTAACTCACAAAACTTTCCGTTCCCCATCTTTTCCTGCAGCTACCATATGGAGAATGCAATAAATATAAGCAGCTTTACCAAAAACTTTAACCAAGATAACCAAAAACATAAAGACTAGCATGGTGAAATCTCTTTACTTCTTTTTGATCCAAGAAATGTCATTCGTGTTTTGTCAAAAAATTAAATCAATAATGAAAAATATATCAAGAAATTAAATGAATCAAAATTGAAATCTGGTTTGCTGTATTGCTCTACAGGTTGGCTGGCCTGTGGAATACAGGAAAATTGTAAAGACTCAGTGGTTGGCAGACCATGTCTTTGAAAAAGAATACTTAATTTCAAAAATATGAAATAATATTTGTTACTATTATTGTGATTGATTTAATAAATATTTCTGAGATCAATATAACCTTCATTGCCAATGTTTTGTGTTAACTTGGCTGAGTGCAAAGAAAAATATCCATAAACCCTCTCTGGGCTTGGAATAAATCATACTAACAAGTAAATTATGTTTTACTTGTTTCTGATTCAAACATCTTGCAGCAACATTTCAAAAGCTAGGAAGGGGACAGCTTTGAGATGCAAAATTTACAGCTAATGATAGTGAGCTATATGCAGCATACTGTTACATCATCAACAATATTCACTCCTCAAAACAAAAACTTATTTCATCAACATAAAAAGGGTCTGTAGTACTTAGCGTTACCCTACATAAAACCTTAATCTTGGATTCATGTTTCTAGTTTTTGTATTGATGGGTGAGGATGGATGAGAAAAAGAAAAGAGGAAGAAGAGGGAGGCACTAGCTGGTGCACATTGACAACATATGGACAACCACTGCAAGCAACTTTCCTCGACAGGTCACAGGTCCATGGTCATTTACAACTTTCCATTTAGCTACAAGAGGAGACACAATAACATTACGAAATATTAATGTGACAACTTCGCTTGCCAATAAAAGATATATTAAGTGCTTCTTTAAAATAGCAACGTAAACATAAAATTGACTGGTCCTTCTAATGCAGCAAAGGTTCCAAACAAAATGTGCACTTCCATCTAGCAGTTAATCTGATTCGATCCATGTTTCCTTTCTGTCATGCAGATATGAAGCTGAAACCAGCAGATATTTGATTTAAAGTGGAAATGAGAGAAATCAGCTTGTCTGATTTTGTTCTAAAATGACTGGTTAGTCTATTTCTTACTAAATTCATATATTCTGTGCCACTTTCAACGCTTTTCACTGTTATAATGATCTGGCTTCATAAGTCTCATACCAACTGACTTCCTTTTGTTTGTTTTCTTGAGTAATTTGTTTTACATTATTATGCTGAGGTAAAACCAGGCGATCTATATCGCTCAGTCTAAATGTCAATTAATCCAACTGGCTCCAGCTCCATATTTAATCAAAATCCAAATATTATCTAAAATGAGAAATTTAAAATGTTAAAAATCCTGTTGATTAAAAAAAAAAAATCTAACTATACAGTGAAAAGTGTAGAATGCAAAAAATGCTTTGGTTAAAACAGGTGAGTAATGATACAACGCATTTACTCAATAAAGACAATAAAGTGCTATGCAACACAAGTGGTTAGTGATCCCATCACAAAATAAGTAACGTCACAGCAAACAGATAATAGCAACAGTAAAGAGGAAACTAGATGATCATATCCAAAAAGGGATTATGAGGGGGAAAAAACACAATGTAAGACTGTAATCTCTCCTTGTAGTGTCCTTTTCTCAATATCAAACCAGCAAATTCAGATAAAACAAAACAAAAAAATAGACTATTTACCCTTTTTTCCAAGCAAATCCCTTTTGCTACTTAAGTGTTCAAACGATTAGCAACAGCAACCACCTGTTTGCTCTCTGAAAGCTTTGCCAGAATACACACGCCCTAATGCTCTAGAGCACCAAGCCATTGCAAGCTGAGGTAATGTACAGTGTATGACGGCTGTATGTGACACTTTCATTCCTGTACTTGACATGTTTTAGAGAAACATCAGGCTTGAAGATGTTTTCATATTCTTCATCAGTTGATGACGTCAATGGAAAATAAATTGATTGTTGATCTCTTTTTTTTCCCAAATTACGATGAATAAAAGAAGTATTATTAAAATAGAGGAGTTGTTCGCATTAACTGTTTAACAGAAAAAAAATTGGCAGCCAAACAGATTACATTCCTTAAGACTATCCCAATTAGTCTGGATACCTAGCAACAGTAAGTTAATCAACTATCTACAATTATTAGTTTGTCTCATGTTTTTCTAGGAGGGTGCACACCATGCAGTGGTGGAGGTGGCTCCTGAGAGTAACTACTAGAACAGAAAGGGTGGTGTTTTAGAGACTAATGGGATGAGTGATCGATTGACATTTGGGACCAGGGTGGATTTCATAAAGGGTTATTAAACAGGTGTGTGGATAAGTCAGGGTAACTTGAGCAGAATTGTGAAGAGCTTTTAGATTGTATTGTTCTGTATATTGGTGATTTCCCACGAGGCCAGTACGCATCTCACATCCTCTCAGCAGTTGGGATGGACTGAATGGACTGGACCGACTTCCTCCGAGAAAGCTTTGACCTGAGGAAATTACAAATGTAAAAGTCAGGAAAACTGTCCGTTTAGTTTACAACAATAATCATTTTCATTTTAGTTTCCTGAGAAATGAAAACATCAGTCCTGAGAAAATGGCGGTAAATTTTCCCATTGTGTTAAGCAGCGGTTGACTTATGGCTGACACTGTTTAAGGAGTCTTCTAAAACCTTGATTATGGTGAATATAAAAGCAACAGTATGCAGTTTTCTTAACAGCTGCAGTCTGTACTAAACCAAGTGGTGAAATATTTGCTAATTATTCAAATGTTGTAAATTATGAATAAAACAGGATACTAGAGTATTAGTACTTAGTAGACTAAGGTGGCCTGAACAAAAGCAATTTTAGACTTGAAAGGAATCTTCTGCACTGGATATGACACATCATTGGGATTTTTCCTTTTTCAATAGTTATCAAGTTCACAGAAAACTGTTCCACGATTTTTTACCGAAAGATTTGTAGAACAGCAATAGAAATTGAGCATATATTTAAATAGGATAAATAGCATTATTTCTAAAATGTTTTTAAAACTATATTTTTTCTTTAACTTTTTTAGTTTAACCAAGCAGCTGTACTACTACTTACCTGATGGTTCCGGCCAACAAAGGGTTAAATGCATACAGCCAATCATGCATTTCTTTGTCATTGCTGGCTTGAAGCAGTATCCCGCGATGCTCAGTACACACTGCAAATGTGTTTGGAGTCTAAAATAAAAGAATACCTTTAGTTTAGTTAGTCAGACACCTCCCTCAGTAAACATGTATCATGAGTAGAAGCTAGCTTTAAAATAGAAGGGATCCTTGGTCCTACCCGGAGCAAAGTTTGTTTGTCTTCACTGTATTCCACCTTAGCGGATGACAGGTTGATGACAGCTCTCTCCACGCTGTCCCTCTCACTGCGATACAAGTAGACATAGGGCCTGCGCACTACCACGTAGCGTTTTACCCAGCCACTAGTGTGGGGCTCCAGGAAGTGTAAGTAACCCTTCTTTGACACAATTGGGCTGCACATAGTGAGAAGAACAATGATGTGTGTGACCAATATGGCCTGAACAAATCAAATTTATGAAAAAGTCAAGACCTGCTTCTTCCCCTGTCAAAAAGAGTACGAATAAGTTTATCTAGCCGGCGACTAAACAGGTTTTAAACAAATAAACTCTGTGGCTGGTGTTGTTATGATCATCTGACCTGACTCGAATCTCCTGGATGTCAGGCACAAAGGCGCATCCTCTGAGGGCTTTCTTTCTGTCCACTGGGCTGTATGGGTCTAGATCTGGTGTGGAGGCTCCAGAACTGGGTTCAGTGTGTCTGCGCAACATTGTATTAAGAAGTCAAAATCACCCAAATTTTCAATTGACCTTCCACAGAATTAAGCATAAAATGACAGACAGAGTAGAGGGATTTGACAGATGTAAAATAGATATGCTCTATGTTAAATGGATGCAGTCTTATGGTCGATAAAAATTTGGGAATAAGAAGAGCAAAGAATTTTTTTAGTTTCTTCAAAGCAAGACAAAAATGGAGCAAAAAGGAAGGTGCCTCCATGATTGGATCATCACGCAGGCCGAGCATGAATTATCATGATGCAAAATAATTCCTACTTTCTGAAGTTGTTCATTTAGACACATCATAAACAGAGCGTTTGTTTACATTGTAATAAATTAGAAATGTGCTTGATGGCTGTTAAGATGAAATTAAAAATCACGATTACCCTTGCTGGTATCGCCGACAGGAAGCTCGGTGAATGCACTTCTAAATTAACTTTTTGAAAACCTCATAATTATTTGGGGTTTCTCTCCAAATACACATCATGTTAACAAAATAAAGAGTAAAAATTAATAAAATGAAAGATTTTTCATTAAAAAAAATTCACTCCCAAAATTCAGTGTTCTAAATATATCGTCATTTTCTTTCACATTCTCGCATAATGTGTCACCACAGCAAATATGTATTTTTTCTGGTCTTTCAATTTCACTTGTGGCAGATACACTAAAATAGACAACTTTGCATTTGGATGCATTCAAACACTGATGGGTGAAGGTCTGTGAAGGGGCGCAGTGCATGATTTGAGGAAAACCACATTCAGCATCATAGATGCATCACAAACTTGCTCTTTTCATTGTAAAAAGTCCAATACAACATATTTCTGAAGGCCGTTGAAGCAAAAAAACACACCATTGGTTAAATAATTTTGCTTTGGCTTTGCTTCTTTCTATCTCATGACCACGACCACTGCTGTGGGATAGACCTCATTTGACTGAGTAAATTCTGAGCCCACAGTGGCTTGATAAAACTTTACCTGTATGATGTTGTATACCTTATATCATAGTGTCCTTCCACTATTGAGGGGCAAGTCGAGGACGGAGTGAGCGTGCTCAGCCCAGAGGACGATGATTCTCTCATAAGTGATGCAGACATCTCTGAAAGCTAAATACACACACACGACATACAAACACATTCACAACAGGTCGCACGTGCAGAAGCGCACACCACACAAGAGGAACAAAAACATAAAAACATAACATAGCGGCAAACAATTAAGCACATACAACACAGACATGCAGTCACAGAATATTTCAGTCACACAACTGGCCACTTTTTACCGAGAAGTTGTAGATCATGTAAATACTATCGTGAAATAAATCTTCTTTATGTCTAAGAGCCCCTTGCAGGTTAACATTTTAAATATAACAGAAAAGAGTATTATTAGGTTAGGAAAAGCCTCCCAGTCTCGATAGGGGGATGGTGGCGGGTAGGGCAGAGTTAGTTAATAGGGCAGGGTAGCTAATTTATTAAATGAAAAATCAATGCATGCCAGCAGGCATGAGGAAGATTGACTCTCCCTTTAAAGATATCCAATAATTAGCCAGTTAACCTTTCCTTAATCTTGTTTCACAAATTTCTGTAAATATATCGACTTATAACCTGGATGCAAATATGTAAAACCAGTGAAAAGATAGTGTATTTAATCTATTCCAAATTATGCTCAACTGTTAGAATTTTCAGGTCAAGTTTTGAATAAAATGATCTAAGCAGCTTTCCAGCATTCTACAGCCACATTACACTTTGAGAATATTGTCTATTTTGTCAAAAATATAACACTAGCATATAAATAAAAGTTAGGAATCTAATATTCCATATTTTAGTGAAACTTGTGTGAAAACTGGTTTGTCAAATAAGGTGAAAGTTCTTTAGTTGTTGGCCAAAATAAGCCAGAAATAGTTTTAAAAAAATCATATTTAGAAATGTGTACCAAATTAGAGAGTGATGAGTTGTGACAATGATGGTTGGAGAAGTAGAGAGGAGGGCCAGGCTAAATAGAGTTAAAGGTTCAAAGGGAACGATGCGCCGAGTAAGAGGGCCTGGGCTGGGGCTCACCTTGCTCTCACTGGCACTGCTGCTCACCTGGCTGTACTCCCTGTTGAAGGTGTGCATCAGCAGGCGCAGACACTGTTGGCACGGAAAATTGAAAAATCAATTCATTGAAAAATGAAGAGCATTTTTTTTAGATAATGGTGTATCAAGCCTATCCGAAAATGTGCAATTTAAGGGGAAAGCTGTGAATTTCAAGTCAAAGTCACCTTTGCAGCCAGCTCCCTCTGCCTCTGGTTGGGACTGTCAGGGGTAGGGCTGCTGCTAGGACTTTGGCTAAGGACTGGGGTCTTTGCAAAGTCAAAGTCATTGTTCTTTGAAAGTGCATCCTGTCCTGCTTGCAGGGTTGCTTCCAGCTTCTCCCTTAGCAACAGATAGTGCCTGGTTTTCTCCACCTAAAAGAACATATTTTTGCTGATTATCAACAGGTAACTTGTACAACCGACTTTTTTTACACCATGTATGGTTGGTCCACGGAGTTCTATCATCAGGCTCCTGGTACAACTTCAAACATGCTCCTTTTACCACCAGGTATTTAAAGTTGTATGGCTTTATACTTAATGCACACAGATGGAACACATGCAGTTTTGCCATTTTTTTCAAAATACATCAAAATATTAAAATCAAATTCAGTTTTTCTGTCACTTGTTCAACTCACCTCCTGAAGTAGGCTGAGTTTTTCAAGCTCCCACTGGTGGTCAAGAATGAGGCTGTCACTCCTGGGCCTCCATCCAGCCAGGTTCTCTTCTCCTCGAACATACGCCACTGAAGTGTCTAGCACACGGCGGCGGCGACGCTGCATACCTTACAAGAAGGAGTAGTATAAGCTGGGTTATTGTTTGTATAAAATTATGAACAATTCTGTTTCCAATTACCACCACGGAGTTCCACCTTACCTGGGCTGCCATTGTCCGCCACATGGCACAGAGTCATCTCATAGACTCCAGTGACACGGTTACTTAAAGTGAGAGGGACACTATTCAGCAATAAATTTGAAGGGCGGGCAGCTGATTAATCAGTTTGACAAGTTATATTCGAAACAAATGTAATAGATTTTGTGACGAGAATAATTATTAGACTTGAAAGTATTTGAATCCAAATATATTTACCTTTCAATTGGCCTCAGACAGCCAGTGCTGAAGAGGTTTCGGATAGAGCGAGTTGCTGGCAGCTTTGTGTCACGGGAGTAAAATACCATGCAGAAATCTTTGGTGATCACTGTTGGCTGAGTGCAGTTCTCCATCTAGTTAAAATAAAAATGATGCTGTCTGTTTCAAATCTATCCACAACAGGGAGTGCTGTGTTGCATATATGAATGTTGTAAATTTCATAAAAAGATGGATTCTGACCACTGACCAGTAAGCAGTAATATGTTTTTGTCAGTACCTCTAGATAAGCAGAAAGAGTTATATAGATCTTCTCTCCATAGGGGGTTACTCTGTTGAGAAGAAGAGAGTTGTGCATGGAACTGTCCCACGCAGCCTCAAATCTGTAGAAGGTTCTGTTTTGAGAAGAACAAAAGGCATTGTCGTCTATTTCCCAGTTCCTCAAAGAAGAAAAATTCCAACCTCATGAATAGCCCCCGAGCAAATAGATAGTGTGTCAACAGAAACAAATTGAAAATAAGAAAAAATGATTGTCATTATACCTATGATCAACTCCCAAGGAGACACTGCCATTAATAAAGAATAAAGAGAGATAAGACATGAGTTAGAAACTTTTAACGGTACCTGTTAAAAGTAAAAGGTCTGCAAATAAAATGATCTGTATCAACTAAAAAAAGCATTGTAGCAAATAAATATTTCAGAATAAAACATACACTGAGGCAATGTAAAATCAATACAAAAAATAATAATATGTCTAGGAATATATACTGCTGCTTAGTGAATATAGTCACAACATTCAACAGAAAACAATTATATTTAAAGTCACTGAGACAGCATACTTGTCATCATGTTTTGGCCAGAAGTATCCAGAGGACAGAATGTTGAGGGAAAGGATGTTAGGATCTATAATGGTCTCATCAGCCTCTGGGGTGTTGCGAATGCGACCTGAGTTCACAAAAAGCGATGAGGGGAATTTTCAATAAGTCGACAATAAAATAATCTGAATAAAGACCGTTCAATTTTTTATTGCAAAACCCCAACCAGTACTTTCTTGTTACACACCAATAACTAGCTCCTTCACTTCCTTCCATTCAATGTCACTTCCTGTTTCATGAGCAATAGTAACTGTGATTCTCCTCTGAATGCCCTGCAAAGTTGAGATCATGGAAAATTAGCCAGTTTACTTTACGATATTTAAGATAAAATCGTGAGGAATGTCTGATTTTCTAGTGTTATGAATTTTGGTCAAACCTGATGTAAGAGGAATGTGCCATGGCAGGGCATTCCACCTCTGTGGTCAACAGCAGCTGGAATGTAGCTGAAATAATAAACAATATATATCACACACTGTGGATGCAACCAGTTCCAAATTGTTTGGAATTCTGAATGAACCATTTGAATTGAAAAGTGTATGTTGTTAAGATAAACTCACTCTCCATTTGCTTCCAGTTCACAGATCTCGAAGAAGACCATAAGGTCATATTTGGCGTGGCACGGTCCTGCAGTGGAACGAGTCAGCGTGCTGAGCTTGGTGGCCGGCACTGGGAGAAAGAAGAGGAAAGAAAATGATGTGTAACAACCTACAACAAAGTTTACCATTAAACTATGTGTCAGAGCTGGGCAGAGGAATGTGTTGTCAGTGTGATGAAGGTTAAGCTACCTTGAGTTAGCAATGAAATGTTTTGTAATAAAGACAGTGTTGGGTGAAATACAGAATCCTGACTCCAACCATGTCTTCAAAGAAGCCGAAAAAAATATATATAATGCTGAATGATGAAATTAGGAACAATCAATAAAAAGCCTGATTGGCCATTGAGGTGTAAAGGATGCTCTAATAGATTTAAAGAACAACAATATTCCTTTTATGAGGAATTGTCAAAACATTATTTCAATTAAGACATTATTGGTATTTTCGGAACGCCCCATTGAGCCCCAGTCCCAGAGAGGTGAGTAATTATTATAATTCACTAAACAACAAATAAATGATTGAATAAATGAAAAGGGACAAGTGATTACTTCATAAAATGAATAAATATTAGCTGCTAACCTGGTTTTGACAGCGGCATCACTCTTGGGAACTGTCTTCTAGAAGGTCTCAAAGGACTAACAGAAAAATAAATAAAACGTGGACATTTTCTGTCTTTTATTGTCAACCAAGAGCTAGTTGTCAGGTAGTGAACATTTATGGTCAAGATCCTGCCTTACCTGATCAAGTCTTTGCACAGTGGAGGGAACGGCTGTTTCTGATAGTGTCCAAATACCTCGAAGACAATCGGCTGAGTCTTGATGTACTCCACGAAGGACTTGGTCACCTCAATTGTGATCTAACAGAAGAGAGGGTAAATAGTAAAGTAGAAAAAAATCACCCGGTATCAAGAACATGTTCATAGCCAGTTTATGAATGTTATGTTTCTTTTCTTACATTTTGTACATGATAGAAGCCCAGGGGTGGACCCCTGCCGGTGTTCTTCAGAGGCTCAGTGGAAAAAGCTTCATCATGGCGATGGATGAAGCTGAAAAAGGGATACGGTTATAACATCTGGACTTGTTCTCCAATTTTTTGTACTTTTTTTCATCTGAAAAGCTGACTCGACCAAGAATATAAGCAAAGCTGTTATTTGACTTACCTTTGTCTAAAACACACAATACATTAATAGATTCGCTGTCTACTCACTTGAACTGGCAAAAGATGTCAGCATATTCAGCTGAGATACTAGAGGCCTGTAAGACGGTGACACGGAAGGTGAAGGTGCTGCCAATTTTCAGATGGGACAGGGCCTTCTCTGGGGAAAGATCCAAAGGAAGATCCATACCCAGACCTGAGCTTTTCAATGGACTGCAGGGAGCCTCCTGGGAGGCTAAATGGGAAGGTAATTGTACTGTGTTTAATTTAGTTTGTCTTAACATATCTAAAAACAATTATGACAGGAGTGATTTATCAAGAGAGCATTAAAATTCAACTGAACAGAATTAGAAGTGACTGTGCAAAGAAAGAAAAACATTTTTCAAACAGCTTGTGCTAATGGGAAGTAATATTTGACCAGCTAAGAAAGTTACAAAGAGCCTCACGTGGGAATCATTGAATATAAAAAAAAATAACATTGTAAAAGCAAGGTAGAGGTTACTGGGTTGAAAAACAAAACCATCAATATATGAGTTTTCCTGCCTGATATTACAGTACATCTCCATATTGTTAAAAACAAAGAGCAGAAACATGCAAAGTCATCTTTGCTCTTAAGATCTATAGATGTTGGGTTTAGGTATTCAAAGGAGGAAAACAAACATGAAAAGACACATCCCCTTGTGGATAAAAATGCTGTCATCATAGTATTTCTGTTTAATTGCCATTGAGTCCCTTCATGACAAAACAGCCTGCCTCACCTTCACATGTGTTGTTGTTGACTTCATCTGCAGACAATCCATTTTCTGCATTCTGTCCTTCTCCCTCAACAATTCGCAGCTCCTCCTGGGAGGTGTTGGAGTGGGAGAGACCACCAGGACATGACTCAGTCTGGAACTTTAGGACGACATAAAACAGTCATAAACATGGCACTGAATATGAGGTGCAGGAGGCGCATACGTACACACACACACACACACACACACACACACACACACACACACACACACACACACGCACACACACAGCTAATGTATTTAATGCAATTTCATTTACACTATAGAAAAAGATTGCACGCTGTTGGACATAGCACCTTTTCAAACTGTTTATCTTCAAAGGAGATCTTGGCAGTGCCTGACTGCCTCACACCAGAGCCATAATCTGGGGCCTCTTCATCAGCTTCACAGACACAAAAAAACACAGGTATTTTCAAGCACAAAATAATAAAAGGCAATCATCAACCACCTCTAGAAGGTTAATTATTTTCTCTATTTTAAATTTTTACTTTACCTGAGATGGCCTGTACAGCAACTCTCAAGAAGCCCTTCACCTCTCCTTTCTCACTGACAATGGCCACACGATGCACCAGGGGCACCGGGTACAGCAGGTTGCTCAGATACACGAAAGCTCTAAGGTAGAGAGGGGCAGGGTGTTACTTTTAGAAAGCCTGAACCTTATAAAGAAAATCCAGGTTTCACAGAAATACTGGCTGAAGGCTAAACAGTGTTTGGTGGATGATGACTGACCTGCCCACCAGACGAAACCAGGGGAAACGGTCATAGAAGGGGTCCCCTCCAGTCAGGGTGTGGTCGCAGTCCTCCACAGCACTGCTGGGGAGCTCTGCAGCACGGTCATACATTTCCCTCATCAGGTCCAACCTCTGCCTATAGGGGGCAGTATAGAAAGGAAAAGAGTAATAAGAACCAGTGAAAGCAGCTGAACCACATAAAATATGGACGAAGTGAGGGAGGAATACCAGAACACATGCTTGAGTATTACATATAATCAATGAAGATTTTAGAAGCTGTCACCTGGAAATTCCTTAAATTTTTAAAAGAAAATTTTATCAGTAAAGTTGCTGAAAACACTGAATTTTTAAAAATTGGGTTAATGATTTAATGTGAACCTCAACATGCAAATGATTTGAGAGATAGTAAGAGATAAGTAACTACAACCTTAACAAATGAATGTTGACTTTTTGATGGCAGACATACCTGAGTTTCTCCAAAGTCCAGTAATGTGTTGCACCATTCTTTTGATCCTGCACTTCTACAGCTACTATAGTTCGAGGAAAGGGCCGTCTCTCCCTCTCTTTGGCCTCACAGGGAGGCAGCAAATCAGGGGGCAGAGGAGAGTACAGGGTGTCTGTTAGCAGGACAAATTGGAACTGCACCTGTGGATGAAACAAAATTAAAAAATTAATCCGGTTATGGTTTACGAACCATGCCTAGACTTTTAAAGAGCCAAAACACTCGATAATTGGATGCCTCAAATATGTCATTGTATTTTAGTATGAGATACCTCAAACTAAAACTCAAATTGAAAAAAATATCTGAAAATATATACTGAATTACAGAGTAGCTTCAGGATCACTTATACAGAAAGAAAGATCTTTTGTCATTCCATTTTAATAGACCTAAAAAGATTTACAATTACAAATTATTGAAATCAAAAATGCAAATGCAAAACACATATTATTATACATAACTGAAAAAAGTTTTCATGTTTGTGTGATTTCCTACCTTCTTCTTGAGCTCCACACTTATAGCATTGGCCTCTTTGAGGAAGATGGCATTGCCCCAAAGCAGATCCCGGAGTGAGGTGAACTGGTAGAAACGCCACTTTCGGAAGGCCCATAGAGCCAACTCAGTCTCACGCTTCGTCCACGCCACTGCAGGGCAAATATGTGAATACATGATACAACCTAAGGGCGGCACAGTGGCGCAGTGGTTAGCCCTTCGGTCCCACAGCACGGGTATAATTCCAAAAAGGGGACCTTTCTGCGTGGAGTTTGCAAGTTCTCCCCGTGTCTGCGTGTAAACATGCAGCAAGTTAATTAGAAAAAATTGGGAAAATTGCCCCGAATGAGTGAGTGGATGTTGTTTGTCTATACATGTGGCCCTGCGATTGACTGGTGACCAGTCCAGGGCGTACCCTGCCCCTCGCCTGATGACAGCTGGGATAGGCTCCAGCATCCCCCTCAAAGATGAGTGGCAGATAATAGATGCATGATATAAAGTGGTTGCTTTGTGCATAAGTAAAAATCCTCACATTCCATGAGAGTTCAATGTAGCAGTGAAATTGTAAAAATAAGCTATATTCACCTTCCTCTTCAGGTTCCTCTTCTTCCTCAGGTGATTCCAAGTAGCGAGAGTCCACCTGCTTCTGAAGAGCCTCCAGTTTGCTCTCATAGTCCTGAGACAAAAAAAACAGAACTCAGATCTCGCACACAATTACAGAGCGGGTGATCCTTCTAAAGAAATCACGGAGATCATTAAGGTTATGTTAGTATGTGACTGCACTTTAATTTGATGTTCACAATTAAGATTGCAATTACCAGCCTCTGCTGTTCTAGCAAGTTACTGGCTTCTTCTCTTTCTTTCCGGTATTGATCCTCAAGCTCCTGAAGTCTGAAAGGAATTTGGGAAGGTGTAAGTGTCGCTAAACCAATAATAGATGTCCTGAATCAATCATTTTAAAAATGTAACAAAACTTGTGAAGTTAATGGGAAATTTAAAAAAAATAATGTTGCATCACCATCCCAATTATTACAATGAATTTGATTTTCTTCTTCTCAAACCTCTGCTCCATCTCCTGCTTCATGTCAATGCCTTGTTTTTCTAGGAGCTCTCTCTGAGCAAAGGCCCAGTCCACAGGCTCAACCGGAGTCTCAGCACAGGGTGTCCTCTCACGCTCCAGCCGAGCCTGCTCGGGGTCATTGAAGCGAAACACGTGACTCTTGCCCATGATGATACGGTTGCCTAAATAAAAGAAATTGAAAAGGAAAAAAGGAATCACATTGGATCATAATGGCCTGAAGGAGCGTGAATTCACACTTTTTTTTGTTCATTTGCTTTTAAAGTTCAATTTGTAATGAAAAGAACGCAGGGGCTCTTTAAATACCTGAACTTGACAAGCAAATGGCAATCTTGTGGACGCTACTTTAACATACATGTACTGTATCCTCATTCTACTAGTGCTTTTTAAGTTTAGTAAAATGTCAAAAAAACACATACCAGACCGCAGCACAATGGGCGAGGTCACTCTCTTTCCATTGACATATGTCTCTGCAGCGTCACATGGCTCCAGAATGACACAACCTGATACAAAGTACATTTTCAAAATCATTACTTGATGCGTAGAGTAAGATTGCTGGATCTAGTTTTCATACATATTTAAACATAGGGACAGTTCTAAAAAGTTGTTTCACATAACAGGCCAGAGAGCACTGCTCGCTATTACCTTCTCCCTGAGGGTTTGTGGTGCTGCTGAAAGTGCAGTGCTCATCTTTGATAAAATGGCCGCTGAGAACTATATCTTGTCGAGTTTTCGCGTTTTCACGGCCAACCCTGCAATGAAATATAGTGCCTTAATCACACTGGCAAGAATTCCATAAAACAGTGCGATATCTAAATTAACAATGAAATATTGAAAACTTTACTTAGTGATCCCATCCTTGATGTAGTAAAGCAGACACTCTGACATAAGCGGGTCCTCATTCAGGTTCACTAGGTGTGGGGTCTGGAGGGAAAATTGTAATATATGTGTTTCACCCTCGATATCAAAACAATTGGTCTTAGTATATCTTGCAGATACCTCAAGAAATCATCTTCTCACCTTTTTGGGGGAGAAAACACCTACAGTGCCTCCATCCTCTCTCATGGCAACACCCATTTCAGCTAACAGGGCCTCTCTGCAGACAATACATTCAGAGTCAGCATCAGGGTTGGACTTCTTGCAACGGTAAAGCTCTAAAGCCCCTCCTCTCTATCCCTTCCCCCCTCATGATAAAGCTACTATATACACCACAAGATGTGCACCTGGTGACCAGCTGTACAAGGATGGAAAATAACATGTAATATGCTTGGAAACAATAGGTCCTTTAGCTTTTCAGCAGTGAAATTCCCATCTCCGAATATATCTAATCAGCAAACTGATTCTCAATAGGATTATGACAACATCTAGACGATTACTATTGGTGCAACTGTTGAGATAAAAAACAAAAAAACAGAAAATAATGTATGTGTAAATGTTAACTTTAACAGCTGTTAATTTATTTATATATTATTATTATTATTAGTAGTAGTAGTAGTAGTAGTAGTAGTAGTAGTAGTAGTAGTAGTATTATAAATTATTTATTTTATGTATTTATAATAATTTATTTAACATGTCTGATCATTTAAGTCCTGAAACATGATCATTCAATAGTTTTTTTTTCTTTTTTGCATGAGTAAACAGTATTTTGATGTATATATCAATTTATATCAAGGAAATTAGGTAACTGAACATTATTAATTTGATCATGTTGAGAAGAACTCACTATTGTTAAAATAAATTAAATACAACATATGACAGGTCAAAAAAATGAATGAGGAAAAACATATACCCACCTCCCAAGTAGCCCTAAAAAAAGGTTAAGCAATACTGAAATCCGGATTTAATTTAAGGGTCTAACAATTAAGAATAGGCTGTCTGGATTATTATAACCTGTATGCAGAGAATAGTAATTTAATCTATCTTTTTCAATCGGCATGTAACTGAGAGGAGGTCTTTAAGAATGGAAGTGAGAATGAAATAAATTCCATGCATAATACTATTTAACAAACCTTTCCATGCGAATGGCCTCAGTGCGTCGTAACTTCTCTTCCCAGGTCTCATTCAGCTCTGCAATGATTTTCTCAGTTTCCTGTAAGCGAAATTGATATAAATTTGCTTCTTTTATTACAAAGTCTTCCCTCTATATTTGTAAGAAAGTCACACCACAGATGCATACTCAACAACATCTATAACCGATTCCATCTTTCATCACCCCTACCTTGAGCCTCTCAATAGCCTCTTCACTTGCCGGGCTGAAGATGCGGTCATGGAGGTTACTGATGGAGCCAGCACGACTGGACAGGGCTGAGAGTGAGGGAGAGGGGCTCATTCCCGTCATGGCATTGGTCACTGTGGAGAGATCACCCCTTTGATTGACAGCCTGGCGATTATTAACAAAGTTTTTGTAATCGCACAGGTCTGCCAGAAAGAGAGGCGCCGCATGGGAGAAATAAGAAGGAAAGGAAAGATGGAGGGACAGAAGGTTGGAGCAGATGCCGGGTAATTTGGAAGAAACATCGGGGATTAAGAGAAATACACAGAGAGACAGATACAAAGAACAAACAAAAAGGGGCACCACAGGGAGGAGTACAAAAAAAAAGAAGAGAGAGCTCAAATAATTTATCACAGAAGCAGAGGATATTTGCTTACCAAAGCCATCGCAAATGGTGAGAAAAGAGCAGTTCAAACCAACAGAGCGCCAAACGCTGCTTCCTCTGACCCTGAACTAAATGTGAGTATTACGACAGGTGGCAAAATGAAGGAAAAACACCATTATGGTGTTGAAAGGCAATGAGGCACCAGAACACCTTCAGTGCTCTTTGTCAAGGAACATATTTTTCACAAGTCTAAAACTCCACTGGTAGGATGAAACAATTGTTCATGAATCGTATTAATCCAAACTCCCC
Source organism: Fistularia tabacaria (assembly GCA_901007705.1). Taxonomy (NCBI): domain Eukaryota; kingdom Metazoa; phylum Chordata; class Actinopteri; order Syngnathiformes; family Fistulariidae; genus Fistularia; species Fistularia tabacaria. The sequence continues at coordinate 131,295 of CAAKHD010013529.1, forward strand.
CCTTGATGTTGGAAAGACATCTGAGGATCATTTCTAAATGTAAGTGTGTATGAAAGATCAAAATGTCAATCACCATAATAATTTTCACTTTCAATCCAACCGGCAAAGTATGCAGGTGAATCAGTCTCATATCTTGCCCTGTCACTATCCACGTAATTAATACCAGCCCTCATTCGGCTTCATGACCATGAGCCCGCTGAATGATGGGTCCTCAGCCATACTGATTACTGAAGGGAGGAGTAAAAAAATTTCACCACTTGAAAAAAAAAAAAAAAATCAACCTGACACATGAAGCCTGAAAAGTATTAATTTAAATCTCTAAGCCTTTTCAAGTTACAATTTTCCTAAATGATGATTTCACTGATACTGTTACTGTTTCTCATTTCCTGCATTTATCATTTTTTTATAACCCGTATGTGGAGGTGTCATGTCAGCAAGAAGTAGGAACCCCCCGCTTACAGTGGCAGCATAGTCATCTCTACTGTGATATATTTAGGCATTAAGACTACATCAAAACCTAAAATATGCATTTTTTACATTCTAATGAAATATTAACACCATTCAAAGATGTAATTAAAAACAATGCATGAAATGTTCTGACTTTTATTCCATTTGATTCCAATGTTATAACTGATGATGATCATTTGCTATGAGTCCTATTCCCTCCGCTGCACTCCTGAGGTTGGAATGCATGCCAATTATAAACCTATGACAAAAGACCGAAGTAATCTCTTCATTTGACTTTCGTCATTCTGGGTTTTTTTTTCAAATCGATGCATGCTTGAGGAATAGTGATAAATCATCATTGCAAGCAACACTGTTTGTTTGAACATTTATGACAATACAATTGAAATTTATGACCACTCTTTTAGAACCTGTTTTGTGCATTATCCACAGCTATAAAACGAGTGCTCCAGTAATCTTTTACAGGTTCGTCAAATAATTTTGAGTCCAACAAAAAACGTGTCTGTCAGGACCAGCATCTTATTTACTCAGGTTGTTCCTTTAATTTGCCACCCTTCCTAATTGATAAGCCTGTAAGCAGGGCAAATAAAAAATACACAACTCTTCAATGCATGTAGACTTTCCAATCTAACATATTAATTGAAGCATGCCCCTCTCCCCCTCACCCCCGAATGTCTATCAGTCCTTAGCAGCAGGGCTCCTGGCAGTGCAGCCTCTCAAGCATATGACTCAGCTTCAAATAATTCTGCACGCAGAATTAAAATGTAAGACATAAGCTCTTCCTAAATCTGAAAGGGCATTCTGTTAGCCAGGGTTTTATTCCACTGTTGCTAAAAATGTAGAGCATGCTCTGAGCCAACTCAAGTTGAATATTTTTTTCGCTTTTTTTCAAACCATACAAGTTCCTAAAAATTTGGCATAGATCACAGTGCAAAGTCACAGGTAAGGTTCCTGGCTCAGCAAATAACAAAGTATTTGGTATTAAATGTTAACTTACTCAAAGAAAAAGCTCTTTAACCGAATACGTAAAGAATCAATACCTTAAGTGTCACTATAAGTGATCAATTTTTGGATCACATATTTTATTTTCTTGAAGCATAAATTAACTTATAATATCGTTTAGCTATTTAGGTCCCTGGTGTTGTAGATGACAAAGGATGGCTCAGGATTCATTCCTATTAGAAGCAAAGCGCAGGCTTGCGAGAGTTATACACACATTTCAAACCATCGATGACCGGGCTGGTGCAGCGATACGCTGATAGGACAAAGGAGAGCAGAGACAAACAATTTTTAAGACTTATCCAAGACAGAAACACATACGTGCCAAAAAAAAATGTCCACATACAGGTTTATCTGTATAGATATAAATCAGTCAATTGCTCAGCCATGTTACACTCACTCTCAATGATGTCTCCCAGGCCTTGAGCGTACAGTAGGTCCTTGAGCCGAGCGACTTCCTCTTTTAGCTCACGCACTAGGCGGTTGTTGGGGTCCTCATTGATCACTGCATTACAACGGATCTGTTTGGCACGGTCTGCGTAGCTGAAAAGAGGGAAGCCGTAAAGGATCATCAAATTACCTTATACAGACTGACTTTGAAAAAAACAATTGGATGGAACCAATAAAGATTACAAAGAAGACAGTAGTGTTCTCCAAAAACCTGTCTATCATAATTTGTAATTCAGTGCGAAATCATTTTAAAAAAACTATTGACCTCATTAAAATAATTGGCTGAACGGACACAAAAACACCTTTGCCTTAATGCCTTTCATAATATGTCTGTAAAAGACACTGTTTCTTACCGAAGAGTACTTAAGGTTTCATCATAATTGATGTCTGCAGGGCTGAGGGCAGCTACCATGGCTGTACGAGAGTTTCCTCCTAAAAACCAGCAATGAAAAATGCAGAAATTGTCACAAAAAAATGACTTTTTGAATTTTCAGGAGAAATCTGTAATGTGTACTTACCCAAATTCTCCCGAAGTAACCAGGTTAGGACCGAATCTCTGTAAGGAATGAAATTTTCCACCTTTTTCTTCTTCTTGTTCTGAGCAACAAAAATGAGTAATGTTAATTGTTGAATATCATGGGAAAAACTATGTCACAGTCTTTTCAGATAGGTGGTAAATATCATTTACTCACCTTGTTTGGCGCTGAGTCCTATCAAGTGAGATACATCAATATTTGTTACTTAAACAACTGAAACGATCTGCAGCCTTTTATTTGAAAAAACAAGCTACTAACATACCACTTCAGCTAAAGCTGAAATAACTTTTCCCAATGTGGTCAGAGATTTGTTGATGTTTGCTCCTTCCTGCACACAATGAATGTGTAATTGGTCAATTTAAGCTTCTGTCCATCTATTCTAATCAAAAATGATAGCAACACAAATATTGTGGGAGAGTCCTCTCACCTTCAATCTGGTTCCTTTAGCTCCAGTTGAGTCTGCCCTCTCACTTCCAGCCAAGTCAACAAGACTGATCTTGCTGACCTGTGATGAAATTAAACATTTTCAAAATGAATCATTTGTATATGGAATTCTAAATACTAAGTGTCGTTTACATATAACTTGAAAAGGGTCCTCAGTCAAAGCTCTTGTGTTTTTCAATTAACATGCAACAATAACCTCAGTTCTAAACCCTTTAATTTCTACGTCAGAGCAAAATGTATTCAGAAAAAATGTTTAGAAATACATGTGTGTATGTGTGTGTATTTTATGGCTGATTGATCTGAGAGCAAATAAAGTCCTATGACTTTCTCACAACCTTTTCTGATGTGTTGTCCGTCTCCATGTCGTGCTTCTTTTGTGTGAAGATTATGTTAAAGACAGCATGGGAGCGGCTGCTTGTCTCGTTCATGTTGGTAGCAGCAACAGTTCTGAAACAAAATGTTTCTTTTAGGTGTACAATAGGGATCTATGGGATCTATCACATTCTGACATTATTTATCTAACCAGCCATAATTCGTTTCAAAGACATCTGAGGCAGCAAAAGAAATTAATTAATGTCCTTAATTCCGAGTTGACCATTATTATCATTGTTTTCAAAAGGTGACTTGATGTGAAACAACAAAATTGATTGGCTCGAGCTCATCTTTTCTGTGAATGCCTGTGTATTTTTAAATTATACTGTTCCTTTGTTTGCTGAAGACAATTTTCCAGCGTGGTGAACAATTGGGATTATTTTTGATCTTTGCTGTGTGAATAGACTTTTTAAGAAAACCAGATCTAAAATCTTATTTTAAGATTAAAGAATGAATAACAGTTAAGAAGAGAGAATCAATCAGAGCAACAATTCTATACCATGATTTTTCGAGTGCTAATTTTGTGCCATGAAACAGTTAAACACATATTGATCCAATCCATGAGTGGTGACTTCATTTTTCTTAATCATCCTATTGGGAATCTGTCAATAAATTTACCTGGCCTTGTTTCCAGAATCCATCAGATCCTGGATGTCATTGTAGGAGGTGACAGCTAGTTTGGACAAATCCTCAACATAGGGCCCCATCAGAGGATGTTCTCGGACACGCAGGTTCCCTTTGTTCTTGGGGTTCAACAAATCACGAACACGTTCACAGTAGATTTCCATGTAACTCACCTGGAGGTTTGAAAAAGGAAGTGAATTTTATTCTCATAATATTCATTATCAATTTTATTTTCCGTTAGTGTAATTAAGATTTGAATATATATGATCGTACTTTCATTTTGCAAATTGGTTTATTTTAAGGTGTTACATACCTCCACAGAGTAAGACATGCTGTTATCATTATTGCTGTCATTGATCTTTGTAAAAAGGTCCTCACAAAGCTAGAAAACAAAGAGACACAAAAAACATTATCACTGTTACGGTTAAAATCTCACACGATAATAAGGCTTGGTACTTTGATTTATTCATTAAATACACCACCTCTAATGGATTGATCAATTACAATGTGTTTTTCAACTTATGTGCATATCCCGTCTCACCAGAGGTATGATCCCCTGCTGGTCCTTCTCCTGGCGTCCCATCATTGTGTAGCTTTTGCCAGCACCTGTCTGTCCGTATGCAAATATACACACATTGTAGCCTTCGAAGGCATGAAGGAGCATCTCCTCTCCAATGTCCTTGTACACTTGCATCTGTGATGCATAGTTGATGTCCTCGGGCTGCAAAGGAAGCAGAGGAGAGGCCAAAGAAAATATGAGAAAACCGGAATGTAATCATTTCTAGTTGAAAGAAAGCAATCTGGCCTTTTATAAACTTGAAAATATTAAAGTTCAGCATTTTCACATGAGGAAAAACTGTATTTTTACAGTCAGTTGTGGGCAGTTACCATCCTTGGTGCATACTGTATGTTTTAGAAATTAATCATTGACACTCACCGTGGTGTGTGACCAGTAAGAATAGTCAAAGTTGAAACTTTTGTTTTCTTTTGGCTGTTTGGGGTTCAGGATTGCTACAACAGAGCAAAATAATCAGGGTTTAAGACATGGGAAATGGATAATTGAGATCAGAACTTCAAAATACAATTGAATATTCTGCAGATTCTTTGACTGTAAACTTCCCGTTTACAGTCCCGATTTGAAATATATGAGCCCACACCAGATGCTAATCAAACATTCTTAAATAATCATCCTCTATAACAGGTCCATGACATATTGCAGTTGTGATTGTCATCTGTTAGATGTATTTTTCAGAAATCTGCTTCTTTTGAAAAAGAAATCCTTATGTGTAGGAGATTGTATGAGTTTACCTTTTAAAATCACCACTTATCATTTTACAGAGAGAAAGGGCGGGGCATGTTTGAACAAGGCAACAGATCAAAACAGGAAAAGACAGCTGGAAAATGATACATCTGCATCCGTCCACTGCATCTGTCTGCTGCCGTTTTTGGAAAGGTTTGAAGAATAGAAACTCACACACATCAACCACTTCATCACATGAAAACATTGACAACTCAGATTCAGAGATTAATTTAAATTTTTAAGGTGAGGTTCACCTCTTTTTGACTCTAATTAGGTCACTCAATTACACTGACAGGCACAACGGGATGACATCCTCCCCTTTTTTCTCCCCACACATTTGCGACAGCTGACCCTGCGTCTGGCCTCAACAAAAACAAAGAGGCCTTGTGGGTCCCTGCAGCTTGTGTGTTGAGAGAAAGTCGCTACATCCTACGTGCACTGAAAGTCCTCATACACTGGCCTGACTGAAACTATTGTTTCCAGCCATCACAGCCAACTTGCTGCATGCCTCATTCCCACTCTGGCTGCTATAAACCAAATTCGCCATTGACATAAAACTGAGCTGAACTCTACCGTGGGTTACTGGGATATGATCAATAATAAGACTCACATAATTAAAATTTGGGGAATTCACACACTAAATGTAACCTCCCATACTTTATTTAACATAAAATACTGCTTTCTTTATTATATTGACTTCCAGTAACCTACAGACATACCATGTAAAAGCTTCAAAAACTCTTTTTCACTCGTAAATCAAGTAAATACACCAACTGTGGTCAATAGGCAACACTATTTTAATGCACGCTGACAAAAATACCCATAAACTTATCATATCTTACTTAAACGCACACAAACAAAACTTAAAACCCAAAAAGCGTTCAAACAACTGTTCAATACAACACGCTATCTGTTTTCAACCAATCATACATTACCTTCCCAAAATCAATGTCACAGAGGATGAAACTATGAATATGATAACTGGATTTAATTTTGATTTTTTTTTTCAAACAGAAGCTTCTCAAGCGCCTATTCTAGAATCCATCTTTTGTTCAAATACATTTAGAAAATGTGAAATCCAGCCAAGCTAAGATCCAAGAACTTCTTTCAATTATCTCATAAAGACTCTTGCCATCAATACTCACCCAAAATGTTTTCCAAATAAAAGTATGATTCATACTTACTTGTGGTATTTCCTGACATCTGGATGATGCACTTGCTCTCCTTCGCCATTTCCCTGGAGTTGAAGGGTCGAACCCTCACCGCCACTTTAACCGAGGCCCCTGCCATGTCTCTGGTGGGTGTGACAGCAGGTGATAGAAATACAGATGCATATATTTAAACAAACATAGATGCCTATGCAGGTGGATGATGAGGAGTTTAATACCATCAAGGGGAGGTATATTGCCTGCACATCAACATGACAGACCCCCACCTTTACTTTCATAACACACATAACAGACTAGATCAGATCAGAGTGCCCAATAAACAGATCATGTGTATAGCATGAGGACTCCGTAATAAGGACTGGTCAGAGAATAAAAACATTAAGCAACCACGACATGTGGAAATTAGAAAATATAAATATTATGAGTAGCTTGCCACCTTCCCCTTTCATCTCTAAACAGTAACACATATTCCCCGTTAGGGATCATAAAGAATTATCTTATATACTACGCAGAGGAAAATAACAAAAAATAATGAAATCTGAGCCTGGGTGAGTAATTTTTTTTTTCAACTTGACCAACCAGGCAAGTGAAGAAAACATATTGAACCATAAATGGATAAGTATCATGATAATAACAATATAATTTCATTAATGAGTTTCTGTTGCCACGGAGGAGACGTTTAGGTGTGCAGTGGTGAGCGTAAAAAGATGACGAACATTTTTTAGGCTTCAATCGGTCAATTGGGCCTCCGGCAGACAAGCACGGATCCTGAATGACGTGGATCAAACGGATGGGCCATCGCTTGGCTAGTGATGCTCAGCTTCACCCTTCTTTTAACACAAGTGGTTATTGCTTATTCAACAAGCATCGCCCTCTCGCATTTTCTATTCCAGTTGAGGCCTATGGGAGAAACTGGACATCCCTGTGTCACAGCAAATGACCAATCAAAATAAATTCTACATTTTGTATTTTTGCCGTGTTTTCTGAATCAGTCATTGTCTAATACTACTGTTGTCTTCATTTTAGGTATTTTCTTATCAATGGATAGACGGTACATGGCTATTACACAGACAGACAGAGCATCCCCTCTTTCTTCTCAGCCATCCGGAAAAAAATCGTGTCTTCCCTGTACCGAATCATATGACAACACCAAAAGCGTGACTTCTTAGCTGTCCGATATGATGTTTGTTGGGAGACAACCGGCTACATGGATGCTGCGTTCGTGAAAATAGTCTCCTCCATCTTGATTCGCCTGCCGCACCTCAAAAACAGGCCGCGTAAACATAAACGGCAATGACACCGAATCATCGAATGCGCCAGAAAGGAGGTCAGCAGAGGAACACAGCTTTAATGACAATAACAGCACGTTGAACTGACAAGGGGTTGTGGAGAAAAAAAAAATGAAAGGATTCGGATCTTTAAAAAAAAAAAGCTCAGAGCATCTCGGGGGTTCTACAGAAGTATGGATGAGCAGGCCTCGGCGGCACAATCGATGACAAACGCCACACCAAGGCGTGACACCGCTCGGTGACGATGCTGTGCCGCGGGAAAAAATACATCATCGGCGGAAGCAATAAGTCGTATCTTACCTCGACAGCCCAGCACTCGACGACTACAGAAAGCGAATCCTGTGTCTGGTACTCCGGGGTCCCCCTCTCGAATCGCCTCGGCAGCGTGAATGTTTTCGTCCGTCTTTTGTCAGCCTACAGCCTCCCTTCCCGGGGCGCATCCATACATGGAGAATCCGCCGGGGGACGGAGAGATGGAGTCTGCCTTCGCTTCGGTCGCGAAGGATGATTCGGGCACAGCGGTGCGTCAGTAAGGAGAGTGGGAGACGGGAGGAGGCGGAGGAGAAGGAGGAGCAGAAGCAGAATGTGGAGGGGGAGGAGGAGAACGGGGCAGGTGTTTCAAACTAGAGGATGCTCCACAGCACAGGCCTGCCGCTAGTCGGTTTCGCCGTTCAGTCTGAAAGCGATGAAAATGGCGGTGCTGCTTGTTCCCTAAGATCCTGGGTGGTGGTGATGACATCAGCAGCGGTGGGCAGCCATGAGGCTGAGCGTTGCAGCAGAGCGGAGGAGGAGGAGGGGAGAGAGGAAGACCAAGATAGGCCTCATCGTTTTGGACTTCATCTTGAGGTCTTCTCCCAGACTCGACTAACATATCTTTACAGTTACATTTGCCACTCGTGATTATAAACAAATCTTTGACAGTTACATTCAAAACAGAAATTCTAATTTTAAAAAAATGGAAAAAGAATCTGCCTATGCGATCTCGCTCACTTAAATATATTCTCCCTTTGGCTATGACACATCTGTCAGTAAAAGGCACCTGGTAAACTTTCATTTTAGAGCTTTAAGTCAGTACCTGGACTGGTTCCCTGGTGACAACAGGTTACCAAACCTCCATCTGATCTGTACTCACTGAGTTAATCTTTAAGATAAGACTCAAGATCCCACTCTGTCATTAAATCTTCCGTAAGGTCATAAATTGCATCTGCTGCCAGGCTATGTGCATACTGCCTTTTCAGCACCACTGTCTCAGACTTTGCTTAATGACACATCCTTATGCTGTAATCCTCTGACGAAATCCTTGAATGGGTAAAACAAACTCTCAGATGTATGATCATTTTTTTTAATAAAACAATGTGACAGAGATTATAAACAAGGAAAAAAAATCTGTTTAAATCCGTAGCTTAATGAGATGTCTTTGTTTTCCCGATGATTGTGCCAGGTGACTGCAAGCACAAAGGGAGCATTCAGATGCTTTTAGAAACATCGCCTAGGTGATTGATCCACAGCGATGACAGTTCCCTCCGCTCTGCCATCACAGCTCCAACCCTTTGAAAAGGAATCTGCTGTTTTATCGATGCATAATAAACCTGTATCCCCATCCGTGATCAAATGATTTTCTCAAATTGATAAATAAAGCGTACAGAATCTTGTAAGTTCTTCATTGTGCAAAGTTTTGTATTGATGACAGCGGATCGGGTTAACTGCTGGTTACATATTGAAGGACTGAAACAAGGTTGCATAAATCTTGAACGGAACTAGTATAAGAATTGGCAACAATTGAGTCGGGTGGGATTTTATAGCCAATCGAAACCACAGTGTTATTGAAAGAAGAACGTCTTCAAGAAAAAGTTTACAGTGCAACACCACCAGAAGCATTTCAGGTTCCAATTCTACCACAGTACTGGTTGAGAGATGTGGAAACATGTTCATGTGAGACATAAGGAGGCAAATGACTCAAACATACATTGCAAAGCTTGATCATTTATGACAATTGTATCATTTCTTGTTGGGTTACTGAATATTTTAACTACAGCCCAAAATGAACCAAGTCCCTCTCCTCCATACTCCACAGTAATTCTTTCAGCATCTCTTTTAGCTTTGAAAACAAATACATGATTTTGCTTTTAAAGTAAGATGAGATGGGAATTCCTTCACAGTTACAGTTTACAGCTATGAAGGAATTAGTGTTTGAATGCATTTCTACTTCATAGCGCCTCCTCCTGCTCTGTTTGGGTAGATTTTTAGTTTTCTGTTCTGTACAAAGGCCACTGAAAGGCTAACACAGAGTACCATTTATTTACCAGAGGTGTAATTATTTACTAAGACAGACACAGAGAAGGGCATGTTATACTGGTGGTTGTGACATAACAATTTTAAAAGCCAAAGCCAAAACATTTCATTAAAGTGAACGGTAAAATTTGAGACTGTAGTATAAAAAAGGCCTTGGTTTTCTTAAGATATACTTCTTCAAACTTTGTCTGCATAGTACTAAAGCTTTTTGTTACGATTACATCTAAGTGATTGGTGTTGTAAAACACACAATAAAGAGGCAACTATTTCTTCCACGTCCACATCATTTCTCCAAAATCTAAATATAAGTTGTAAACAAAACATTTCAAAGGAAAATCACATGTGGTAACAAAATGGATTTAAGTTGTTTGTGTTTTGTTCAATGTTTTTCTGAAGCTTACAAAAAAAAAATTGCTCAACACGTCCAATGTTCTGCTTTACTACAATGTTTTGCTTTGGCAATTGAATGCCAGTTCTGACCCAGCCTTGGCATTTGACCTGCACCAGTTATCTATACTTTTACGCAAAGTTGAAGAATCTCCCATTTTCTTGTTTTTCATGTGAATAAAAAAGTTTAGTTTATCACATTAACAGATCAGGTTTTGAGAAGAAATAGGTTTTGATTGTACTTTGCATGGAAATTACCTAACTTGAAACAGAGGTTGCTAGTGTTGGACCCTACATTATAAAACTGAGCTAATCTCTACACTGCGTATTGATAATGTCTTTTGCGATATGTGCTTACGTATGTGAATACTTTGGTGGGTGGGTGTGTGTCTGAATATTTGCCTACCCCTACCCCCACTGTCTGAGGGAGCAGATTGGCTCTCTGAGAGGAGACTCCTCTTTACAAGCCAATGCTGTTGTGACTGAGGGGGCCAATAAAATCAACACAAGCAACAAACTAACCTGAACCAGTCCAAAGCTGACAAGTTTATGTCCTCTCTTTTTGCTTGAGATAAACCCTCTAGCGCTTTGAAACAGAACAGTGTAATAAACACCAAGATCAAAACTGTAACAGAAGTAGCATACCAATGTCAATTTACTATGATGTTTTGTGAATATGCGTGAGTGCAACACAGTCACATCACTTGTTTTTCGTTGAAAAATAACAATAAAAGAAAGCTGGTGTGAACCCATGCAACATTTCTTGCTTTAAAATGTCTACATATCAACACATTAACTTGATTATCAGGGACTTATTGCAAGATACGATGCTTCAAATCCAGCTAAGGATTAAAAAACAAAAATATTTGACCTGGAGTTGTGTATTGTGGATTGGAGTTTGGATAGAAATAGGCAATAACAAGTAGAGGATTCGAGAATTTGTAATGATGTGCTTTTTGATCACACAACCACAGCAGAACACTAAAGGATAAAAGGATAAAACCAGATCCTCATTAGCCGCACAAATACTCTCACTCATGGTGCTATCACTTGCTAACCCCATAGTTAGGATAATAATTCAGCCAAACTGGTCTGAAATAGTATAACATAGATCAGTGCACCATGGCCATACATTAACTACACACTTTGGTAATTTAGAACAGTTAATTAAGCAAGCAGACTCAAGGCATTTTATGAAACTCCAGCCACCTATTCTATCAACACTTGGTGTAAAGTCTTTGGACTGGTCCTTAGCCCTTGAGTCACCCTCTGTTGGGACCAAGGGTTGGTAAAGCACTAGCCTGCCCAGGAGGAAGACAACCACTCGGTTCTGTGCCCACTGAGCCATGAACAATGGATGGATGGTCATGATGGTCTCCTCGACCATCATGCATCACAAGGCTGGAACACAGTGGGCCTTGGACTTTGAGTACAACATCGAAACAGCTGGCTATACTGGCCTACTGCACAGGTCTGAAGTGCCGAATCCCCTAGTCTATGGAGAAAGCTGTCTTAAAGCGTGCCTCCTCTGCTCGCTCCACCTGCCAGTCGCTTCTTCTGAGGTTTTGAGCGAGCTGACCCAGCAATGTATTGAAGAGTGTCATAAACCCAGGGCAGGTGATATGAGTCCTTATGGGTGACATTTGGGAGGGTGATAATCAACGCACAAGTGCCAGGATTTATCCTTCTTCCTGACCAGTAACACCAGGGCTGCTTACGAGCTGGTTGAAGGGTCAATGATTCCTGCATCCCTACATTCCTTTGACCTGCTCGACTGCAAACCACTTGACAAATGGAAGACAACACTGGTAGAGACGGACCAGGTGCCAATAACCTTATTTCGTCAATAACCTTGTTCCTTTTGTTGTTCTTGTTGTTGTGATATTTATCTTTTTTTTTCAACTACAGCACCGTGAGTCTTAGAGTAACCCAGTTTCAGTCCTCTGTGTGCGTGAAACATGGCAGTATCGACAATCAAGGTGACAGTCCCTGGGAAGGTCCTCTCCCTCAGTATCTTGGTGCATTAGCCAGTGACAGAGGTGATACAGAGGTTGGTACAATTCCAACCCTGTTGTTCTGTGCTAGTGGTGCCAGGTAAGACCCCAGGGTGGATCAATGAGATGTTGGACCCGGTGTCCACGAGGTTCCTGCATTGGTTGCATTCGATGCTGCAGTTCACGAACAATCAGTGAGCACAACTCATATAGCCAAGAGTTACCTGTGACACTGGCTGCAGAGCTAAACTTCTTGGTGCTGGTGCTGGGCAGCGGCATGCAATGTCATTCAGTCCCCTGCACCAATAATATACTTCCATTGACCGTCGCTCAGTCATCCTTGCTCTCTCCCCTTCTCCTTTGGCTGTTGACCAGTTTGTCCAGGGCTTCCTCAGCATAGGTGCGGCGGCCAAAACACTGCTGCAATGCTCTCTCAACGGACTGCCGGTGGAGCCATCCCTGCGGAAAGAGGTCTATAAGGATCTGAAGGGTTTTGCCTTTCATGTCCAGGACGACTTCTGGAGACCAGTTATTGAACTACGCTGGCAGCTTCAACTGGATGAGGAAGGTATCTGTGGGCGCCTCTCTTTTATAAATTGGAAGCTTTATCATCACCCGCCAGGAGACCTCTGGGGTTTGTGTAAAGGGGTACAGGGTGTTGCGAGGGTGTAGAAATGGTCTACACTGTTGACCTTGGCAGTGTAGACATGCTAATTCTTGCCAATACCTACTTCCTTGAACCTCAAGTGCTGACCACCAACTCCTACCCAGGGATCGCTGGTTCCATCTGGTAGACTGAGTGATCCCTCTCCAAAGAGAAGCTCCTTCATTGCTGAATCAAAGTACCAAAGTAATCAAAGTAGTCTCATGGAAACAAGTGATGAAATTCCTATTTTCTCTTATCATGCTTGACATGATCCAATGCCACCTCTAACAATGGTGTGGCAAGAACCAATTGTAATAGGCAATCAATAGTAGGGGAATTTAGAATTAATAAGAATTTGCTCTACATTTATTCATAAGCAGAAATGAAATGACAAACTATCACTCACTCACAAAATAGTTGCAATAACCCAGCCAAATCACTGTGAAATAGTACAACATGGACTAGAGCACCTTGACTGTAGAAGAGGAATACACTTTGGTAAATTAGAACAATTATAACGAGGCATACTCAGGGAATGCCACCGACACTCCGCCCACCTACTCTCCCAAAGAGCTACAATATTACGTCTTTTGCCCTCTGTTGTTTAATCAAATGACGCACACCGTCCCGTGGCCTAAAGGTCAAAGAACTGCTTCTTGGAAATATTCACTCAAAACTCACAGTCGGGCTCAGCCACAGTCAGTCGGCAGTAATCTGCCCAAGCGCCAGTTTCCCTCAAAACTAGGACATCCGTCATGATGCAGCGGGCTTTTTTCAGCCGAAGTGCGTTGCTGACCCAGCAGGCTGCTGCCGCCTTCGAGAGTCCGCTGGCGATGAGGAGTGCGCCGCTGTTGCAGCGCCTCGACCGCTCCGTGTCCACCGTCATCGTCCCCCCACCGGCTTGCTTGCTCCGGCCCCTTGAAGCGCCCCTGCGGTATCTGTTCGGACCCGGACCCTCAAACGTTCCACCGCGTATCTTAGCTGCGGGGGGCAAGCCAATTATTGGCCACCTGCATCCAGAAATGTATGAGGTAAATCATTAGTTGTGACAGTGGTAAATATTACAATTACTGACAAGTGTTAGAAACTCGAGCACTCAATATACAGAACAGTTTTGGGATTGTTTGGTTTTCTTTTTTCATTTTGCGCGAATTACGATTTCGGTCAAAGTAATACGCAAAAGCTACTTTTAATATACTGGACTTACTTTCACGCAGGGCTCTGATCATGCTTAACTAAAATTACCGATTTTAAAATGCATTACTTTTCATAAATTACATACAATACCCTTTTTGTGAGCGTTTTTTAAGAATTGATAAAAAATATTTATTTATTGAAAACATCTAAAACTATGCATACGTGCACATGAGCTTCTTTGGGGGCTTAAAAGTAATTGGCTTTTTATTCACATTTGTTAGATCATGAACGACATTAAGCAAGGGATCCAGTATGCCTTCCAGACAGAAAACAACATGACTATAGCGATGAGTGGCTCCGGCCATGCGGCCATGGAGTGCGCGGTGTTCAATATTGTGGAACCCGGGGAGAGCGTGCTCGTGGCCATCAACGGAATCTGGGGGGAGCGTGTTGCCGAAATCGCAGAGAGAATGGGTACAACTCTCCGCACGTTTTTACGCAGGGAACCGACGGTCAAATCTGGCATTCATGCGTTTAGCCGAGCATCCAATGAATTACGGTAATTTTTCCGTCTTTTTTTCGAAACAGGTGCAAATGTGCATAGGATGGTAAAGACACCAGGAGGATATTTCAGCAATAAGGAAATTGAGCAGGTACAGTGCTATTTAATGCTATAATTTCTACCCCTATTTTATTGGGGGGTGGAGGAGTATGTGATTGAACAACGTGATTATTCCTAATAATACCTGACATTCTTGCCTGCAGGCTGTAGAGACACACAAGCCAGTTTTGTTTTTCCTCACTCATGGAGAGTCCTCTGCTGGCCTCTGTCATCCAGTGGATGGCATTGGAGACATTTGCAGAAAGTGAGCTTCCCAGTGGTGCAAAGTATCAGTATTCCCTGTTGAGTTTACGTAATTCCATAGCATATTATCTTATAATTTCACAATATCTCTCATTCCCCTTCAGACACAACTGCCTCTTCCTGGTTGACACAGTTGCATCTCTTGGGGCAGCACCGATTTTTATGGATAAGCAAAGTAAGGCAATGATGAGCACATTAATCTGTTTACCTCCACACGTTCGAATGTATAAAAACTGCCTCTTATTTTGCCGATATAGAAATTGACATACTGTACACGGGTTCTCAGAAGGCTCTGAATGCTCCTCCTGGTACTGCACCCATCTCTTTCAATGAAAGATCATGGTAAGAAGGCAGTCTATCATTTGCATGGTATATCATTGTCTACAATATTTGTGCTACATAAGAATAAAGAAGGAATTAAAGCAAGAAATTAATCTTTTTCCATTCTGTTACCCCACATAGTCACAAGATGTTTAACAGGAAGACAAAACCAGTATCCTACCTCTTCGACATGACACATCTCTCCAACTACTGGGGTTGTGATGGGAAACCAGCCAGGCTGTAAGTTAACTCTTAAATCTTTCCAAGTGTAACCATATTTTCACACATTATGCAAACACTGTATTAAGACTGAGCTTTATTTGGTTTTCAGATATCACCATACTGGGCCCGTGTCTGGATTCTTCGCCTTGAGAGAGAGTCTTGCAATTCTTGCTGAAAAGGTAAAGGGATATTTCGCCATGTTTTTGGTACATTTTTTTTTAAATGATGGATTCCCATTATCCCATTTTGTTAGCCAACCTTAAAACTTTGTGACATTGTTTGAAATTGTTTACAGAAGATGCCTTGGAATATTGGCGTGTTCAAACTTAAGAGACTATTGGGTGTAGTGCCCCTCACAGTGTGACACATTTACTTACCAAACACTGAGCTATGCATTCATGATTACATGGCAATGTCATTTAGTTGAATGGCTCTAATCTATAATTACATTGATCACTACAGGCCAACTTTAATGTTAGTACTTCTTTGTAATATAATGTTTGCGTTTAAACTACAGTTGAAGCGGCAATGAAAGAAAGACATGAACTTTATACAGCATGTGACTAGTACAAAATTTTGCTATCTAAACTTGTCTAAGAATATTAGTATCAATGTCATTTAAAATTTATCGATGGAGATTCTCGGTCATCCAGGTCATGGTTGAATTCTTGTCAAGATCTTTCACCCCTCATCTGGGAGGTTTCTTCAGTTGATTGAAGAACTGAAGAAGCCTCTTGGATGAGGGGTGAAATATCCTCACGTGAAGAAAATTAAGTCCAGTTGCCACGGCAAGAACATTTTGCCAAGAATTCATCATTTAAAAGGATTAAGCAATATATTAAGTTTAGCATTAGAATCGTCAAAAAATCTTTGGGAGAAGACCTGTGACCATCCCCTTATTATGGCCACTTTGACAGTTGGCAATATAGGCGGTAAATTGAAATAACTCAAAGTATTTCTAAATTTCTAAAAAAAAGAATCTTTGTCTCCCCCTAGGGACTGGAAGAGTCCTGGAGGAAACACAAGGAGGTGGCAGCCTACCTTTACAGAGGTCTGGAGGACTTGGGTCTTAAGCTCTTCATCCCTGAAAGGGTGAGGCCGATATGCATGTTTACGAATAAAATAATGAACATCACAATCAATGGTACGTAGACTGTGTTTAATGTCTATGTACCACGTATCCTAGATTTATTATTCAATAATTGATTACGGTGGGAAGACTTTTACCATTGATGGTGGAATATCTTTCAGGATTTGCGGCTTCCCTCTGTTACCACGATTGCAATTCCTGATGGCTACAACTGGAGGGAGTTGCTGGCTTACATCATGAAGCACCACCAGATGGAGATGACTGGAGGCTTAGGCCCTTCCATTGGCATGGTACATAGCTCCTGGCTTTTTTTTCCTGTCTACTGAATACATTTAAGATATTAAAAATGTCCATAGTATAGTTAGGAGATCGTTTCAACAAATGCAGGCATTGGTTCAAGTTTCCATAGGGTCTGAGGAGTTTATAACATTTTCTTTTTCACGAGTGATTGCAAAGAAGAAGAATTTTTCATTGACATCTTTGATTTTTTGATTCAACATACTTTTCTTCAGACAAATACTGTGGTAAATCATCCTGGAATTAATAAGGTCATTTAGATTAGGCACAATCCATTCAGAATTTGGCACCAAGTCAATATTGTTAACTTTTATAAAGTAATATATATATTTTTATGGCTCATTTTTTTGGTATCTGGCTAAAAATTCACACTAGATCAAACCCACTCTGATGAATTAAATTGTATAGAATAATTCCATTGAATAACTGATTCAATAGCTTTCTAAAACATTATGCTTAGTCACTGCAAACAATATTCTTAGGCGTTGTACTTCACCACACCACCACTCTTTTCATTAGGTGATGCGGATTGGACTGATGGGATACAACTGTGAGAAGACAAATGCTGACATGGCACTGCATGCCTTAGCTGATGCTCTGAAGAACTGCAAGAAGAGCAGGGCATAAAGGATCAGGTTCACAGAACATGTACTCATTCAGGAAGGCATAACAAATAAACATTATTTGCTTCTCATTATAGATATCATGCAAAGCATAAACAATGTTTCATTTCTTTTATTAGGAGGTTAATCTAAAAATGAAGGAGCAGATCTTGTCACTTCTGTCTTTGTTGAGTGCACTGAAAGTTGTCAATAAACTGTATTATTTTGTCTCAGTCTTGAGGACACATTTCAGATTGCCAAAAGCCTTTTAAATTTACACGACATCGACAACTAAATGTGATGATAAATACAGATGTGATACTGGAATGGAAATAGTCCGGTAAATGCATATACGCGCGAGCATGTGTCGTGAACAAAACAAACTGTCCATGTCTTCTGCTACCGCCATCTCCTGGAGGGAAAAGCGCACGGCACCTTTTATCAAAGGGTAGCTATTTTTCCGTACAACAATTCACGTAATTTACAACTATGACAAATAAGAAAAGGAAAGTGTTGCACTCCACAGATTGTTTTAGGTTTTTCAAGTGCAGTTTAAAAATAGTAAAAAGACATAGTATAGAAATCGGTATTTAAAGAAATCTGTGTTGGTGCAAATGTACAAATTTCAATAGGGGAAGTTTAACACCTGAGATCCCAGGATGAATGTGAATTCCTATGAATGATCCGTGCCTTGCAGACTGTAGAGGCACCACGAACGAGACTGTTTGCCATGTTGCTGCCCGAGGTCTTCCTGAGTGGTATATAATTAGAATTGGAGTTAAAGAGCTTTGGACTAAAAGAAGTTATTTTTCAACCGCACCTTGCCTACGGCACCTCGGTCCACTGGCAGTAAGAACAAATATTGAGTTAGACCTTCAAATGCAAAACAGTTGAAACAATTCACCAGCACATGAACACAGATGTACAGAAACAATGTCTTTTAGCACTTTTAGCACAAGAATTTTTGATATGCAGAAATTGCTTTTTTGTCAAAATGACCACCCGATTATGTAAACAAATCTTATATAAAATATTTCACATTCGGTCATTATAAATTTTACATTAATATCATTCCAGTCAATTCACAGTTATAGTTTTTACCTTTTTTTCCCCCGCCAAGATTAATGCCACTCATGATATATTTATTATCTAAATTCAAAGCGCAGTTCACTTCGGTCTCTTCTACCAATGGTACAATTTGCACAGCTCTGTGCAGTTATTTATTATACCTATATTATATGTATATATTGAACGATATATTTGTTGATGTTCACAATTTGATGCTGCGACCCCGTGTGCCCCCCAATTGTCCCTCGGGGACAATTAAAGTTTTTCTGATTCTGATTCTACATAATGAATGACTAACTGGTGATGACCAGAATGCCATCTTTACACCGCGTTGCTTTTCAGGGTTCTCCTGATGCCCTACCCATGAAAATCCATATTTGCCAACATGAGAGAGACCTTCAGTTGCTTAGAAGTTTGACCTCTTTGACCATTACATGCATTGCTCTTGAAGTTGTTGGTCGACCACCTCTTGGCAGGGTAACAAGAATCTTAAATGTCCTCCATTTTTGTACATAATCTGTTGGACTGTGGATTGTTGGAGTCCAATCTCTTTCGAGATGACCCTGTTACCTTATTCAGGCACACAAGCATAAACAACCCTTTTTCTGAGGTCCTCAGACAGCTACATTATTCAAACCATGATATACATTCACAAACGTGTTGGATGTGTGATTAGGCTTTGCTGGATACCTGTTCTTTAAGCAAAGGGTCCCCCACTCATAACTATTTAACATATATTTATTTAGGCAGCTTATGGATCTGGTGCTTGTTATCTTGGAGTCCTAAGGTTTGGACCCATAAAATAAAATTCCAAATTTTTTTACATTTTGTGGGGTAAAAAAGAGAGGCAAAACTTAGAAAAATAGATCTAATGTGTGCACATCCAGAAAAATACTATATGTTATTGTGGCCATCGAACAACTCTCTAAGATCCTGTCGAGTAATCGAGTCAGAAACTCTACTGCTGCCTCTCCTAGTAATTATAGTGCCCATCGAATAACAATTAAATTAAATAAAATATTGTGTGCCTTTTTGCCTATATAACGCTAACCACATTGACACAAACTAATCCTAAAAGTAAAATCCAACAGAAGAAAAAGAAAACGGTCTAATCTTCTGTAGTCTAATCCTGTCAAATTCTTCTTCACCTCAAAGGTTTGCGCTTGGGAATGAGGTTGCATTTATTCTGCCTGAATTTCATTTACTTCTACGGCTTTTGTTTAGAAGCTGTTGACATTTTTTAGTCATTCTAAGCTTAATCTTCTATTTGCTGACAGGCTCAATGACTTCCAAGCAGATTAAAAAAAGCCTGTACACACGAAATGCGCCTTCATTTGAATGGAGCCAGGAACCTTGACAGTGTTATTTGTCGTCACACAGAACACTGTTTTTTTCATATACTTTTCCTTGTTTTTATTTTCATGGCTTTCACTCAATTTCTTTAACATTTTCTATGATCAAATGTTGTTCTTCTTTCTTCCTCTTTTCCTTTTGATTTTTCCCTTCAGGCGTCGCCACAGCAAATCAGCCTTCTCCATCTAACCCTATTTTCTGTATCCTCATCTCTCATGCCAACTACCTTCACATCCTCTCTCACTACATCCATAAATCTTCTCTTCGGTCTTCCTCAAGACCCTCTGCATGGCATCTCCAATTCGAGCATCTGTCTACCAATATAGTCCCTATTCCTCCTCTGTACATGCCCGAACCATCTCAGTCTGGCTTCTCTGACCTTCTCTCCAAAACATCTAACATGATAATCAAATGCTGATAATGAGTTTATTAAATGGGGTATTTTCGAATGGAAGTTGACAGTGTAATACAACTAATGACATCAATGTTTTGTTTTTTGTTTTTTTGTCTGAGATAAGTTTGGAGGGACTGTGTTTGTTTTTTGTTTTGTTGTTTTTTATTTCTTATTAGGTGGCCTCTAAATGGGTGAAGATATTTACTTTTGTAAAGCCCTGAGGAATCACAGCCAAACTCTGGCCAGAGCCCCCTTGTCCAAGGAACCCCACATACAGCACGTGAACCTTAGTTTGTCATCATTCTGTTGTTTTCATGTAAAATGAACACTCTTATAACCTTTTTTCTTTCTTTCAGATTTCAAAAGTATTTCAAATGCGCCCAGGTGGGAAGCTGGAACAGTTTCCATGGCGACAGCCAGCCAGCCATTGACGCAGCACTTGCAGTTACCTACTGCCGGTTATCTTGAGGCCACATAAATGACAAATGTACAAAATAGTTAGCGGAATATGTAATTGTAAGGGTGGAATGATTCTTCTCTACTTTATGTTGCAATTATAACATAATGATAAAAGGTCACTGCTTAACATATTTATCAAAATCAAATAGTTATCAACAAGACATTCTGCATCATTACGAATCATTAAGAGTAAACTGGCTTTGTTGTCTAAAACAGAAAATTAAGTTTCATGCTACATTTCTTATTTCCCTTGAATTAACTTTATTTATTGCCCAGTTATTCAATTTTTATGCTGTTAACTGGCAAACCTAAATAGTGAATTGATAAAGAATTCTAAAGATTAGAAACCAGAAGTAACAGATTTTTGTCTGGGTTGCATTGCCGCTTTTAATGAGGGATAGCATAACTATTTGTTTTAAGGTGCTAAAGTTGTGTTTCCATAGGTACAGCAGAGATAATTTTCAACTCTACACAATGTTTCCATGAATAAATTACAGAAAGGTTTTCCTCAGATCTTAACCGCTCTTTATCTTCATTAAAACTGTTTACACCGTGCCCTAAACCGGTCAATTCAATGTGTAAACATTGAAGTTCCCTGGTGGAAAAACAATAATTTGAGTGCATTAGTATATGTACTTTTTCACCTTTGGAAGTATATTCAGTCATAACAATATTTGTTCTATTTGTTTTCAGCATTTCTCATAATAGGCTTGGAACTGGTTTCCAGGACAACAAAATGTCAGTTCAACCTAAGTGGAAATGGATATATTCATTAATAATAGTTCTCTAGTTTTAAGTTTAAGTTAGGTTTTCAGGTAAACTGTATTTGTCATGGGCAGTTACTGATTCTGCTTCTTCAACGACCCATGATGGGCAGCACCCGCTCAATGTCGGCAATTAGTGAGGACTTAAAAATCATGGCCTCAGTGTCACTAGTTGCTGGGTCTTTATCCTCTCTCTGTCTGCACCCGTCTCCCAAGCTCTCCTTCCTGTGTCTCGTTTTTTTCTGTCTCTTATGTTAAGTATGTTAGTGGGCATCGTCGCCCTTTTACTCTCTGCCTCTCTGAACTTGCACGAGCGCTGCCTCTCCCACTCTGTTTTCCACCCACCCAAGGGCCAGCGACAGGATTCTTTCTGCGCTTCCAGCAGTTCGCCAGCCTGGCCTCACGGTACCGTCCTGGCCTCTTCAAGTTCCACGCCCAGTTGGTGGATGCCAGCGCTGACCTAGCCTCTTAGAGTTCCTGCCCCTGCCCCGCCGCTGGATGGACCCCGACCATCACAGTTACTTTACCTAAATGATGTTTTGCAGCTTTTTAAGCTACGTAGGTTTTTGAGCAGTATTGAACATAATAAAACTCAATTAAAGATAACAGGTTGAACTTATTTTGATCTTGGAAAACTCCAAGTATTTATTTAATATTTCTGACATTCATTCAAACAGATAAACCATGAAAGAGAAATAATCATTCCACAGTTCATTCATTCATCAATTGAAAAGAAAAAAACACACTCTGAAACACATTTGTAACTTAACACTGGTATTGACAACAAGCATATTACATGACATTTGAGCTGTTGTCTATGTACTGAAGTAGTAAAATTTGTTTGAAAATCATATACCACATGTTTTTCTCCATTGAAGCATTTCGCAGCCATAAAGAAGAAAAACGGGAATGAGACATCCATCAAAGAGCATTGAGTCAAAAAACTGACAGGTTTTCAAAGTAAATACATTTTTGGAAGAGAAAAAAAAAGACAATACTCAATGTATAAAATACATGTATTTTTCCCAGCTTACAGTTAATGTTAGACCCTAGTCTGTGGTGTGTCACATGTTGGCAGGAGGATTGTGGCTGTTGCATCAGCCATGCAAGTTAAAGCAGCAGTGGAGTAGGATTGTGAGAAAATCACAGATCAGCAGGTTAGTTGCTGCCAATCAGTGCACATTATGAACAACTGCTGAGCAAAGAAATTTCTTTGAGAGGACCCAAACAAAACTCATTTACAACTTATCTCATCATTGCTGACCACATTTGAAGTCTTTTGAAGCAAATTTATAAGACATTCTTGACGAGAAGCTTCTAAAATATGCAAAAGAATAAGAGAGGAGTGAAAAGGTCTGGCACTTCTTTGTGTTTATCGTTAAAAAAAATTATATTAATAAAATAAAACAGACGTAATCTCTCTTGGTCTCTTTTATTTACAGTCCTTGTTCATCCCAGTTGTTTGTCTCCCACGTCAAATCAAGACGAGTGCCACTCACTGGAAATTATTTCCTCTTAGACACAAAAACATCTGTTCAAGCTGACATTTGGTTCAAGTGACCACAGTAATGAACAGTTCAAGCCTCAGATGAATGACTATCGACAATCTTCACTAGAGTTACCATTGTGACTGAGGTTTAGCAAAGGTCTTAAATCAATTGAAGTCCAATAGCCCTCACAGTGTGTAAGGAGTCCTTCTTCAAGGGACGTGTTAATATTTATAGCTCACTTCTTCCTTTCAACAGGAATTCAGAAAAGTCAGACCAAGCCAGTTAAGCTGATAAGTTTCACCTCCATTACTCAATTGGTAAAGTTTCAAAGACCAGCAAGACAAGCATTAGACAACTTATGTTGTGAATGAATGCCATCATGAAGGGCAGTTAAAACTATGAATTACCACAGCTTGCTGCACTAGTGAATGCTGTGTAGAAACTTAGAAGTGGAGGTAAGGTATCAGCTTGTTCCATTGCCATGTATATGCTCTTAGACATCTCAGTGATTACTCTTTGGATGAAGGGTAATCAAGTACACACTCAGATGTTAAAATGCCACAAGTACTGTATGATGTTGATGGTCGCAATTCATTGACAGACTGATCTCTGGTGGCAGGCTCATTCAAACGTTAAAAGCATGACTCGCCACTTTATCTAATGAACATGTAAGACTCAGGGATCCTTCATGACGTATACATACATTGTGGTGAGGAAATACTTCAAAGATTCTATGATAGAGTAGAGCCAGTTGTGTTCAACTGTGAGATCCTTCTTTACCATACATTTGGTCATTTCAACCTGAAAAAAAGGGAATTCACATGAAACCGAGACAAATTTGGAATAAGATATTTCTGAAATATGACCAGATGAATAAGGAGTGCCTGCGTTTTATTGGCATCAACAAATGAGTAGTTTGCTCATGTCTCAATGTATATATATGTGTATAAGTACAGATCACAATTGTCTTGCAAGTTAAAAACTTGATTAAACACGTTTTTACTATGTTAAAGCAATATGAACACCAAAATAACAGGATTAACTTTGACCTATGCAGTCAATTTCTGTGATTGAATACATTATAGTTTGATAATATGCCAGTTATAATGATGATCTACAATCAGGACAGCAGTAGAAAAGGAGAATTTGTCTTAATTCGCTGGTAACATCCAACCACACCTTGGCATTATTTAGACAACTAAATAAACAAGAGATAATGTCCCTGGCTACAATGAACTCAACATCTTAACATTCTATTTAGCTGAAATGTTTTTCTTGACAGATTCTCCATTTTTATGGAACAGCTGTGTTTCTGATTTGTATGAGCAACATTGTGTCTACAAAATGGAGATTTAATAAGAGCAGTAATAATTTATAATCCAATGTCCCTATTGTTTTAGTTTTTTTAATAAACACAGATACTTTGATTAAATTCCTCCTTCAGCTTTTGATCTTACAAATATGAAATTTGAAAGTAATTAAAATAATGAATGAAAATAATTAATCTGGGGGATGAAACTTCAGTTCAATCATCTGTAACACTAAACATACAAGAATAAAGAATACAGACATGTTCGAGAAACAATGTCCTTGGCGGATCACTCACCCATCCTCCCCGCCTCTTTATCCAATGAACGAGGAACTTGCGAACAAACTGACCAAGGCTGTCAATCAAGATGTGGACTGTTTTTGCATACCCCTGTCTTACACAATCCACAGCAAGGGCTCCAGCAACTGCATACATGGCCACTACCTTACCCCATGTTATACCTGCAGTTGAAAAACAGACACCATCGTTAATGGTGTTTATCATTATTGGCTCATTAATGTACTAATGTTGATGTTGGTTACTTAAGTTCCGCTAAAGCTTGTATATTGTCATCTGCTTATGCATGGACATTTGTAAAGGCGTCAGGTTGACAGCCTGATACGGTCACTATTTTTTTGTACTTATTTAAGATGTAGATAGCAAAAGTCTGTGGAGGTTATCAGTCATCCAAGTCATGGTGAATTCTTGTCAAAATCTTCTTGTCATGGCAACTGGACTTGAATTTCTTCACTTGAAGACATTTCACCCCTCATCCACGGTGCTTCTTCAGTTCAGAAACAAAACTGAAGAAACCTGATGAGGGGTGAAGTTCAATTTCTGAAAATCCAACCGTTTTGGCCAACAAATGTAGCTGATAAAAGGTATCACTGATTACAAGCTAGATTTTAATTACACAATGACAGAGGCTGTAATTGCAGCGCTGCAGTATAATTACAAACTTAGTTAAACACACTCAAAAATGGAGTTCACAGACATAAAGCTGGATATGGATGTGTATTTTACATTTTGTGGTCATTTCAAAAAAGAAGAAAACATTTTAACAAGCCAGTAAAATACTTAAGGTCATGCGAACATTTTAATATGCAGTTTCCAAGGCAGCGGGGACTGTTATAATGAACCTCAATGATGCAGTGCACTAACTAATGGCATTAGCCTCCTTTAGGCCAGCTTGCATCATCAGGAGCTGGCCTGCACTGTCTGACTGCAGCTATGTAGGGATGGAGCTTGAGGCAAGCTTAAATGACATAACAGTCGTCAGGGTGCCGATAGGCCTCGTCATGCCTCACTCCGCACTGAGCAGCATGCCAAGAATAGAGGCAAGATTGTCTGGGATAAGTCTGAAGGAAGGGAGGGTGGAGAGTATGACGAGAGTTGAAGGCAGAGTATGATGAAGGGTGGGCAAGACTAGGATTTTATAGATGGAAACCACAGTGCAGACTGTGGAGACGACACATTAAAAAAAAACATGGACAGAATACATGCTGCGGTTTTCATTATACACATTGTGCATATTGTTTGAGAGGACTATACTTTCTTTCTGGTGTAAAGGTTCAAACTGAAGACCAGGAGGCATGCTGAGGATGATAAATAACTTCATTCAAAACTACAAGACTGGGTTCTTGGGTTCACCAGCTTCTTATTATACCAGAGGAATCCCACACTTCCTCTGAAAATGGCAGCATTGTGACGTCAAAACAAGCCTAGGCAGATATAGAAAATTGCAGGAAAGTTAAATTCAGCAAGCCCATTTTTTCCCCTGGAAATACTCCAAAACTTGATCGATGCAACAAGACCTATTTAACCTTCATCCAAAAAGCTCACAGAGTAAGCAGAAGCAGCCTATATGTGGACACTTCCAAATGACTGCTGTCTGCGACCATGTGCAAAGCAGAACTGTTGCCAAGACAACAACAAAGCTAACAATTCCAAGTATAAAAAAAAAACAAAAAAACAAGCCAGACCTAGTGGACATGTGGATGGTCCAAGAGTCTCTTCAAACATTTACTCAGTCATATCATTATATCTCACAACACTGAACAAAACTTAATATAGAAAATAGCGCATGGAAAGCATGCTATATGGAAATCAGCAATGTTTCATCTAACTTCAATGAAATTTCATTGAAAGAGGTTTGCTGTCCTTATTTCCACCCATGATGGAAATCAGTGTATAGTGAAAATAAATCACCTGTCCTACAGACAAAAATAACAGGTTTAAGCTTTTATTTTTTCTGTCATTAGGCCTTGTGATGCCAGACAAGAAAAAAGATAAAGTGAACTCTTACTTATGTGTCTCAATCACACTTGTGCTTGGGAAGCTTAGGGTATCTGATTGGATGTATATTTAAATATAGTACAAGCCACAGAAGAAAATGAAGCACACCAAATACTGGAGATACAGTTATTCCTTCTCCCCAGAACTTTAATTGATCAAAGAAACAGAAAATTAAAATCCAGTCAGGAATTCCACCTTATCGGTAGCACCTATTACTCTCAAAAGTGGAAAGCATTATTTCATTTGAAATTCACTTATATACTGTGCCTGGTTATGGGCATGTGGCATAAAGAAATTAAAACGTAAAAAATTAAGACACTCTATACATCATTTTTGTATATCAAAGGATATATATATCCATTATCAACCCATGATACTTGGTGGCAGACAACAGCTGATTCAAGGGAAAAGGTGGTATTTCAATTCAAATTTGGCACTGTGTAGTTCCTCAAAGCACAACAAACTAAGACATTTTTTTTTCCAATTACAGACATGTAATCCTGGATATACAGAAGACATCTCACCTGACCAATGTTCAGTTCCTGACCATTGTTGATAAATAGGTTAAATAAGTTGATAAATTCCTCTGGCTGAATTCTTTGCATGCTCTTTCCAGGTGAAAAGTCATGCATTATCATCAATACTTTTGGCATACCTGTTGAGAATATCTCTGTTACCACACCAATGAAGGCATCTGAAACCATGTTCTCCATGGCAACAGAAATGTTGAGCTGCCGTGCCACAGTCCTGTACAAACTGGGCTGTATACACTCCAGCTCATCACCTAGGTAACAGAGGGAGAACACACACAAAAAGAACATAGTGTAGCAGCCAAAACTGATGGGAATAATAGAATGAGGAAATAATACCAATCCAAACACTGAGGGTTATTTAAACATACGATTCAGCTGACTCAAACATTATAATATGATCTACTGAGAATGTGTAACACAGGGTTCAAGGGAATCCTCCATATACATCAAGTATTCCAGTCCTCTAAGAACTGGAGGTGATTTTCATTCTAACTGCATTTTTAGTTTCCCCTACTGGAGGCAAACATTCTATTCCAAGTTCACCGAGGAATCTCATCCCCCATATTACCAAAAATTTAAAAATGCAGGGGGTCAGCATTGTAGTTCCAGACTAGCAACGATTCATACAACATAATGTTTCACATCTTAAAGACATAAGTACAAAGAGCTAGCTTCGATGAAACAAAATTACACTTGTCAAAGACTGGGGTTATTGACAAGTGGCAACATTATTTGTGTTGTTACCATTTGGGATATTTCTTTATTCTTATGGTGTGTCCATGAAGAGCTATGCTGCACTACAACAAACTGTCCCATCCTCTATTCATTAGTGGTGTAACAAGTGTTGTTTGTTTGTTTGTTTTACTGTCATTTGTAACATTTAAAAAAATGAAAAATTGTTTGTGGTACTGTTGGTGCCTATAGACAAGGGTTGAAAATTAGCAAGAACTATAAATTCTCTGTAGAACACATCACTTGCGTTCTTTGTAATGAAAGTATGTTAAACCATGTCATTCCTTTCTAGACAAAATCAATTAATTTATGATCTATACCGCTTCTTCTGCACTTGGGGTTGCGGGAGTGCTGGAGCCTATCCCAGCTGTCATTGGGCGAGAAGCAGGTTCAGTCAATCACAAACCCACAAATACAGACACACAACCGTTCACTCTCTCACTTCACATGTCTGAGCAATTTACAGTCTCCTATGAACCTACAGCAGGTTTTTGGATTGCAGTAGGACAACTGAAAACCTGAAAGAAACCCATGCAGACAAGGGGAGAACATGCAAACCCCACAAAGAAAGGCCCCTGTTGGAATCCAACCAGGGATCTTCTTTCTGTGAGGCAGAAATGTAAATCACAGCACTGCGCTCTAAATAAAATTCTGTTCTATTATGTGTCACTTCCAAGACCAACAGTCAATTTGATAGGACAGAATTATTAAGGGTAAAATAAAATGCCCCTGAACCAAAGTAAACAAATTGATTGTTCAAACTCCATAAATTCCCTAAGGGTCTCCCCAGAGATTAATAAAGTTCTGTCATATCCTGCCCTCATCAAAAATCTACATAAAAAAATAAAAAATAAATCACGGTTACTTAAGTATGTCTGCTTTCATTTTGAAATCCGCATTGTGACTCTAAACCACAATTTGAATAAGAAAATAAAGAGGACAACTTGGGGTGGACTGTCTTGGTTTTATCATTTAAAGTTTCAGTAAAAAGTGCTTCAAATTCATCGTTAAAATATATTTTTGTGAGCTAACAATGTACTACTTATGTTAAGTAGGAATTTTTCATTTGATATGAATCGAAGGCTTGATACTGCCGCACCTTAAGAACCTTGGATACTTTACAGTAGCTGCTCTAAGGATACTTGCCAACACTCCTGCAGATAACTAACAACCTTGACTTAAATGGAACTGCTCCTACTGAATTTCTTCAGCAAAGATGTTTAGTGTTTTGAGCAGAAAATGTTACTTACACAACACAGAATGTAGCAAATGATTTTATAGCATTATAAACAGTCGCAAGATTTTTCTTACCCAGGCAGAGAAGCACTAAAGACACCTCAGAGAGTGCTGCGTTTGAAGGAGAGAGATTGAGTTCAGATTTGGACCATCCCAGTCCATTCTGGTTGAGTCTGGAGAGGATGTAGTCCCTGCATAGGGCTTTTGACTGGGACACAAGCTCTTTCTCTGTCAGCGATCTATCGAAGACCTCCAGGACCTCTGAAGCAAACACAGAGGACCTCCGCAAAACATCCATGACCTCCTGCAGAAAATCTGGGTCAGGAAGTGGCTGACCTCTTTGGATCAGCTGTGTCTCAGAGGCTGTCTTTATCCAACAGGAACACCCTTTAAGCCAACTGTAGGGATAACAAAGGGAACTACATAAATTTAGAGCCAGTCAGAGATGATTGACGAATTCAAAAATGCAGCAGTTACTGGAGAGACAATCTTCTCATACTGGTATGTCACACGAGTAACATAATATAGTTTGAAGTGAAGATACCAAAATTCCAAAATACAATGGCAATTTTCCCAGTCCTCTCTTCACACAACCATGTCCGAGCCTTTTGGACCACACAAACCCAGCCTGCCTCCTTTCAAAAGAGGAGGAAGAAAATTTCATTTGCTCTGATTCTCGTTGTTTTTTCGTTTTTGTTTTTTTTTGTTGTTTTTTTTTTGTTTGTTTTTTTTGTCGTGGTTTAATTCCCAGGCTTGATTAAAGTGATATCTAAAACTTATGTAAGAAGGTGCCGTAGGCGTCATTGTGGTGAGTCACATGGTGGAATAGTCAAGACTTTGCTGCACTTCTTATATTATGCAACGCCACACAATGACAAGATAAGTATCGGGCTGCTCGGACACTTAGAGACGCATCTTTATTTGAAGACCAGTATAGACACGTATTCGTTTAATTCTAAATGTAAAGACTAAGACCATAACATTAAAATTTTTGATTGACAAGGACAAACTACGCTTACCTTTAACATTTCTAGCCACACAGAAATGCCATCGCCTCTGATATTAGCTTCTCTCTCTCTCTCTAAACCGCTCGGGGAGGGTGTGTGTCCGAGGGAACGGCGATCTTGTCCGTCTACTTATCCCACTGAAGTAAAAGAAATCTCAGCTGAGATACGCGGCAGCAGAACGCCTACCTGTTGTTCCACCTTTTCATTGGCGCTCCCTAAGTGCGTTGGATTTAAATGCCGACGACGTGCCTGGAGGCGGGGATTAAGCCTCAACGCTGAGCGCCCATTCACAAAAAAAAAAAGGCCCGGTTACCGCTCGTGGTGGCCAACACGGTAAACAAACTAATCACATTTCCCTTTTTTTAATTCCCAATTGAAATCGTCTGAAAGTGGTCTGTGTGAGAAGTCGCTCGGTGTCTGGGTTCGCATGTCCAGCTGAGCCACCAAAGTTTATATAACCGCCTTGCAGGTGCCATAGGTATCACACTTTTAATCCCACGGTAGAGCGGATAAATTTGGCGTGTATTTCTCGCTCGGCTTCGCATCTCATATGTCATCGTCTCCAGAGATTTGATCCCATCGCGTGGTAATTGTCATGTTCCAGTGTAATCACTCTCAAAAAATTGCAAATTTTCAATTGACAAAGTTGTACACCTAAGATGACGTACTCCAAATAGTATTCATTAAAATCCTTCTGTAGTAACTATGGCTATTCGCATGTTTTAAAGCAGAGATGCACAGCTAACAATTCTTTTTGACGTTTTCCTAAAGTGAGTACACCAATAGAAAAATTGAAATATTTTATTTGTTTCGTTGTTCTTATTTCCATCAATGCTGTACACCAACAGGGTTTGTGTAATAGGGTCAATCATGACCTGACAGTTAAAATCACCTTCAAAGTAAGTTATACACCACATAAAATAACACAGACACACGTACAGACACACACACGCACACTCACAAACACTAAAAGAGAGACATTGACATAATGTGCAAGGAGAGACAATGAAATTATGGGCTACTAATTGATTTCAATGGTGAGTTAACCATCCACGACCCTACTAGTCTCTCTTTCTCTTTCTCTCTCTCTCTCTCTCGCTCTCTCTCACACACACACACACACACACACACACACACGCGACACACACACACACACACACACACACACACACGCTCACAAACACACAAACATTCACACACACACAGTGCTATTGTTTGATCTCAAGTGTTGGTGTTAGGTTATTTTTCCACAACCCGACACATCACTCTTTCACAGATAAAACACACATTTACAGGGAGAGGGAGAGAGAGGAACAGATAGAGATGGGTGCAAGTGGCTGATCTTGGGAAAAAAAACTTTCTCGTGCAGGTACAGCCCAACAGGTCATACATCAGGTTTTTTTCAAACCAGGAGGAACAAGAAAATGAAATAAATAAAAACGAATTGTATTCACAGACTAACTTCAGTCTTTCTTCACTGTGTAAAGAGAAAACAGATAGTTACTGTTGTGTGCGAAGGGTAGCAAGTTGTTTCTTCATGCAAAATAAGATTTGGGGTTTAAAATACAATTAAGCTGCATTATTTCAGAGCTTTGGTGGAGGCGGGTCATAGTTGACCCTTAAAACCACCACTGTATGCAGGAAGTTAAGACACAGGGTTAAATACCCGATTATTAAACCAATTTCATAGACTACAGCACAACTGCACATTCGGCCACTGGATGTCACTATTATATATTACGTGCTGGGCATGTATCTTTATCGAAAATGATTCAAGAATGAAATTCTTCTTCAGGCCCTAGTATTAAGCGTCTAACGGAATTCAAAATGAATCTTCGCCTGTTGAATCTTGTTAAGATTTTTATTTTGCACTGTGTGTGATGCACCAGTGTTGGTGACAGACACCAGAAGTACAGCTATAAGGTTATTAGGAGTATTGTTGACATTTGACATTACTAGGTCTGATGGTTCAAAACAGGCCAAATGTATGAGCCTTATATTCAAAATTATCAAAAAATCAAAGTGTATAGTGACAGAATTGAGGGGATTTAATGATGGGCACTGAAACTAATTGTGAAACATTACAATGTAACAGTAATGCATGGTTGTATTTCTTTGAATATGAGATGCTATCATTAGACAATTGTGTCGAATTTTGTGAAAATTACTTTCAAAATTTCTTATTAATGGCTAAAAAAATAACGGGGAAGGACTGGGACACTGCCCCTATCAATAACTCTAATTCACAATTCTCATTCAGTGATTCATTCCAATCATTTAATCCTTTAGCTCACAATTCCTGAGAGAACAAATTTACAAGAATATGATGGAGCTGATGCCACATTAACGTTGACCTAACCTTTCACAATTTTCAACCTATCAGGAATGTAAAGATTGAAAAACAACTTGCAAGGAGACTTAAGACTGGCCATATTTATTAAGATCGTGACAATATGAATAAATAACCTGTTAAAAAAGAATCTGAAACAGAAAAACTTTATTTTTCCCCAAGGGACAATGGAGCACACAAGGGGTAGAATAGCAGCCTAAAAAAAAGCAGATAACCAACATCCATCGTCCACCTCTTCTCCTCTTTTGAGTCACAGGGGATGCTGGAGTGTATCCCAGCTGCCATTGGGCGAGAGGCGGCGACACCCCGCACTGGTCACCAGTCAGTCACAGGGCCACATAAACAGACAGACAACCATTCACTCTGGGGAATTTTTCCCAATTAACCTGCTGCATTTTTTGGACTGTGGGAGGAATCCGGAGAAAACCCATGCAGACACAGGGAGAAGATGCAAACTATACACCAAAAGGTCTCCTGTCGGAATCAAACCATGGTCCTTCATACTGTGAGGTCGAAGGCTAACCACTGCGCCACTGTGCTGCCCACGTCAATGAGTATGTAAAATGAAAATAGATAAATAGAATAAGGATAAGATAAAAGAAAATAAAGTGAAAAATAAATAAAGTGACTCTGACATCTGTAACTAAACTGTAAAATGTAAAATTGACATTATGTGACAAATTTAACTGTGAGGCAAATGTTCTGTTGTTTCCAGGTTGATGTACAAAAGCATAGAAACATCAATCCTCCTACCTAAGCTATCAAAACCTAATTTTCAGTCTACAAAATATTGTTACTTTTTCTGGTTTATTGTGATCTGTGGAGAATTGATCACCAAATTTATTGGGTGGTAATTGTTCTCACATGCTGTATCAACTGTTGAATATACATTGACTTCACTATGTTTGAAATCAAGATTCAAGATCCAAGAACAAATATATTTAATATATCTATCGATAGGTCTGCTATTCTATTTGCCTTTGAAACACACACACACAACATTTTTGAAAGATTTAGATATAATCAAAATTTTGGCCCGTAAGTCCAAGAACTGAAACTCTAGTGGGTAACAGTTGTAAAAATAAAAAGTTAAGTATACAGAATTAAGTAATATTCATTTTATCAGAGAAAGGTGAAATAGGAAAGCATATACATATAAACAGGAAGAG
>CAAKHD010013529.1:164974-221674 GCA_901007705.1 Fistularia tabacaria
TAATCAAAATTTTGGCCCGTAAGTCCAAGAACTGAAACTCTAGTGGGTAACAGTTGTAAAAATAAAAAGTTAAGTATACAGAATTAAGTAATATTCATTTTATCAGAGAAAGGTGAAATAGGAAAGCATATACATATAAACAGGTCCTCTATCACCAGGTCAGGTGTATCCTGAAATTTGTGGTTTAAAAAAATCAGCTTTGGCTATCTTTAGGGAATGTTATGTTGCACACTATATAGACTATGTTCAGTCTCATATTGAAAGAGAGTGTAGTGAGTAGAGAGTGAGTGTAGAGTGAGTGTAGTGACTCAGAGAGTGAGAGTGTAGTCATGTTTCTGCACAGGGAATATATTTTATTTGAGGAATATGCAGATCATGCCAACTGTACATTTATTAGAAACTTATAGGCCGATTGACAAAGGTATATTTAAGCTGATGTGAGTTAATTTGTTCATTTTAGCATCTCAAACAGCTGTGCTCCATCTGCCCTTGTCCACTTTTTCACAATAGAATAATTCAAGAAGGTCAGCATGGCCAAGGATGCCTCCTATTGACGAGTTATTTTGTTAAGCAGACAACAGTGGTCTGCAGACAACATTATGTTATAATGTTGTTTGTCACTTTCTATCCAATCAAGTTTGGCAGCTGAACAACAGCTTAACAAGACATTCGCCTGGTTATGCAGACAATAACCCCATCTCTTTACATTCCACATTCTGAATTGTGTCACCCTCATCAGTCAAAACACAGTCAAAAGATGTTCATTTCTACTGCTTTCACAATGATAGAATGTGATACATTCATGTTAGAAAACTCTGCATATATGGTTTTACAGTGATTGCAAACCAGTGCTGTAGGGAGCAGCTGAGGAGCACTTTGCTCAATGGCAGCCACTTGGTGCAATGGTCCAGGAGTGAAAACCTGACAACTTAGTAACTTATCAAATGCTATCCCTAAAGAATCACAGTTGGCACAGTGTCTTTAGCAGTCAACAAGTGAAACTCGGTTGGTAGATATGTTAATGAGCCACACCTTGACATTATCCTTGCTCAAGCCAGAAGAATTCTTGGAAGCAACCAACATAAAAAAATGATGATTTTGTGCAATACTCAGTATTGGTTATTGTTATGCACTTGAACTACCTTGTGCTAAACAATAAGGTTATTAATTGCATGGTGATAATGAACTTCCCACCCATGAGCTCCCTCTTGTGCATGGATTCCTTTCATTCCAATCAATGTTTCTTTCTAACATACAGGTTTAGGAGTATACTGTCATGCACCATTGAAGCCTCACACCCTTCACCATGGCTGCTGGTGAAACTAGTTAAACCAGAGACGCAGGAGGACTTGCCATAGCAGCAGAGGTACTCCCTCCTCAGCAGCAAGTACTCCTGTAGTAATGGACGGTTGGAAACATGCAGTTGCCTTTGATTCACTCCCTTTCGGGTCACATGTGGAAATATTAATTTAATCATTTATGTTCAAGCAGGTTGGAATGGGTGGAGAAAAGTTTCAGGGGTTCTATGTGACAGAAGAATATCATCTAGAATGAAAGGAAAGGTTTACAAAACAGTGGTGAGACCAGCAATGCTGTATTGTTTGGAGACAGTGGCACTGAACAAAAGACAGGAGGCAGAGCTGGAGGTAGCAGAGATGAAGATGTTGAGGTTCTCTTTGGGAGTGACGAGGATGGATAGGATCAGAAATTAGTCCATCTGGGGGACAGCTCATGTTAGATGTGTTGGAGAGAAGGTCAGAGAAGCCAGACAGAGATGGTTCGGTTATGTACAGAGGAGGGATAGGGACTATATTGGTAGACGGATGCTGCAATTGGAGATGCCAGGCAGGGGGTCAAGAGGAAGACAGAAGAGAAGATTTATGAACGTAGTGAGAGAGGATATGAAGGTAGTTGGTGTGAGAGAGGAGGATACAGAGAATAGGGTTAGATGGAGAAGATTGATTTGCTGTGGCGACCCCTGAAGGGAAAAGCCGAAAGGAAAAGAAGAAGAAGATTTACATATTTCATCCATTTGATTTTTCATATTATATTAGTAGGTTTGGTTGTTTTTTCCACCTGACATGATATTTAACCTGAATTGTTTTTTCTGTCACATTATTTGCTTTTCTTTGGGGGGGTCCTTCTATGACATTCTTCTCCACCATGGAGTCCAATCACATAGAGGCTTAGTGAGGCTAAGAGGGTGGAGCCTAGTATTGAAACAGGGTGTGGTCCTGGAACTCGTCTGGTTTGTAGTAGTGGGTTGTGGTTTAAAATTTAGTTGACTGAAATCCCATATTACTCGCAGGTTGACTCACTTTCCATCTCGCTTTCTCCCCTTCCAAATCACTTAACACTGAGAACCTTAGCCCCTGTTGGACTTCTGGTGACAGCATCATCCAAACACCCTTTTCCAAAGATCACTGCATTTAGCAAGTTTTCATCTGATCAATTTCCCTGTTGCCTGTGGTCTTTTTGAATCTCTGGATTGACTGTGCAGCTGCTTTTCCCAATAACAGCAGTTAAACCTGAGGACGCGTGGTGAGGACAGCAGGTGAGCCACTTTCACTAATTCAGAGGAGTTGCCTCACTTGCAGAACAACATGCATTCTTTGCAGTAAGGTAAGATAGTTGTCTCTCTGTTGTCAGCCAGTCCAGCAGCAAACAAGTCTTCTTTATTTAGAAAAGAAAAGCTGAAATTTTTGATGCATTGAATTATATGTATTGTTTGTAAATTTACACTCCACCAGGTCGTAATTTACTCACGAGGTTGCTCCTTAGTTCTCTGACTGACCTGTTCTGACTCACTAACTTGTTAGTCAGCGAAATAATATTTCATTGTGTTCCATCTTATTTGTGGGATTCAGGTATTTAACATCACGTCATGAAAGATTATTTGTTCTTATGGAGCACATTAGCAATGCACACTTCAAGCGAGATATATTTATATGTATATTGCATTTAACAAATTTGCAAATTACATAAGGCAAAATTTCTATGGAGGTTCTCAGTCATGCAGGTCACTGTGAATCCTTGTCAAAATCTTTTAGTGGCAACTGAACTTGAATTTCTTCCCTTGAAGAGGTTTCGCCTCTCATCCAAGAGTCCTCCTCAGTTCTCTCAACGTCTTTAGTTCTCAAGTGAGAAGTCTCTCAGATTAGAGGTCAAATATCTTCAAGGGAAGAAATTCAAGTCCAGTTGCCAAGAAAAAATGATAAGGACTCACAAAAGAGAACCCTGGCGGGGTTCCTCTGTGTTTCTGGAGTTTCTCCAGATTACACTTGTTTGTGTGCTTTTTCTCATTTAAGTTTCCTGTTTGCATGAAGAAAACAGGAGTTAAGTTCACCTTGTTGCTTACCTACCCTTTCAACCACACATGTAGCGCATCCGCTTCTCCAGGAATCCTATTATATTCCATTATGTATTTTATTTTTCATGATCTTTTTAGAACAAGAAGCAAGAAAAACCATGGTCAAAGAAGCTTTATCAAGAGTTTCAGAATTCTACAATCATCTATCATGGACAACTGGTGGGTGTCATACATCTCCTTGATAGATTTATTCTTTGTACTTTTCAAATGTTTATTCGTCACATCACCACTTATCTAAAGACACATTGGAGAAGATGGTTCAAATCAACCAAACATCCCAGATGTCAGCATCAGTACTGAAAAATGTGTGTTTTCCAGATGACAGAGTCAAAGACTACCCACTGATGCAGGGTCCCCTAAACATGATCAGCATCTTGCTGGTCTATGTCTTTTTCTCTATATGTGTTGGACCACGACTGATGGCTAGCCGGAAGCCTTTCAGTCTTAAAACTGTCCTGGTTATCTACAACCTCAGCATGGTTTTATTCAACGCATTTATAGTTTATGAGGTACGTGAGACGATTGACACCTGCCATTACATTTTGATTGAAATGCTATCATGACACTCCTCAAGTTAGTGTTTGTGACTATAAAAACTGCTGTTGTGTTTTGCAACCAGTTGATGATGTCTGGATGGGCCACTACTTATACCTGGAGATGTGACCTTATTGATTACTCAAGCAGTACAATGACATTAAGGGTAAGGCAGTACAATTTAACTCTATTTGGAAAAAAAAAAGATCCGATTTGATCTTCTGTTGTGAAGTGGAGTCTTCTTGGTGTGGGGCAGAAAGGAAGACATTTCTGATGTTCAATGTCTGACATTTTCTTTTTCTTCCATTCCCTCTTCCAGATGATTCGAGCTTGCTGGATGTTTTATTTCTCAAAATACTTAGAGCTCCTTGACACAGTAATGAGGTTTTCAGTTCTCAGCTGTCTTTGTTTATCCCCTGAGAAGTGACACCAACATTGAACGTTATCATGACATTTCCTTTCAGGTATTCTTTGTACTGAGAAAGAAACAAAGCCAGATCACATTTCTCCATGTATTCCATCACTCCTTTATGCCATTTTCTTGGTGGTGGGGCATCACTCTAACTCCTGGTAAGTTTTTCAAAGTGGAATATCTGTGTGAAGTGTGTGAATACACAACAAAACATATTTTCTAGGAATACACATTATATTATAGATCGAAGCATTGTTATGTCATATTTGGACCTTGGAACCCTAGAAAACTGGGGATGGCAGTGATTCATTGCCTGATAGATACTGCACTTTTTTTCCCTTCAGCTTCAGGAATGGCCACGTTTCATGTTCTGGTGAATGCATGTGTCCACGTTGTTATGTACTCTTACTACGGACTCTCTGCTGCGGGACCTCACTTCCAGAAATACCTGTGGTGGAAGCAGTATATGACTGCTATCCAGCTTGTAGGTGAAACTTAACTTTCAAAAGCTTTGGCATGCCTTAATGCAAATAGTGTTTCACTTTTCCCTTTTTTTTTTCTTTCATTCACAGACTCAATTTGTTTTGGTATCCGTTCACATCAGCCAGTATTATTTCA
The DNA here is from genome assembly GCA_901007705.1 of Fistularia tabacaria. Classification (NCBI taxonomy): domain Eukaryota; kingdom Metazoa; phylum Chordata; class Actinopteri; order Syngnathiformes; family Fistulariidae; genus Fistularia; species Fistularia tabacaria. The sequence goes on from CAAKHD010013529.1 coordinate 169,909, forward strand.
TGGAAAAGTGTGACTACCAGATTCCTTTGTGGATACATCTCATCTGGATGTATGGTGTGTTATTCCTCACACTTTTCGGCAACTTCTGGATTCAGGCCTACATAAAGGGCAAGAGGCTTCCTGTCACAGCCAACAAGCCAGCACAAAATGGTTTAAGCTGTCAACAGATCACTGCAGTGGAAAATGCCATGTACTTGGAGAAGGGGGATGAGCTTGGGCACCTCTGCACCAATGGAAAAATCATACTAGGCAAAGTAAAGAAGGTTTAGCAATTTTATATTGTATTGGAATTGCACAGAAAACACTGCTTTCCTCACACTACAAAATTTCTAGGAGCCTTGTCTGTTTTAAAAAAAATTCACCTTTTTGGATTGTATTTTGCAAGTAATCCCCACTTGCCAGTTAGTTCTGCCACAATGACACGCACTAAAAGAAGATTGGTCCTTATGTCACTGATGGTATTCATCTCAATCTTGCCGCTTGTTTAGCTTAAATGACCCTTGTTGCATGGCAATATCACTGTCGCCTCCAAGTACTAGCATATGTAAATAGCTACAACCAAATTCTGGCAAAGCCATTGTCGCTGTACATGTCATATTTATTTATCTTTTGAAATAAAACATTTTAAGGTCTGTAATTTGGTAAACAATTTTGGAGTGCACTTTGTAACAACACACGCCTCATTTTAACTGTATTAATGTAATGGTGAATTCCATGGAAGTGCTTTAGAAATGTTTTTGTGTTCATCTTGACTTTTGTCATTTATGTGGTCATTGTCTCAGACTGATTCCAAAGCTATTCAATTTGAAACTCAAAATGTCTGTGGATGTTAATGTGCCAAGATCAAGAATACAGGGGTATCCGTGTCATTATGTTCATTAAGCTTTGAGAGGCTAAGGGGAGTTAAAACAACGTTAAACACCCAAGAAAAAACCCAGCCACTATAAGTTCATATTTTACCGTCAGAACAATTTGTAGTCACTGGTCTAAATTCCAACCCTTCCATGAATTCCTGATATTAACTGTGCCACATGTAGGAATCACCAGCTTAGATAAGAATTCCTCCCCAATTAACAAATCTTGGTGCAGAAGTGCTGTGACATTTTGCATCTGAAAGCATTGAAGACTGTTAGGTCCCATGTATAAATTTATTAAGCATTTTGGCAGGAATATGCAGAAACTACATAGGTAGTAATGTTGAAGAATTGTTCATTTGACAATCCAATACTGCTATGTAATATCAGAATAGTGAGACATTGATTCAAGAGGTTATATATACATACACAATCCAAAAAGGATATAGATTAAGTTAACATACATGAATAACAGCTAATTAACAAAGTAATTATGTGCATATTCATAAAATGCACTAAGATGACAGTTCTGTTTAAAACTGGGTTGAAATCTTTATTGTGGATTAATTAAAACATTGTACACAGCTTAAAGTATCACAAAGCAAGAGACATGATGTCAAAGATCATCTGATTGATTGCTGAATAAAACTACTAGTTGATTTGGCCATTCTCTCTTTTGCCTTCTTCTTAACAGGGTCTAACGCAAAGCTCTTCCACAGACGAATAGTCTCATCTGCAGCAATTGTGGCAACAGTTGAGAAGTCTGGGCTCATTGTCATATTGAGAACCCGGTCTGTATGCCCTGCAATGAAATAAAAAAGGGAATGTTTAGGCAGAGGAAGTTTCACAAAAAGCAGTTTGCTTCGGGACTCCTGAAAAGGAATAACGTCAGTCCATTCACTAACTCACCACTTAACTGTGTGTTTTTTGTGAGAGAGGGGTACTTCCATATAGTCACATTGTTGTGAGCATATCCATGGGCAGAGAGCAGCTCCTTGTAGTTTGGTGCAAAGGCCAAGGAAGAGATCTGGAAAGTAGCATCAGATTATTCATGAAAATTCATCTTATTTCATTGACTTAGAGACCATATTAAAAAAAATAAATAAATAAATAATAAAAAAAAAATTGTAGATGCCTTTACCTGGGACTGTGTGTCAAGCGAATTGATGCAGGAGCCACTGTTTACATTCCAGATGCGGATGTGACGATCACTGGTGCCACCTCCTGATGCCAGAATATTTGGCTGCCACTGACACCAAGCCAAAGCCTACAAAACATTAACACTGTATATTTTCTGTTTTCCTACTATCATTTGTTAACTATCCCTGGATAGTTTATGCTTGTAATTCACTTGTACTTACCTTGACAGCTCCTTGATGTTCATCCCAGCAACGGATGGGCTGGCTGTTGTGATTCCCACTGCCCTCTGGCACTCGAGGCCAGACACATACCAGGTTGTCATTGCCACCACTGGCCAGATATCGTCCATCAGGGGACCATTTTAGCCCACACACTTCCTGAGTGTGATTCCATAAAGTGAAGACGTGATGGTCTGCCACCCTTACATCATGATGGTGGATATGTCCTGACCTAGAGCCACTGTGGAGGAACAGATGGCGGACATTATACCATTGGATTAACACAGGAAGAGGTTGTACCAAATGGGAAATAATGTGTACCTTGAGAGCAAATGGTCATTCCAGCTAAGACTACCAACTCTTGCAGCGTGTCCAGCCATGCTACGTAAACGCTTCTGGTTCTCAACATCCCACAGCTTCAATAAATACAAACAAAGGTCAGAACTTAAGAAGCCTCTCGGATGAGGGGCGAAACATCTTCAAGTGAAGAAATTTAAGTCCAGTTGCCACGACAAAAAGATTTCAACAAGGATTCACCATGACCTGGATGGCTAAGAACCTCCACAAACAAAGATTATGAAACAGCGGTTTTGTTACTATGATGAGAAATGGGTGAGTTCTTTAGCACACTGACTTGGACTTTGTGGTCACTGGTGCCAACAGCAAGATAACTTCCGTCTTTGGTCCAGGAAAGGGAACAAACGTATTCCTCATCACTTTCCATTGTCATGAGAAGAACGACTTCCCCTTGAGTGGCATCCCACAGGTACACACTGTTGTGAAGACCTACTGCAAGAAAGTTTTGACTGCTCCAGTCAAGCAGATTCAAGTCTGAGAAAAAGAAGAGCAAATCCGTATGCAATACATAGAAACCCTTAGTCAATGCTCACTCTGGACTTGTGTGAAACAGTTTGTTATAAAACTGACTCAATCACTTAAAAAAAAAATGAACTTACAAAAGTCATTGCGAAGCTGAGGAGCATCCAAGATTCTGTCAGGAACTGATGATATGTATCTGCTCTTTTTAGCTGAAGCAGGAGATGCTATCTGACTGTAGATGACTTTCAAGTTGCTCTGATATCCTGTAATTTTAACCGAAAAATTACACACAAGAGAACCTTACTCGGATTTTGTAGCACCATGTTGACCTAATATTCTGACCTTCTGGAGCATTCAGTGGCCTTCCACCAACATGCAGGATCTTTGCATCTTCAATGTTATATCCATTCAGTGACATAGACCAGGCTCTCTTTTTCTCCTGAAAATAGCGTTTTAAGAGATAGTATGTACAACAATGCATAAGACAATCAGTTCAGTAGTTAAAACTTCATACTAAGGCTCCAGTGATGTTGATGTCCACAGGCTCATTCTCCTTGGTGAGCAGGAAACTTGCCACATCCAATTGTTTGCTGTTTCTGGTGGGAATGAAGCGGTCACCTCCCATCTTGGAAGGAGTTTTCTTACTTTTACCTAAATACAAGGATTGAACCTATAGTTAAATTTCTGAAGAGATTGCAATGTGAGTTATTGACATCTTGGACAGAAACATGACTATCAAAGTTCCTCAACCATTCTTGCCTTCTTGTTCTTTTGCCAACAAACATTTAGACAACGAGCAATTGTTACCTGGCGTTTTATTCGGAGTCTTTGATGAACTAAGAGACAAATCTGCAGATTTTCCGGGCGACAATCCGTTACATGTGTTCGACGAGCTTGCTTTTCGTTGCCATCTAGCAACGGGAGCATTTGCAATGGGCATATCCAGCTGTATGATACTGCGGATGTCGTTATCAAACCCAAACTGTGCCATCTCAGTTTCTCACACGATCCTGTAATTACGTAAATTACATCAAATATTAAACCAAGTAAATATATACCTTTAAAGATGCCGATTTAGAAAACAAACAAATTGTTTTCATATATGTTTAACATTAGCATTGTCGCACAGTGGAGCTAACCACTAACGTTCGAGTTAACGAAATACAATACGAGAGAGCATTTTAAAGCGTTTGGTTGAGGAATACAAACTCTTTAAAACTTACTATAGTTATCTACATACCGATAAAATATACAATAAACTGATACCTGAATAACATTAAAAAAATCTGTACGAAGTCTTACTTTTTCGACAAAACGTAATCTATAGCTGATGGTCAGTTGACGAGATGTAATGCTAGACGATCTTTTTTTAGCATTTGTCTTAGATCATGAATTACTCACAAGTTACTATTTCCATTCAGAAAGATAATCGCGGGGGTGGTCTGGTAACAGAATAAAAAATAAATAAATATATATATTATATATATATAATATATATAATATATATATAAAACAATCTCACCTCTTCTACCAATATTCAATCAATCGTGGCCAACGGAAGCACTACCAGGGTGGCAACTGCGATGGTTTTTCAAGGTTTTTGAATTTGGCTGTGGGTGACGATAGACGGTTTAAATGCCAGAAAGCGGTCCTGCCATTGGTTGGTTCGTGGATTGAGTCGAACAAGAGGTCGTTGCCACGGTGACGTTTTCAAATGCATTCATCTGATTGGTGAGATCCATTTCCTTTAAGATACAACTTTATAAGTCCAAAAACAAATTTGTTGCCATCTACCGGAAACAAGTGGCACTGCATATACTTAAATAAAGAAACCAAAAAACAGATAAATGAAATTAAATAAAGTAAAATAAGGACTTATTCAGAAATAACTATGTAGGTATGACAGTGAGAAAGTGTTTTACTACTTGAATGTAAACACTATAAATACACATCGATATCTATTCTGACTTAGAAATGTAGATACCACAATAATTGACACAAATCTATTGTGTTATGAAGGTAGTTCAGTTTAGCTCAGTGTTTTCTTGGTATGCTCATTACTGTTAAACTAACATTACAAGGCCCTGATTTGGGAGGTGGACCAAAAAACACCCAACTGAGGTTCTATGAGCATTTGACTTGTCTTCTGAATTTTAAGAGGCACTGAAATAGAAAGTATTACACCGAATGGAAAATGAGAGGGTTTTTTTAAATTATAAAATCTTATGCATTCATTGATCTCACATTATTTAATGCTGCATTCACTGAGATAGAGCCATACATTTTTTGTCATTGAAATTCTGTTTAAGGTCTTGGAAATGGCCTTGTATATGATTGTGAACACTTTCACGAATTCTACTTACACTTCCCACATGGGAATCATCACCTCATTGTAGTAAGCTGTTATTGGATGCTGAATCATAAATCTGCTTATGCAATAAATCTTTCATGCACTGACTGTTTTGGATTTTATACATTTAAAAAATATCTTTGTGAAAATGTGTCTGGCCTTCAACCTTTGTAAATGAGAATGCATATAACACTAAACAAGATGTTTTTTCAGAATTACATCCAGGGAAGACACATGTCTACAGGAACATTTTCTGAGATATTAATGGAAAATATTGATAAGCCAGTGTGAGAATAACATGCCACTGTTGAAACGCAGGGTTATTAAAACACGTACTTAGCTGTCTCATAACATTATGTGTAAGAATACAAACATACTTCAAGATTAAATCCAAATTACGACATAGCAGAAAAGTATGCTTAAGTCAGTTTTTTGAACAGCTTTCAAATTTTCCTCACTGCAATTGAAACATAAGAAATTCTTTTAGTAATGTCTAACATTTTTTTAAATGGAAAAAAAGAGGGAAGCATTTTCTTTTATAAATACCGTTAAAACAGAGTGACAGTCACCCAATAAAAACATCTGTAACATAACAGCTCAATTTTACATGAATACACACTAGGAAAAATATATGTGAATGTCAAATGGTTCCTCTTCAGTGGCTGGAAACATTTGATGGAGCCTGTGTCATCCTCATATCACAGTGTTAAGATTGTAACCAATAAAAAATGACTTCAGGGAGAGTATTTTTAGAGACAATTATAATCTGTGAAGACAAACAGGGAAATGAATAAAAAATAAGAGGGGTACACTGGCCAGTCAAATACTTACAATTTGCCCCCACTAGCACCCTAATCATTAGAGCAGGGCTGTTTCAGTGTCTTATAGTTAATATAAGTATAAGTAAACGCTTGTGAATTTCAGCAGGGGGTGAGCAATTTTACTTTTCTCTACACGTGAAAACTATTAAATACATACATTACTTGTGTTAAGAAGGAAACATGCAAGAGAAGGTGCATACAACAGTGTGGTGGTTCATTACTGTATATTTTTTTAACCATCTGTTGGTTACACAAAGAGGGCAATGAAAGAGTCAGGGAGCTTAGCAGTCATCCACAGCATTGAATTACAATGTATAATAATTAAAGCCTTTGGTCTCCGGTGCCATTTCTGCCATGTCCTTGGGATAATGTATGACCGAGCCAATGACACCTACAAGAAAAGAACACAGTCTGGCCTGGAGGGTCTTGGATATCACATCCTATCAACTTTTATTCATCTATTTATCTTATTTTATTATTTTTTTGAGTTAATACTGCCTTCCCCTGTATCTCTGACTTTCCCCTAGTTTATTTAACTTAAAAAAATATACACATCCAGTGGAAGCCTATGACAAGAATTGTAACAGCAAGTCCAGAAAGACTGGAGTGTTGTTTTCTTACCTCCATGCTGCTTCAAACCTAAGCAGAGGGTGAGAGACAAAACACATGACTTGCATATTCCTTCATGACTACAAGACTCCAGGGTCATGTGACAGTGCAGGTTTCTGTTTTCCTTTCTTTCTTTTTTTAATGTCAAACTGTTACTTCCAATACAGATTTTAACACAGACAGCAGAGTTGATAATAATAAAGAATTTTCCAATTCAAATTACGAATCTCATTTACTCACTGAAGTTTTTGTAGAGGACAACGCTGATTATTGTTAGCCCAGCAAAGACAAGGACTGCCAAGAATGGAATCAGAAACTCTGGAAAAAGAATCCCTGTAACTTAGAAAAGTATTACAACTGTGATCTTACAGGTCAGAAAGTCAACAGGCTACCATATTAGTGTAAAAGCATCTTTAGCACAGGGCAAACTCATTGTTTACTGTAGTAAGGTCCTCTTTCAGCTGAAGTTGAATCATGTGACTTACATCTACATGTCTGCCTTGTAAATCGCAGCTACCGGCAGCCTTCAGGTTTTTAAGCACATAAATAATATAAACTTTACATTCCAGCAACTGCAATAAATAAACTTGTGCAAATAATATATTTGTATCAGTATTTTTTTAACATGATCTGGGGTCCAGGATTGCAACTATTTTGTAGCTTATTTTTACAAATATTTAGCATCATTTAAGAGAAATGTAGTCTTGTTTTGTATTCTAGGTTGTGTATATTGTGTATATATGTGTGTATATATTATATGTAGGTATCGGTCTGTGTATGTATATACAGTATGTATGTATATGTGTGTGGGCATGTATGCATTTATATATGTGTGTATATGTCTTTCCTAACTGTTTTTTTTTTTTTCTTTTCTTTTCTTTTCTATTGTTGCTGCTGCAACACCCGAATTTCCCCTATGGGGATCAATAAAGTATTATCTTATCTTATCTTATCTTATCTTACATTTCTGCCAGACAGCATTGAGTTGTACTGTAACCAAAAGAAAAATAGGCCTACCTCAAGTAATATTCACAGTTGCAGTTATGATTAAAAGTAATAATTTTGCATTAATATAGATTGTCTAAAGCACATTATAGCTTTTCACCTTAGTCAATTTAGAAAAAGAGCTCTAATAACCACATATAATAATAGTAAAGTCTTGGTGCTTGTGTCCAAAGTACAATAATATGTCATTGCCATATCATATGTGATGACAATGAAAGAGGAGCTTAATAACGAGCTTTACTTGAGACTTTATGGCTAATAATGCTAGATCAGAGTAATACATTTTTTGTAGAATATATACCTGGTTGTTGATGAGAAAGCCTTAATTCTTTCATCAGACCTATGCATCCCTCCTGGAGGCGGATCCTCTCATTCCTTGTTTGCAATGCTGCATTGTCCCACATCACCTTGAGGGACATTGCTTGTGGTATGAGCGCTGACCAGTCATCATTTTTGTCCAAGGTGAGGTAAACCTGTCTATCATAGAAGATGCGGTCGGTCCAGTGCAAATCAGATCCCTCCAGAATACAATCACGAGACCGAAGGATAGTGTGGTTTTCTACAAAATGAGATAAAAGTGATCAACTAATAAATCATTGAGATTGGACCAGAGTAAAGGCATGGATGTGCCTGATAGAATGTAAAGATTCCCTTACTCTGCACAGCCATCAGGTTGTCAGTCATAAGCATTAAGGGAAGTGAATCTGGTGACATACTTTGGATAATACCAGCGACTTCCACGCTTGAATTAGTAAGAGAGAGTCCGTTAAGAAGGACCTGCTCCCTGACCTGCTGGGTACCTGCGATGACCAGCTGCTGAACCTGGATTATGGTAGCATCTGAAGAGACAGGACGGTTTATGAGAAATTGGGAGTCATAACATAGGGTCACACTTGACTTGTTAAAACAAAACCTCTGTGAAATAAATGTATCAAATGTATTTTCAAATATAACTGCCATACCAGATGAAATATATATATATATTTATAATGAAAAGAAAAGTAAAGTGAAACCACTGATTCTGGAATGAGGTCAAACTTAACCGTTTTATACACTCTTTCCTTTGGTTTCCTCCTTTCCCACAGCCAGTTCGATTTAATTTATGTCGATTTGTACTGTCATGTGTTTTTGGTCGATGATTCCAAAATATTTCCTGATTTGTTAAAAGGGACAAGAGAAACTTTTTTCTGTCTGTTTGTCTGTTTTTTTCAATGACCAGCACTGTTAGCAGCAGCGAGCGTGTACAAATAAACACAGGATACATGAAATGTGACCGATGCGAATTTGAACTTTCTTACCTACTCTGCCGGGATACCTGAATAAGGCCCTTGATGGATGCCATAAAAACAGCACAAAAAGGCTAAGAAAACGCATCACTGACAGTAACTTAGCTCAGAGGCTTGTTGGTTAGTGGTCAGCGACCCAACCTTTCCAGATCTCTCACCGGGCAAGAATATGTTACAGCCAGCAAACAATTAACCAACCCACTAAAACCCTGACATCCGGGGCTGGACGCTGCCTTCCTATCGAAGTCTCTAGTTCTCCAAAGTTGAAAAGATATGGAAAGAATCGATTTTTGAAGATAAATGACTCCTCTGCTAAATTATCGAGGGTTGGGTAGGTAGGTAGGTAGGTAGGTAGGTAAGTAAGTTAGTGAATAAATTGAAACATGAAAAAACAACTCATGACCAGTCGCGGTTGTGGGGACGGGCGGCGTGATGCACACGGCAATCGGATAGACAACATAGTTAGACGAGCTGCACATAGGCGAGACGTGCGCTTGAAGTTATAAGAGAGAAAAAAGGATACACTGCCTCCGATATTGTGGAATGCCGTAGCTCCAAAATCCCGCCGGTGCCCTCATATCAACAATCTAATAACATGGGCTACGGTTTTTCGTTCAACCCCTACTTTGGCTAGTTTCAGACGCATTCGTCGCAGGACTGCTGCGCACGTAGAACAACGTAACCAACATACCAAATCCTGTATTTTGCAATACTGCTTCACAAATATTTATTGTTCTTTCTTTCTTTCTTTCTTTCTTTCTTTCTTTCTTTCTTTCTTTCTTTCTTTCTTTCTTTTTTTTTTTACCTCGTTTGGGGGAAACTTACCGATTGCATGTAGAGCAGTTATTTAATGTTTTTTTAAATTTTATTTCAGACAAAGTGAAAAGCTCAACATTGACTTCAAATATGTTAAGAAAATCCTTCATCGTGTTTAGGGGACATATCAATAATGTTCTTCCTAGCACAAGGTGCGTAAATACAGTGTGGGTTGTTACTGTCTTCCCAACTGACTTTCCTGACTTTTGGTTTATCATTTACTTCTTCCTATACTTCATGTTAAATTTTGAATATATTTATTTTGCCAACAGCATGTTGGCGATTTACACTGAAGAACCACCAGTTTTACAATTCTGAACAGATCAGATACTCACAGTGTGAAATCCATGGAGGATTCCACATGTGACCCAGACAACCTGAATTGAATAAATGGAAAATTTGACATAGTTTACAATTCACAGAAGTGTCATCATAGGTATTAATGTCCAGGCTGAGTCCAAAGCAACTTTAAATAGTTGCAAACCATTGCACTGTCATGGTGGTTGTGCAATGACACAGCAGAGCAGCCGGAAGAAAATTACATGGGATGTTGCTGATATGAAACTTTGGATGCTGGCTCCAGCAACTAGGTCTGTTGATTGCAGGGTTTTTTTAAGTCCATTTTTCTCAATTCTAGAGTTTGGTTATTGTGATTCCTGTTTCATTTGTCTTTAATCTTCCATTCTTGCTGTTAATGTGCAGATGTACCATTTTATAAAGTCCAGTGGGTCCTGTATTCCAGTTTAGTCTTTCTGTTTAGTTTCTGCTCGGTAGATCTGTTTTTTGGTTTGTTTCCAGCACAACCCCCTTACTACTAGATGAATTGAATGTCAAACGAATTAGATGTTTTCAAATAGCGACTAGATGAACTTTCAGCATCTGCTGGCAAAATTGTTTGGACATATTGTGGTATTTTGGGGCAAATTAAAATTCTTTCAGTTGCATGCTTACTGTTTTAGTTTTAGATGTTGAGCCTGACACATATCATATTAAGTGTGGCTAAAATGACATATAAGCACAGCGGTAAACTCTGCATCTCCTCCTTGTGTTTCTATATCAACATTGGACTTAATTTTCACCAACATTTTATTTTGGTCGGTTCTTGCATGTTGGGAAGGTTAATGTACTGAACAAAAATGAGATGCATTTTAGAAAAATAAAAAAAGACTGATGAAATTCTTGTCACCTAAAGAATGCGTCCTATCTCCTAGATTATCTCACTTAATATACTTTATGGATAAATCTTGACACTTATATTTCCTATGTGCTTATCCATGTTCGTCTCATATACATTAAATTTACAAAAAAATATGAAAATCTAAGGAGCAGTTTCACTACAAAGTTTAAAATGTTCATATTGACTTATCTATAGACTTCAACCAACTTTTTATTTGATGACACGGACAGAGAACATTGCTTTCTCTGCAACTATGAGCTGAGGGGCATGTAGGTCTAGGCAGGTATGTCAACTATTCACTTGCACCATAGGGAGGATACCCCAGGTTGAATAATTAATAAAATATCTAGGTCAAAGTTTTCTTACAAATTAAACCAGAAACAACTTGATGACCAATATGTGAAAGTACGCATCAATTGACTTTTTTAGGATAACAGCTCAAACAGTTTGGGCAATGCAGAAGAATAGGAGTTTTTTGAGTGATATTTTTTGCCTCAGAAATTTAGGGGGGGTTCTAAGTTTTGACCATTAATAGCACAGGTATTTGTACATTTTAACAGGGTTTCCTTATGGTTAAGCTCCTTTATGACATTTTGAACGCTGTTGAGTAATTCAGAAATTATTTACAATAATCTCTAACTGATATTATGTTTATCATACATGCCACATGTAAAAACTGGAGCAAAACATCGTGGCCATGGAGCGAGTGTCAAAGCACAATATTTCAGTAATTTTTTTTAACCTATGTATGTATTTGTTCTTGAAAATAACAAAACTTCAAAAACGACATAAAAATAACATTCCCATGCATATCGAGTTTGTTTGTACGTCTTTGGCTGATTTCTGTGTAACTCAAGCGCCCCCCTGTGGCCAATCTGCGTTAAGCACTAACCTCGGATTGGATGACCGGTTGCCAGGAGTGTTTACAGAAAACATGGCTTCCCTGTCTGTTGCAGAGCTTCAAGAAATGGAAGGTGAATAGGTTTGCAATTTCAAAACTGTATTGCGGTTTTTAGTTGGGTAATACGTTATTTATTTAAGGTGGTAGTTTCCTCGGCTTATAGGAGCAAACCAAGGACTTGCACCTCTCGTTTCTAAGCAGTCATCATTTCCTGGCTTGCTTGCTAACATGCTAACAACAAGACCCCTTTACGGTAGCTGGTGTTATTTAGTTAAAGCTAACGTAAATCCGCAGTCTATATGTACGCTGACATTTGATATCCTGGATGCGTTGTTTTAACTAAAATCGAACAATACTTCATTTTGTTTTTTTGCATAGTAAAATATACCGTCACAAATATGTTCACGGCAGTCCTGTCAACTAGTGATCCAACAAGCAAAAGAGGTGTGTTTGTTTAGCCAGTACATTACCTATGTATGAAGCTAGCTTGACATTGGTCTTTGCGTAGATGCAGATGTTGCTGTATTCGCAGCTATGAACCTTTGATCTTATCCCAGTGTTGCCTCGCTTGTATCTTACTTTACCTGGTGACAGCCAACCAGAGGTTGGATGTGTGGGAACACCTGACCCATGCAATATGTTACAACTTCGAAAGCTAAAATTAGTCATTGATCAAAGATAGCCCTTTGTCTGGATTTTGAAATCACTTTTATTTGAATCGTAGTTGATCGACGGGGTGAATCTGAAGAGTCGGGTGACGATGACACGAGGAGGAAGAGTATTAACGGCGACGTGGATCCCAGTCAGCCCACAAACACAAGTAAATCGTTACATCCCAAGCTCTTGTGTAGAACCTCAATTCGCCAGTCTGGATTTTATCTGCATATATTCGACTTACATTAGTGGTCTTCATTGTGAATCACTGCACACTATAAGCGCTAAACCGCGGCATTTCATAAATCTCCTCTTAGCTTATTTAGAACAAGCCTTTTAGAGGTTTCCTGTTTACTTTGTTCTTGTTCTTAAACAAGATACAGAGGAATCTCCTGTTGACATGGACACCATAACCTTGGACCCTGAGGAAGAGGTGAGAGAATGGTCTTGCTGCTATTGACACGTTTTTACCTGTCACTACTGTTATGGTTGCATTTTCTCAACAATTATTAGATTAGACAATAGAAAGGGGAGCCAAACTGAAACTTTTTTTAGGTGGTATACCCCTGTTTAAAACCAATCTTTTGGTTTGCTGAGCAAATGCCAAGATCTTCTGCTTTTTTCCCCTGAAATCTTTTACAGTTTTAAAATATTTTATTGAATCAAGTCAGCTGGAATGATTTTGGGCAGATGAAATAACATCAACTGAATTTGAACTGTTCAAATGTCAGCAAATAAGCCAAAAAATAGCTGCCATTACTTCTAGATGTGCCTCATCAGTAGCTGTCTGTTGTCTTTCTAGGATGTTGATCTGGTTCATTGCCGTATAGGAAAGATTGAAGGATTGGATGTGCTACAGAAGGCTAAAGTAAGTTACTGAATTATATATTTGACTTTTTCTCTTTACCTTAAAAATGAGTCTGATTTGTGGTTGAGTAAATAATTCGCTTTTATTCTGACATCTTTTTTCCACAGACACTCTCCTTACGACAGAATCTCATCAAAAAGATTGAAAACCTCGACAGTTTAAGTGCACTGCGAGAACTAGATCTCTACGACAATCAAATCCGCAAACTGGAGAACCTGCACAAACTCACAGAGTTGGAGTAAGTCTGAAACTGACTGTATGCTTTGTCGGTTGAGTTTTCAGCCATTTGAATACTGTTATTTTCAACAGATCTGTTAATTTAGCCATTATTCAGTGAGTATATAATTACTGTTATTCTTTTTGTTTAATATATTGGATTAATGGAAATCTATTAATTCAAATTTTATGGATGTTGAGGAAGTTGTTGATGACAGTTAAGTTTTTAATTATCCTCTTTTCCAAACCAACGGTAACATTGTTTTGGTATTTAACTTAAATTGGTTGAAATTGGAATTTTCTTATGAACTAAATATACTTGACTTAATTAACGCATTATTTGAACCGCAGGCAGCTTGATGTGTCCTTCAACATTTTAAGGAAGGTGGAGGGTTTGGAGCTGCAGACTCAGCTCAAGAAAGTGTTTTTGCTTCACAATAAAATAAGTAACATTGCCAACTTAGAACACTTAACAAACCTGGAGATGTTAGAGCTTGGCTCCAACCGCATCCGGGTAAGACAATGAAAACATCTGAAACTGCACACGTACAAAGTCGTATTTCTATGAAAAAACAATTTGAATGAAGTAAGACAATATAAACTCTTGCTTTGGAATATTTGGTTTAAATGTGTTAATTTTGTTGTCATGTTGACAGGTCATTGAGAACCTGGATAACCTATCATCTTTGCAAAGTTTATTTCTTGGTACCAATAAAATAACCAAGCTTCAGAATTTGGAGGGATTACACAATCTGACCGTCTTAAGCATTCAGGTATCAACATGAATTAGCATCTAAAATTATTGGTTTTATAAAAAGAAAAAATCAAATATGAAAAATACTTTTGGGCAAAAATATATTTAAATGTGAATGTATTTCAGAGTAACCGAATTACCAAAATTGAGGGTCTTCAGAACCTTGTCAACTTGAGAGAACTCTATCTCAGCCACAATGGCATAGAGGTCATCGAGGGCTTGGAAAACAATGTGAGTTATGAAAATTCAACAGTTCATTTTTGAGTGGCCAAACCATTAACTGTGATTAGATGCAATAACAAAAATACATTTAAATACATTTTTCTCTCCTAGAAAAAGCTCACTACCCTCGACATTGCAGCCAATCGAGTGAAGAAAATTGAAAACATCAGCCATCTGACAGATTTGCAGGAGTTCTGGGTATGAAAAGCAATCCTAACATGTTCCATTTAATAAGGAAGTTTGTCCATCCATTAATTGGTAATTGCTACACTAGATTTAAAGCCTTCACAATAAATGGTGAATGGACTAAAGTTACAGAGTGCTTTCACAACTTGTGGTTTCAAAGGGCTTTACACTAGATAACATTGAACAACTAAGAAAAGACTGGGTTGTTGTTTATTCACCACTATTTCTGTCTTAATTGCAACACCACAGTACAAAGTGTAAGTTTGACAATCATGGGAAGAAAAAATAATTCTTAGGTGATACGAGACCATAAATAGTTTTACTATTAAGTAATTCATAAAATTATTTTGACTCTCTGTTCACTGTCTTAGTCAACCACATATCAACATTCAAGAAATTAGTTGTCCAATGAGATGGCTTTTTGGACTTTAAGTATACGTATAGATGTTTTATATTATAAGGGTTGATTCAGACTTTTTCTATATTGGTCAAAATATATGGCAATACATCCATGAGATGCTCATGCAGGCCAGCAAATAAACTGACCAATATATAGGTCCAACTCTCCAATCAAAAGAAAATATCCTGACTTCTCTGCTCTGTGACTTCTTGCCATCTCAGATGAATGATAACCAGATAGATAACTGGTCAGATCTTGATGAGCTGAAGAATGCTAAGTCTCTGGAGACGGTCTATCTGGAAAGAAACCCACTGCAAAAGGATCCACAATACCGACGAAAGATCATGCTGTCACTGCCCACTGTACGCCAGATCGACGCTACCTTCATTCGCTTCTAAACTACAGCGTATATACATAGGAACCTCACACTGTTCTCCTTCACGATCCTATGTACCTCATCCGCACAAAAGCAGACTTCATTTGGAAAAATTGGCCTCCATGAATCATTTCATTGCTCCATAACATATATACATTCCGAGATGAAAGTCACCCATAACCCACTCAACATACATGCATGCATGTATGCACTCATTCCCTCAGCTACTGTGTGAAAGCGTCTTATTTACAAAGCTGGATGTGAGCTAAGAAAATTCTATCAAAAACTGTCATCCTCCAGATTTGTCCTCTGCACTGTTTTTTGTTGTTGTTTTGCATGTGCACTGTGGCAGTACCCATGGGGAATACGTATTAAAGACAATTGTCATAATTCTGACATTTTGGAAAATTCACTCTTCAAAAAAGTGTATACGTGAAGGTTTTTTTTTTTCCTCTGGTTAAAGGCTGAAGTGATAATAAGCATGTTGTTAAAGCAGAACTCCATAGTCATAACGTATAATTGAAGTATTCTTAAAATCAGAAATAAAAACTATGATAATGTATCCTGTAACATGGTTTACTATGCTCAAAAACTGCATTCTGGTACGTGGCAGTTGCATACACTAATCTTTTTAGTAGTTTATTATCTACCAAAAACATGAGAAATGTACGTAGTGAACTGGTATTATTACTGTTAAAAAGTTTTAGAGTAAAAGGCCTTGTTGATTCATGCTCTTCCCCGGTATTTTACAATCCTTAGACCCTGTTTTTTTAATTTAAAAAAAAAAGTGTGACCTCTGGTAAAATAAACCTCAAAAGAATGTAAAATATTTTTTTGTGTTCATGAAAATGGTTTTGTGATCAATGTAACTAAACCTTTATACCTTTTTTTTGCTTGTTTTTACCCAGAATACAAATTCGGTCCATCCTTTACTGAAGGAAAACTTCTCACTTGCTTATAAAAATCCAATTTGAATGAATCTAATAAGATCGTATCTAATACAAATGAATTATCGATTTACTTAACAATTGCCAAATTCATCCCAAAGACATTAGCCAAGTTAGTTAACTTCATACTCTGGGCACAGACAATTTTAAAATTTTAATTCGTCTTATAAAAATTACAATGAGCTATGCTGCACTATTTACATTTGGCCTAAATGTTTTTTTTTAAATTAATCATGTATATATATTGGCTGTGTTTATTTTTTGATTTCTCAATGATCACTTTAAACACTAACAAAGGGATATTGTGCTCCTCTGTATATAATGGTTGAGTGCTCTTTATTTACTCCCTATTACAATTAAAGATATGCATTGTTTATTTGAAAGTAGCTTTCGACCTCAGGGTTAAAGGTCATGTGGATAGTACATAAAAGTCAGATTTTATGGGCATTGCTCCATTGAGAAAGTCACAAACTACGTGCTTTCATGGCTATTTGACACTCAAATATTATATCGGAGTGGTAATTGATGATTCACTATCTTTAATTCTTTTTGGACCTTTTCATGGGATTAATTCGACTGAGTAGTTGATTTAAATCATTTGTTGGCAGGAAAAAAAATAGCATAACAAGAATGTTTTTTTTTTTTACATTTCAGAATAGGCTTGACTGTCATCTGCATTTTAATTTGAATAGAACTTGTATATGTTTAAAATAAAATTGTTGATGACTAAAGATTAATTATAATTGAAATGCAGAACCTTCAAGTCTAATCCGAATGTAATGCAACAACATTTACCTTTCTTGATATGTGATGTTATTTTATGACAATGGTACTAAAATTAATCTAAAATTGGCCTGTAGGATTGGAAGTGTTTCGTCACATATTTGTAAATATGGTTTGGTAATTTCATGATATAGAAAGTCTGTGCCATCATTACCTTTCATAGTTAACTTGAAAAAGAACTTTGTTTATGCCAGGAAGCACAGCCGATTTCTTAGAGATAACAGCAAGAAAGAACAAGCGATAGCAAGAAAAACAAATCCTGAATTATATCTCAGTAAGCAGTTTTTCTGATTTCTCCCTACATGTGAGAACTGAGTCACCAGGGTTGGACTTGGTTTGAAACAGAATGTATTATGCAAAAAACAATAAAATTACACTACCACTTGGCGCTTTCTTGTAATTTCTATGAGACTCAGTGTTCTGATATACATTACAGCTTAGCTTTAACATGGAAAAGACTGTACAAAATTTGTGCATCCATGGAAATACGTGTCATAATATTGTCTTTCCAAGTTTTCAGTGTAAATATCAATTGATACTTAGATGCTGTCTTTTTTCATGCTGAAGTATTGTAATGTTTTATAGCCAAAAGGAAGAAACTTGTTGAAAGAAAAATGAATGCAATCAACCATCCTAAGTGAATTCTTAATCCTGACATCTACTTGTTGTAATTAGATCTGGGAATTTAAAAATCCCAGGTTAATATTATTTGAAACTAATAATCAATATATACTGTCCATTAGGACAGTGTCTGCTTAAACAGACAAAAAAAATGGTACTAAAGAATGTATACATAAATACTGATGTATTAACACAAAGGTAGCACAACGTACTAATGACACCAATAGATCAAAATGCACAGGTTTCTGAACTACCCAAATTTAATTAATATAGTCTTTTGTTAATATATAAAAAAAACTACATTACCCGCAGCCACTGCACCTACGTATAGTGACGCATGGAGCTCGCGGAAAAAGGATGCCGAACGCATGCGCCACATTTATGTTGTTGTTTGTGGCGGTAAGATGGCGGCGCTCGGAGACGCCTCAGCTCCGGGGGTGAACGGGTTAATACAGCAATTCACAGCAATAACAGGTAAAAAATTACATGTAATTTAGCGTTTAAAACATGAGATCGTTTTGGTTGATCATATAAGAATAGTCATTTAGCCCAGCAAACTAGAAAAATCACTGCGCAGACAAGAAAACGGACGCTAAGTCTTGCTCTGGCTCCTGCGCTGTCAGTGCTTTGCAGAGGGAAAAGCACAGCCTGTTAACTGATAAACTCAAGTGAAATAATCAGAAATAGGATTATCAATGCATCATACAGAAAACGTATTCGTTCCACTTTACTTAAAGTTAATTCAGATCTTTTTTGTGTGGATCACAACACGCAGTATATCGTGAATCTGGGTCTGCTTTTCTTTACTTTTTGCCTTGCCTGTTGTCTGATATTGTGGAATGGACGTCGACTCTCCAACATTTCCCTTCTTCAACACTAACCCGGCTTCATGTGGAGTAACTACATCCTCAGCCTGACCGTGATGCTAAACACATACAGGGAAGAACACTTTCTCCTGGCGAATGTACCTCCACATGTCCACAACAATGTTAGTTCACCTTTGCACGACGTAAAATTTGCCAGTTTGGAGTTATTGCACAGAGAGAAGGGGGAAGACATTCTGGGGCTGCTGCTAGACTGGAAAGTGAAACGGACATGCGCAGTACTCACGGAAATGTGACTGTAGGCAAACGTGCTGCACACTTTTAAGACAAAGTTTTTACAGTTACACGTTCAGTCTTAGACTTTCCGTTTGTATTTCATCATCATTTACATGATACAAGCATACAGCACACCATACTTTTGCTTTCAGCCAAATGCAAGAGTCTTGCTTGTTCTTGAGATAACTTTAATACGGTCTGCATTCATAGTGTAAGGATTTGATAGAGAGGTGGTGATCGATCATAGCAAGTAGTATTTCGTCCCTCTTGTATGGTTCCGTTACTGAATTATTATATATAACATACTTGAATATTTTAAGTCTCTTATTACACGCATGGGCGATGATACTGGGCTGAATCAGATCTAGGCAAAATACCTGCAGTTGCAAAATAATTGAATGGAAATAGTTTGCCTTCTCAGTGTCACCAAGTTAACAGAACTTTACTTTTAAAGACGAGCTTCCTTTATCCAAATTAAAATTGCACAATTTACAGGCAACACAAGTTATAAGCTGACCAGGGAACAATGCCATTGTGTTTACATTGAAATTTTGCCATGCCATTTATTCATCAGCTCACTGTCAATTAACTATTAATGGTGCTGAAATTCCAATTGCAAAATGGATGTTGATGTGACTTGCATTAAATTGGATCCCAGAGTTAGTTATCAAGTAATGCCTTGAAATGATTTGTTGTGTCTGGAAGGAAATGTTAAACTGTAACGAAAATTTTCCTTTGCATAATGTCTTCGATATATCAATCTAAAATGCCACATAGAGGGTGATGTGTATTTCTTTTTTTTTAAATGTCTTTTGTTCGCAGGGGGGGTTCTTATTACTCGGGTTGAGGGTCTTTTGACAGATTGTGTCGTACACTCACTAAAAGAATGTCCTATTCTATTGTCCTATTCCATGTCCTATTCTACATCAGCCATTCTTTAAATTTTTTGTGGCACAGTTAAAATTTATATAAACCTTTCGTTTTCAGCTTGAATTGTCAGTCACACACATGATTGGTCTCAGGTTTTATATCAAAATTCTCTATGTCTGCTAGGGGCCACAGAGAGTGTAGGAAAACACATGTTGGAAGCATGCAACAATAACCTGGAGATGGCAGTCACCATGTTTCTGGATGGTGGCGGGATAGCAGAGGAGCCCAGTACCAGCTCAAGTTCTGCAGCTTCAAGCAGCAGAGCTCCCCCCTCAGAGTAAGCCTATATCTCTCTTCACATACTTGTCAGATAAGAGTAATACAAGGTCTTTGGACTTTGTTCGATGCATTGTCTTTTCTTATAGATAAAGGTTACTTTTTCAGTAGAGTTCCTTCTTCTCAAAAGTTTTCTGCCTGCCTTGGTAACAATGAACTGGAAGAAATCTTTATGATTTTGTTAAGTGTATGATGTGATTTTGTGATATGGTTAGTTTAAGCTCAAATCTAGCTCAAATTGAAACCATTTAAAAGTTGCTTCAACAAAGCAATATTGTATGATCTAATTATACCACGATAAGCATGGGCCATTGGAATAATTAATATCCATTATGGCATCTGCACAATTGTTATGTTTAAGCAGGGCACCATGTGATACTATATATTATTGAAGAGCAAATAATCTTGACACCCTTCAAAATGCAATTGTCCAAAGCTAGTGCCATGAATTCCCTTTGAAGTATTATTAAAATATCCACTGAAAGGCTATATGTTTGATTAGATTGGTAAGTTAAATATTGTATTATTTTAGGTCTCATTATTATATTAAAATGATGTTACCTCTGACCTTTTGATTGGGACCACTTTTGGACCAGTAGGAGCTTGCATGTCTTCACTACATTAGGCAACAGCAAAAGAGTCTTGATTGTGTGGCATTTCCTCCCTATCTCACCCACCCAAGAAATGCTTTTATTCCTCACACTTTACCTGGCCATATACCATCACTAGTACTTAATGAATGTGGATGTTTTAGCTTAGATAATGTTGTTCTCTAGAATAATCTTTTGTATGTTCCCTTTTTTGTCAGTGAAGTACGAGCACCAATTCCCCAGAAGCAGGACATACTTGTGGAACCAGAACCACTATTTGGAGGTATAATGCTGCATCAGAGCTTTTTGCAAATGTGATTCTCAAAATAAATGTAATTTATTACCGAATATGATTGTTATTTTCTTCTGAATGGGACTTTCGTTGTGTGTCGTTTTATGCCTTCAGTACCCAAGCGAAGAAGACCAGCTCGCTCTATATTTGATGGCTTTAGGGACTTTCAAACAGAAACAAGTGAGTATACAAAAGCTTTTCTAGCCCAAATAAGTCAGTCTATATGAAAAACACTGATAGATGTGACTGCCAATAGAATGTTGACTTTTCATCAATGCTCTGTCAAAATGCCAGTGTCCCTCCCCTTACAGAATGAAATAATTTCAACAAATTGATGAATGAAGGTATATTGAATCAGTTTTGGTTCAGAAGCCAAATTCAAAACCGTGCCAGATAGTCATGGCAGACAACTAATCTCTTAACTGGTTTTGTTTTTTGAACGTGTCACATCATAATGATGTTAAGACATCTATAAATGTGTTTCCTTCAAAAATGAAATGTATGTATTTTCTTAAAAAAAAAAACTTAAACCAGGTAACTAAAGTGTGCTCACTTTAGTTACCTGGTTTAAGTTGTGTTCACTTTACTTTTGTCACTGTACACTTAGCTCCCAGGATCGTAATTGATTCTGCTCTCTTTTTTTTTTTAGTTCGTCAGGAGCAGGAGCTGCGTAATGGTGGCACAGTGGATAAGAAGCTGAGCACCCTGGCAGACCTTTTCCGTCCTCCCATTGAGCTCATGCACAAAGGCAGCTTTGAGACGGTGAGGCGTCACTCACCAAACAACTTTTAACTACAATTCTTAATTCACTCATTTTTTTCTGTCGCACCCTTAGACTCAGACTCAGGGTTTCAGATGGTTAAATGGTTGTAATATATATGGAAGAGCAAAAAGGACTCCCAAGTCACACTTCACACATGAAACCATCTCTCACTTGTTCAATTTTCAATTACAGTATTTGTTATATCATTTGTTACAGAGTAAAAAATGAAACCCTGGTGACTTCCTGCACTTCTTGGCATCCTAGGTGATTTGATCACTATTAATCTGGCATCATTCTTGACCATATGTGTCTGAATCTCAGTTTCCTGCTGCTTAATCAACATAATCATTAGTCAACCTGCAGCTGTACTAAGTGACTTCAGGAGTGAATTTAATTAGGCCGTATGATCTGTTTGGAAAGTAAAATAAAATTAAAAAATCATCCTATCAGAGAAGCCCTCCATGATTAATTAAGGCTAGAAAAAGTCAAGCCTGTTTACAAAGAAAAATTGTTTTTTTTTTAAGTATTTTTTTTTCCTTATGGGGGCAGCAGTGCACTCCCATACTTTGTGGGCTAGAAATTGGAAACACCATCCAAATAGAAACAGTTTTAAGTTCATCCTTGTTACAGCCAAAATTACTGATTGACTTACAGAACCTATTTAATTGAAAGTTTTCTTTACTTAAATAGCAATTTGTTCCCCCAAAGTCTTCACAAATAATAATATTTACATTTACTTAGCTGAACGATAATGAGCAAATGTTGTCCTACCAGTCATATTTTAGGGTGTTTTTTTAAATGCATCTTACGATTATTTATGTTGTAATCATTTTCAGTTTGATACATTTTAATTTTTGTTTTAAACATTTCACAAAATAATATGGTGAATGAACACCTGGTTGCTATTGCTACTTTTTCAATCTTGTAAAATGTATTACCTCTTAACTGGTATTCTTTCAGACAAAAAGGAATACTAATTTCTGATCTACAAAAAATACTTTATTGAATTAGTTTCTTTTTCCTTCTCTGATCAAGCTGTCAATATCTGATTTCAAACTTGGATACAATAAAATTCACTTTGCAAAAATATAATGCCTGAAAAAATTGCTCACCAATTTCACTTTTTAATCCTCACCTTTTTGGGGTGAGTTGTTTTGAGTTTTGGACATAACAAAGAGCTTTCTGTCAAATACAATGTCTCTCTTTATTTATAAATTTGTTGCCTAAGTCCTGCTTGGTATCCTGTCTTTTCTCTCATTCCTTTTTTGAACCTACAGGCAAAAGACTGTGGTCAACTGGAAAACAAGTGGTTGATGATCAACATTCAAAATGTCCAGGACTTTGCTTGCCAGTGCTTGAACAGAGATGTTTGGAGCAATGATGCTGTAAAGACAATCATCAGAGAGCACTTCATATTCTGGCAGGTATGCAGTCTCAGGCCATGTGGTCATAGGTGATGCTGTGATACTTATTAAGTAGCAAAAGAACCAACCCTTACCAGACCTCCCTCCGTCTGTCAGATGCTTTTGGATCAGAATCATTTCATTCAAGTTTTACCACCTGTACAGTACATTTATTTCATTAAAAATATGTGAGTTTCCTACTGCCTTAGCTGAAGTAGTTAACTCGATTGATATTTGTTGGTTTTTTTTCTAAAATGAACAGTGTTATCAAAGTGCACATTTATTTATATGCTTGTCACTTTGTTATTCTCTTAAGCCCACAATTGTCTTGTGTTGCTCGCCCATAAATTTACAGGTATATCATGACAGTGAAGAGGGACAAAGATACATTCAGTTCTATAAGCTGAACAAGTTTCCCTACATTTCGATCCTTGATCCACGCACAGGTGAGTCTCCATTTAAATCAAGGTATGGGTCAATTTTTGCAAATCTAAATCAAAGGGAATAGCACCATGAAATAAAATATAAAAGCTGTTGCGTGAGAGATAATTTGATAGTGTCTGACATTGCAAAACGACCTTGTATTTCTAATAGCGACGTCGCTTTCTTTAAATGACAATACAAAATGTTCAACAGTGAAAATAATGAAAAACACCTCAAGCTTTTATAACTTACATTTTAGTTCTAAAATGAGGTATTTAACTCCTAGAACTTGAATTTTCCAATCCGGCTATAATTTAAAAATCCTCTAAATATTCACTGTAGGTCAGAAAATGGTTGAGTGGAACCAGCTGGATGTGGCTTCATTCTTGGAGCAGGCGACTGGGTTCCTGGCAGAACATGGGCAGCTCGACGGGCCATCCTGCCATGCACCCCCCGCAAAAAGAGCTCGCTCTGTACGTCTTTCACCTCATGTGTCCGCCCTTGTATTTATTCCAGCTCTTCTCTCTCAGAAAGAGGGCTTTCCTCTTTCACTCCCTTTTACCTAACAGTTTATTTGTTGATGTTTCGGCTAAATTTCATCACATTCATTGTGATCTTTGATTATAACACTTGTTTTTGTCAGTGCCCCATAGTTTGGGCTAGTACATAATGTTCCCATCCACGTTCTTCCTAGCTTCTTGATTTATTTTCAATAGCTGCACTCTCTGTTTTCTGTTCTAGGAGAGTCTGATTGATGCCAGTGAAGATAGCCAGCTGGAGGCAGCAATCCGAGCCTCCCTACAGGAAACCCACTATGAGTCCTCAAATGTCCCTGAGGCCCCAGACTCCCCTAGGTCAGATGATGACTCAGATGCAGAGTCTTTCTCTGACAGCGAAGGTCCTATCTCTGTTGATGGCTCCGATGGCGAAATGCCAGAACCACAGGAAGACCCAAGTTCTTCTAGTAAACAGCCCCCAGCTCCTCCAGTGTCAGCGGTCCAGCACCGTCTTCATCCTGATAGCTCTTCTGCCTGTCACAGAAAATCGCAGTGTAAAGAAAACAGCCGCAGTCACAAGAAAGAAGAAAGCAAAAAGAACCACCTGGAGCATTCAGCGGTTGGTCCTCGTCACCATCAGCCTGAAGCAGATTCTGGAGGGAGCTTTTGTACGTCATCTGAGAGTGCAGGACCATCAAAGACCAGCATTAATACCTGTGAAGTCAGTTGCCCTGAAGACAATGGTATGGCAACATGTAAATCCTATTAAGACCCAGAACTGTTATTTTAACAGGCTATCTACTTTTCAGTTAGAAAGTTGCATTTTATAGACATCAAGCTTAAAGGCCTTGCTATTTCAGACAGTCCGCATTTTTTACATTCCTTTATACAGCATTTACTTACAAGACTAGTTTGAGGGAAATTATGATTTGTCCAAAATTTGTCTATTTTAGGAAGAAAATTATTTGGACGTGGGCTTAAAAACAAAATCTTGGTATTTAATAACTGTAGACACCCTGGACTTCTCATACTTACATATTACAACAGATTTTTACGAGTCTACTTTTTGATGCCATTCCTCAAACATACAATCAAAAGCTTCATTCAGACTTGCTTATTTTCCTCAAACAATTTCTGTATTTACCCTGCAAGGGGCAATTATCAGAATAGGTGTCAGAATGGATTTTCTTAAATGTGTGTATTGTCATCTTCTTCCCAGGTTTTCATATATATACTCTCTGACATGCTGGGAAGTATGTCAGAAAGTAGCTAAACTTGAACATCTTCTTGCCTTAGAAGACCTCACCATATATTCCCAGCAAAGAACTATGTCTAGTCATATTGTGGAGCTGGTAATCTTAAAGCTTTGAACTACAAAACCATGAAACATTTCAAGGTCTTCTGTTGTTATGTGCCCTTAATTTCGTGTATTTATCTGTGTGCAAGTAAATACTCTGGAAATTAGCAATTTAGAACCAAAATCCAGCTGAGATTTTTAAAGCTTCAAAATTCAAATGCAGGATGTTAGGCTGCATTCTGTTCACAACTACTTTCTGGGATTTAGATTTTTCTCCGGTTTCCTAGAATCGCCACATTTAAAGTATATAGAAAGCTAAAGACACAATTGTGATTGGATTTGTGAAAGTTTTTTTTCCTCTTCTGGTCCATAGGTCCAAAGGCCAGATTGATGCTCCGCTACCCAGATGGACAGAGAGAGCAAATTTCCTTGTCTTCTCAAGCAAAACTTTTGGTAAGAAATGAACTTGTTTTGTATAGCCTGAATATGAGGACATCATCTTCCACAATATTCAAGTTCACTCACTGTATCTATGTCACTCTCGTTCTCAAGGCACTGGTAAGACACGTCCAGTCCAAGGGTTACCCTAATGAACGCTTCGAACTTGTCACCAACTTTCCCAGAAGGAAGCTCACCCACTTGGACTATGACATCACACTGCAAGAGGCAGGACTTTGTCCACAGGAGACTGTATTTGTCCAGGAGAGGAACTAGCTTTTCCTGAAACTATCGCCTCTACTTCTCTGTATCTCTCTGGTTGACCTCATCGTTTCACCAATGATCCGGGTTACTGATCTTGAGCCCATAACCTCCTGTTCACCTGGAATTAGGCTCAGTTTGTGGATGACTTCTTTTCCTCCTATTTCACTGCTATGATCTTTTCTGACAGCCCAATCCCATTCTTGACCTCTACGTTTGGCCAGTAAGGTTCTAAGGATGCCAGAACTCTTTAATGTCTGAATATAAATATAGAAATGTACTTTTTTCATGCAGGTATCATATTGTTCTGATTTTGAGGCACCTCAAAAGCAGAAAAGTGATTTTCAAAAAAGTAGAAGGTGTAGATAGTAGAAAGAAACCCAAATTAGGGATCACTGTTTGATGGGTCACCAGGGACTTGTGATAACAAACTTTTACCTCCCAGAACGGACGTTGAATATCAAAGTTTATTTTCTAGCTGTTTCTCATTATTATCTGTACCTGGAAACAGGTAAAGGGAGGCATAGTCTTGAACTTTCAGACCCAGTTTTGGTCACTCACTGGGTCTGGGTTTGATCAGCTGTTATTTTTAGGAAGGCAGGAGTCTCCAAAAGAAAGTGTATTTGATGTGTGCGAGAAGATTGGGTCAATCTGCCCAGTTTAACCCAAGTTTCTCTCAACTATTCAAGAGAATAGTAAATGTTTTTTGGATTTCAACTTTTGATACAGAAGGGAATGAATGAAGGCCTGTACATCTCATCAGTTGGACCTACACTGTACAGAGATGGCATAGAGAGACTGATATTTAGCTGTTAGTCATTGTTTCCTTTCTTTTTATATGCTGCCAAGAAATTATGCTGATGTTTAAATATAATCACCAAAACCAAGGAAGCTTTTGCTTGGTCTGTTATGTTTTTTACACCTAGTTATCAAATGAAACCATAAATCTTTGATGGGAGTCGAGAAATAAAACTAAAATCATCATCAAGATTAAAAAGAAAAAGAACAGAGGAAGTTTCCAAAAACCATATCAAATGTTTTGTTCCACCGATGGAGACAAAAACAGTGGAATCCGTAGAAAAAAACACTGCAAATGAAGAATGTTAAACAAAAAATGTGCCAAATGTCTATTGACTGTCTCTCAGAATTGTCTGCAGTTTTAAGCAAGGCAACATCTCTGTTCTGTTCATGTCTAATTACTGGATATACTTGTTAACCTTTGACATTTTGGCTGATCTCACTGATCTGGCTATTGACTTAAAATGATCACCATGTTTGTCCAAGAACTATGGAATTCAACAGTTCAACTGGATAACACAACACACTAGACAGCCAAGTTAGGATCTGGACTAATTCAGTATTGAAAACAAAGTAAGGATCCAACATTTAAAGTACAGTGACTAATCTTGCAAAATAATGGTTCATCAATGAGCATAATATCTGTATCTCCGTGTTCCTCAATTCCCTGTAAGAACATATTGTGAGGTTTAATGTTTTAAAAGGAAACAAGTGACCAATAGAAAAATATCATGTTCTTTACAATTGTTTGATTGGTTGGAAATGACTGAGAAGTCAAATGCATTATGGTCAACATGAAATACATGATGATCAATTCTAATTTTTACACATCTGAAATTAATTTGGAAATCACAGCAACAATGAGTAAAGGCAGCAATAACCATTTCTTAAAGGTCTCTTACCCAACTCACTTCAATGCAAACTCAAAATCAAGGTCATTTTTTCTCATCTGCTGGTCAGCATAAGTGGTTTAATATCCAGCCCTAATAATAGGAAAATATGGGTTGTATTTTGAAAAGCAGCCTATACAAAGTATATCCAGTATCTCAAATATAGATTGGCTATACCAAAGAGTCTTTGAAAGAAATATTGTTCACCAGTTTCTTGAATTTTGAATGTATTTGTTATATTCGTTTTTTGGTCCACATGGTAACCGTAACAACATCTGTAGGGGTCAATGGTCAGAGTTGAAAGAAAAAGACCTGCAGCTGTGCAAATAGATGAGGACATACTTTTATAGCTCCTCTCACAGTGTGGACACAGGAATAAGTGTCCTGAAGGGCATTCCCTCACCCCCTGGCTTCTTCATTGGGGGAATGCGGGAAAGAGTATCGCTGAATACCCACCCTTGAAAATTATGAGAGAAACATGGAAGAAATGAGCATTACACGGTGAAATTTGACAGTCTGTGATATATTGGAAAGTAAGTGTATACATATCAGGGTATGACATGCAAAATTGACCTTTGGAAAGAATGCCTGACATATACAGATATATAATTAATGCCCCAGTCATTAATTTTTGCTGAGCAAATTGATTGATGAATAAATCAGTGCTCAAATAGATCAAAACTGTTCCCTAAATTTCAATGGACTTAGGTTATTTTGGAAACTTTGTCTCATGATAGAGTGAAAATCTCCCATTATTTTAATATGAACTATTTGTGTTGAAAGGCTGAACATGAGAGCATTTGCCCTCAAACCCATTTGGGTGGGTGGTTGTTGCATAACAGGATGATGACCTCAGTTATCTTAGGACCTTTTAGGTAGTTCTCAGAATAATGTCAATGAAAGTTAATGGTTAAAAGGGCATCCCAAATTTTACACAAGATCTGGGAGAACAACTGAAAAATCGATGTGTCGAATCTGCTGCAGGTCGGGTGCAACTGGAGGGTGTATTTCTATGAATCTTGGCTTTCCTTAAAGATTTTACTATGTGAACATGTTTCATTTACTTTAATCACCCACCTCAATTGGAGAATATTCCGTTTCCACCACACTATCACAGCACACCATATTTCTCATTCAAATTTGTTCCAATAGTTAATTGGTGGTGGCCTTTCTGTCTTTAGTATGATCATAAATGTTTTATATAATGTAACATGACATTTTTTGTATTAAAATTATCAAGAAATTAGTAGTACCTTGAATTCAAAGAACTTTAAAATTGATTACTTTTACTCTCCCACTATTTCTCTCTGTTGATCTGATAAAGCTTATCAATTCATTTGATGCAATAATGCGTGTGAATGGGCCATTCATAAGAACACATGGAACACAACCCAGACTGAGAGATGTCTGTGTATCAGATTCCTCAACTGTACCTATTAGATTCTGTGAGTTTTTAAAGTCTTACTGCTGACTTTGTGTTGATATTACTCATGGCTTTGCCATGTCACTTCTAACCCATCATCCAAAACCACATCAAGAAACCTGGACTGTCAAAAGACAGTAATGAAGAGCAGACAGCAAATAGAGGGCAAATGAATTGCATGGCCTAATTTGCACATCTATCTAAAGCATCAGTAATAGCCACTACTCAATCAGTTATTTTCCAAAACAATAATTGGAAATTAATCCTCGCCTTAAAGAGATCTATTTAAATTTAAACTTCCGTCGTCCTCTCTATTATTTCCCTTGGCATTAACAGATGACATCTTTTGTCTTGACTTCCATCCCCCCATTCGGTGCAAACCCATTTCAACACTTTCTCATATAAAATGTTTGAGTTCTTCCTAGTAATAATAATATATGAGAAAGTGCCAGTCTCTTACCAATAAGTACAGCGCCATGACTTGAGGCTCAGACCACTTCACCCCTTAGGAGTTTCTGGCTTCAATGCATATGGCACTTGAATCCTGGAGATTATAAGCCACTCCTGGTTTTTCATCGTTTTCATACTTCTACGACTCAGAAAGTTATGTCTTCATGCAAATGACAGCTGCTCATACAGATCAGGTAATAGCCAGCCTTGTCAGTATAATCTTGGATTTTGCAGAACTTCCTTCTGTCCAGCTCTGATAAATCAGGGATTCTGTCAAGTATTCATATCTATATCGACTGACTGTCTTTGGTCGGCACCAGCTTTTAATAACCCAAATTAATTTTTGACATGATGGTAAAGAAGAGAGGTTGCTCTTTTTGGGGTAACTTAGAATTTTCATATTATGTCACATTCTCTCTGATTTTATGTGTGGACCAAACATCCCTCTATCATCCACAAAGCAGCTTCTAGATGTATGAAAGCAACATTTGAACACTTAACAAAATTTGGTAACTTTTTTTTACTCAAAGTCAGATCCCTTCAGTTCTAACTAGAAATACTGCATTGATTGCGGTTGAATACTTCCCTCATACTTTTTACATAGACAAGATTACCTGTGATTTCCAAATTTCCGTTAGTTCATCCTCAGGTCCAAGTAGATGTCATGCCAGATTTGAAGAAAACCACATTGACATTCCTGAGATGTCATGTTCACAAGGAGCTGAT
Source organism: Fistularia tabacaria (assembly GCA_901007705.1). Lineage (NCBI taxonomy): Eukaryota > Metazoa > Chordata > Actinopteri > Syngnathiformes > Fistulariidae > Fistularia > Fistularia tabacaria. Next base: position 200,489 of record CAAKHD010013529.1, read on the forward strand.
AGGGAGACAGACAACTCGGAAACAAAATACCTCCATGGGCCCACTGTTCTCACAGGTGGAGGCATTGATTGTAAAAGAAGAGTATGTTAGTTGGATGCATCCTGGCAATGGATGAAATCACCAGGGCAACTGATTCAGCTCAGAACTTAGGTCGAGCCCCCGTTCGTAGATCTCTCCTTTTCAGTCAATGGTACAAATTGGGGGGACCAAACACAGCAGGCTACATTCACAATTAATCAAAGTAAAGTAGCATGCAACTACCAATCAGAGATGGATTGCACAATGACACAACAAATCAGAGTGAAAGGACGCAGGATGTTGCAAATTGAGTTGGAAATAATTCAACTGACCCCTTACCCAGTACTGTTGGATGTCAAGCAAATATATCATTGATCGCACCAAATACTTCAAGTTTGTTTTTGCTCATCTTTTCGTATTGCTCCAACCACTTCACCAATGGCACCACATTGTGCTGACAAAAAATAATTCTGATTACCTGGAAAAGGTGATCCAGAAGGAAATGGAAATGGAAAGTCCTTAATAAACATTTAATGGGTGAAGCCATTATTAATTAGAGGGAATGTAGTGGAATGATTGACATGAAACTAAGAACACCAGATGTCTCTTGACTGTCAGGGATAATTGTAATAGCAGGCACTGAAATTACTGTACAACATCATAAATTTCAATGTTGTTCAGCTTTGCAATACATGTGTGTCCTTTTCAGGAAGGGCGCTGCTGTTGCTCCTATTCTTCTATGATGTTTTGAATTGGATTTGCATCCTAGAAATATTGAATAAAATTGATGCCTCATCTGAGGATGGCTTAACCTCTAATGTTGGTTTCCCTCCACAATGCATTTCGTATCAAGGATTGCTATTCTGTATGAATGCATCTATGACGATATTATGACAGTGGGATATAATAGTGGCCTAAAAGCAAACATCATGAAGTAAAAATGAGAAGCGGAGAGGATGTTTTCGTTTTACGTCAATCTACTATCTCCGACCTAAGTGCCCTTTGTTTTGCAGGAAAAAGAGCGTTACTGATGAGCTTATCTGCCTTAAATTTAACTCTGTAAAGATAGTATTGTGGACTGCAATATCTGCCGGAAAAGCAATTGCACATAAGAGTCTCAATGGTATTTCAGGAAGCTTGAGTAATAAGTGTTCAGGGAATTTAGATATTAGCTACTATTGATCCATGTCACTAAAGAATCATTATTATATATTATGTACTGATATTATTGTTTGCAAAAATGCAGAAGGAGAGTGCAAAGTTAGAGGACAAGCAAAGTTAGAGGATAGTGTGCGATGACTCTTTTATTTATCCATTTACCACTGAACAGATGTCGGTGACTCATCACAAAATGCTGTTAAACAAATGTTGTAACTTCAAGTCAAGTCTACTCACAGATAGATAAACTCATTTGCAATAAACTGAGAGGTTTCAGAAAAGTGAAATGGGAACTTAAGAAAGAGAGTGAGCAGTCTTTACTTGATAAAAGCACAATGATACTCTGATTAGTCTTTTGGTATAAAGAAAGAACATAAAGAAACTTAAAGAATATAAAGAAACTCTCTGGAATGAACAGATTTTTCAAGTCTGCACAATTTTTGTGTTCCTTCATCTTTACAATAAAGTCTCGTTGAGAAAAATCAATGTAACAATGAATTTAATGGATTTATAGTAGAAAATAAAGCATGTAGAACAAATGAAAATGAGAAAAAAAAAACCACATGAAACAAATCCAGAATTCTGATTAATCAAATATGTGTTCAGCTTATCACAGCAGAGTGGTTACAGAGTTCAAGCAGCAAATATCTGCAATAGGTGTTGGTACATTAGTCAATTCAGATATATTATTACATTTTCTGTCATGTAATCTTCCATTAACCTCCATCCAAGGAAATTGACCTTAAACTTATTTCATAAATAATCCTTGCTATACATGACAATGGAATGACATAAAGCATGTCACCTTTTATCTGAAGCTTTTATATCAATATTAAAGAAGAGGCTCTTCCCCCCTAAGTTTTCTGTAATATTGGCTCATTGCTACGTGGAAAACTTTGCAACTCTGGTTTTGTTAATTTAGTAGGCCTCGTAGCAAACCACATATTCATAGCGAGAACAGCCGGCTTCAGTGCTCAAGTGTTCTATAAAAAAGCTTTTAAGCTTCCCATAATACAAGTTGGGCTCAATTTTCAGCCTACAGGTTTTGTGGATACAGACACCACATGATGAACTCTAAAATCTGTTTAGTAAATCAGATACTTTTAAACAGGCTTATAAGATAAACCATCAAGCATATCCTGCTTTGTTATTCTTTATTCAACAATAGAAGTTGATTAATTTTGCAGGTTATTACCACAAGTAAATTTTCATTCAGTGATGATTGAAACTCTACTTGTGCAAATAACTTGCAAAATTCATCAATAGTAAATTTTGAAAAATAAATTCACCGACTGAAGAAAAAAATGTGAAAGTGACTTCAAAATCTTGAGTATAATAATCTAACACCGAAGCATGTCTTAATCCAAAGCATGGGAAAAATAACTATTTTAAGCATGGTTTTATGTTTGTAAACTGGGGCATAAATAATGTCTTTTTAAAAATTAAAGGGTTAGACTGTGGTCAGGGTTACATTGTAACTCAGCAGGAGGACAGCTTTTGGAACATTGAGGCCTCTGATCAGCATTTCACAATGCAAACAAAGTTGAGTAAAACGCCTTTTGATGAGGCATCAAGGATTGACTGCTTTGATATTCTTAGAGTGGATACACTCACTAATGCAGTTTCACCGTATATGCAGCATGGGGAATGATTTCTGCCACAATGTTTTTGCATCCATCATTTAAATTGGAGACTGCAGGTTTTTTCGTATTACTATACCATTACTATACCGATTACCCTGTATTTACATCAATGGAATGTATTTTTTTCATGTTGTTGATTTGAAAGTTGTTGACAGTTGAATGAGTAAAATAATTAAAACAAAATAATGTTGAAAATCTGAACAATTAGAGGTTCAGCATTTACATTAATTTAAAAACGTTATGCACCAATACTTACACGGATCTTTCACTTGCACTTGATACATTGAGATTTATACCTATAAATATTATTCAGGCTCCAGTCTGGTCTATGACTGAAAACAGTCAATGGTATTATTCTTTTGTATTTTGTCTAACGAAAATGCCAGGAGCGGGCAGAATAAAGAAGAAAACAAAGCAGTCAAGAGTCATCTTGTCAAGCAAGTATGAATGTCTTTTTGTGGCCTAGAAAGTTATCCAGTATCCAGTTATACAGGGTACAATAGGATATACAATAGGGTTCATTTTCAGAAATGAACTTTGGGATATTCTGAAACTGTTTGCTCATTGTACAGGATGTTCTGATGCAATTTACTGGCATTTCAGTGCCAGCACACCAGTAAAATACTGGCTTTGTTTCTTAAACTACAGTCTTGAAAGATAGGATCCTAGAGTTGTCGATGACAACTGAAGTCTGTAACGTGAAAAGTATCATGTATCTTCAACCTCTGGAAAATATTGTCTGTCTGTAATAAACTTATCTCTCACTCTTTGTTGTCCAAGCATTACTGACATCCACTGGTATCATTTTCTACATTTTTATATGTCGAGTGTAAAGTTCCATTCCGTTGACAGAAGTTGAACTGAATATAATGGAGGCCATAGTTAACATCAGACTATTAACTGTAAAATTGACTAATCCTGGGCCACACGAGAATTCAAGAAGAGTACTACCTCACGTCAGCAAAGCTCCAACAATGTATGAGACATATTAAAAGAGATGGACTTAAAAGGAAATATATTGTGATGAGCTAAGAATCATCCATACTATGTAACCCAGTTTCTTATTCCCTTATCAGTCACTATTCACAAAGAGTGTCTTGTTGGACTGTGGAATAGATCCTTACCACATCCAGGAACTTCTAGAGTTTCCCCATTCTGTAACACGAAAGGCATTGTGAAACCTATTGGCTGATTTTTGTCAATATTTGTTCATCAAAACAAAGGAGAATTTGTTCAAGGTTTAATTCGATCTGGTGTTAGGGATTGGTGACTGTAAAAATAATAATTTGGATATCATATTTATATTAAAATACTTTGGCAAATGGCATATTCTAACTGGTCATGGGGATCATAAAAAAATTCTGATTTCATTTAAATTTAGCAGCATGCTACAAACATCCCAGAAAATAACTTTTTTTCTGATTCTCAACAAACTGTTTGGAACTCCTTGAAAATTGTGTTGCAAAAATAACAAGGGATTATGACTGTTATAAGAAGAAACTGAATATTGGGTTACTTTAAAAGCGGTTAAATTGTTGCGAACTCAAATAAGTCTTTCAAAACCCTTGTCCTTTGCACTGATATCAGTGGAAATAATAAATGAAAAAAGTTTCTTTGAGAATGCTCTTGTATCATCCCTCTTTTTCATTAAAACTCTCAGGTCACTAGAATATTTCCCCCACTTTCATAATCTGTAAGCAATTTAGGCAAAATGTTTGTGAGGAAAATACCCAGCATGTGATCTCTGTCAGTCATCCAGCGGACAAGCAAACAAAGGTACACACAAGTGTATTCAGGCGTCCACGCAAGCAGACACAATAGGAAAGTTGAGCAAACTGTGGGGCTGTTTAGCTATAAAAGGCTGAGCTCCCTCTCAGACTACACTGCTGACCCGAAGACCCCACTGTCCAAGATGAAGTCTCTCTTCCTCCTCGGTGCACTGCTCGGATGCCTTGGTAAAGACAACTCATGCTTGCACACTCATATCTTTTATTTCTTTCAAATAAAATTGAAATGATCTGTTTTTATTCACAGCCCTGGGGTTTGCAACCCCCACTCAGAAAGTGAGATGGTGCGTCCTGTCAGACCAAGAATTACAGAAATGCATCAACCTTGCAGCCAAAGCCAACGTGTTTTCCTGTGTGAAAAGAGACAACACTCTTGGGTGCATCATTGCAATCTCGGTAAGGATTTTTAAGACAGAAAAAAAAACACACGATACTATACAGTCAACACAGTGTAAAATTCAACAATATAATTTCGCTTCACAAATGTAGCCTGCTGTCTTTGTGGCTTGTTATTTATAATATTGCATGTAACACATTAACATGTAAGTAGCAGCCGCATTTTGTAACTGACATCAGTCCTAAGTAAATGCTGATCATATGGTCAAAAATCATCATTCATTGCAAATATGAGGAAGGAAATGCAATGTTGTTAAATGAAAAGTGCAACTCTAAAAGGGCCATGAAGTTTCCATGCAAACATAAATAATACATTGTCATAGATAGTTTCATGTTGGAGTCATTGAATTGGCTGCTGTTGGTTTTGGGGATGGAAGTAATCTGATTTCTCCAACAGACTGGTGAGGCAGACGCCGTGACTCTGGATGGGGGAGACATCTACACTGCTGGGCTGTTAAACTACAACCTGATGCCCATGGCTGCAGAGGACTATGGTGAAGGTATGCTACACTTTTTTGAAGACAACTATTACCGACATTTTTGACGCACGCTTCGACTCTAAAGCATAAGCTGTATTATTACTATTTGCATTTTTTTTACCTTGTATTAAATATTGTAAAATACTTTACAGACTTGAACGTGTCCAACCTTCATGTCTGCACCACAAACAAACATTCATCATGAATGAGACATATACACTTTTTAACTATGTGATGTATCCATCCATATATGTCCACTTAAAGCCGATGCTTTGTGTGGATGTTAGTCCAACTGTATCTAGCTGGTTCAGCTCTAACACCCTCACCCGCTCCTGCTGCTCCATCAGTATTCCATGTCTCAAGAACCTGTCTGCAATGGCATGGGCCTCCATTGGCTTGTTTTTTTTTTAAGTCAAGAAATTTAAATAAATTAAATATCATCTATATTCCAATAGGAAACATTGGAGAATATAAATATTTTATGTTTCATTGTTCTCTCATTATTTGACCACAATCTATTTTCATATCCAGCTTCGGAAACCTGTTACTATGCTGTTGCTGTGGCAAAGAAGGGCACCCCATTTTTCCTCAAAGACCTTGCTGGGAAGAAAAGCTGCCACACTGGTTTGGGCAAATCTGCAGGCTGGAATATTCCAATTGGAACTCTCGTGTCCATGGATATAATCAACTGGGCTGGCATTGAAGACAAACCATTGGAAGAGGGTGAGTTACAGTTACAACAGTAATTAGACTCCCTAAATTAAGATAGCCAAGTAAAATATAGAAACAAGGCTCATTCAGGGTTAAGCCATTAGATATGAGTGACTGTTTCCTTGTAGTTTGATCAGGACTGTACGTATAGGAAGTAAATTATATTTTAGGTATTTTGTTGAGGATGGGGGGGGGGGGTCAGCAACCTGGAAGGACCTTACTCTTTTTTCATTTTGTACAAGTTTGATCAAAGGAACAGAAAATCAAATTGTATGATAAAATAATCTTTACTTTAACCTTCTCTCACACAAACTGATTAACATTGCTGTCAATGATGTCATCATCCTGCTGGTCACAGTCAACAAGACACAAATTTAGGGATGGTAAATGCACCCAAGTTACATATAGTACAACAAAATATACAAATGTGAAAATAAGTATTGCACAGTTGATACACTGATGCCAATATCAAGTGATCCAAGAACACAAGAGGGCGCAGGTTTGCTAGGCTGACCATTTTCTGGCAAGAAAGATCATATGAATGTCTGCACTGAAATAGAAATATTTTTATTATTTTGTAATTGAATAAAGTTTACAGAAAAAGTAACTAGAGGGAACTAATTATTTAGAATACACTCTGGATACAAGAGCAAATAATTGATTTTAATGTGTTTCTGTTGCTTTTTTTTTGTAAAATCAATCAACCTGAATCTTTACATGACCTCATACTAACACTGCCAGAGAAATTGGTCAATAACAGACAACACAGCATTTGATCAGAAATTGTAATATATGTACCAATTATACTAAAATTGCACATCTGTTGGAGTTGTCATGTGGTTTTCATGATGAAATGTCAATTGTGACAGCTATTAGCTCAATATCCAAACTCAACATGTTGTAGTTAATCTTTTAAGCAGTGACTGCCTCCACGTATACAGTGTTCACACAAAAAAGCATAGATGAACATGATTTCATTACATTTTTTCAGCTGTAAGCGAGTTCTTCCAAGCCAGCTGTGTCCCAGGTGCAACAAAGGGCAGCAAATTGTGTCAGCTCTGCAAAGGAGACTGCTCAAAATCCCATAGGGAGCCCTACTATGACTACAGTGGAGCCTTCCGGTCAGTATCTGTTTTTTTTTCTTTTCAAATGCAAAAGTTCTTCATACCTATGATATTTCTTTCATTTGTTCTCTCTTTAACCTTTTTTGATGACACACTCTCGCCCATTTACTGATAGCATATTACATCAGAAAAAGCAACGCTTACATGCTTATTCAGTTATGGTCTGTTTATAATATTAGGTGTCTAGAAGAGGACAAAGGGGAAGTGGCATTTGTAAAACACCTCACTGTACCTGGTCAGTATCACAAGATCATCAATTCCAGAAATTGACAAATTGGTGTCTCATAAGAAAATGATCAATTTCCACAAATCTGTATTGTGATATTCAATGTTTCACTTGAGCTCTGTGATGTGAATGTCTACTTCTTAGATACATTTTATATCTTTCAATTTATATTCAATAATTACAATTTTTCCCATTTAGCAGTATGTAAGCTCTAATAAACTCAGTTGTTTAATCTCACTAGTTTTATAAAAAAAATCAACAATCAATTTGACAGTAGCATCAGGAATATTGTATTCTCGCCAGGCGGTGAATATTTTTGCGTGATACATCCTAGCTTATGCTTGTGGACAATATAATTTCTGCCTTATGAACAAAATGCTCCAAAGAGATAAATAAAGATGTGCACTTGGAAGATTGAAAACATTACAAAAAGAAAAACAATTAAACCATTTTTTTGTTCAGATTCTGAAAAGGCCAACTATGAGTTGCTTTGCAAGGACAACACAAGAAAACCTATTGACAGCTTCAGAGAGTGCCACCTAGCCAAAGTACCTGCTCATGCTGTTGTCACCCGAAAGGATCAACAGCTGGCTGATTTAATCTGGAACAGCCTTCAAACAGCACAGGTACAGTGAAATGTTGTCCATTCAAATCAGTATGACTAATTATTCAAACCATGCAAAGGACTGATAGGATTCGTAATAAATGTGTGGATTTTCACATTTCTTAAAGGCTTTAACGGACTTCCAACTCTTCTCCTCTGAGGCCTATGCCCCCACCAAAAACCTGATGTTCAAAGACTCAACGGTGAAGCTAGTGAGAATCCCCCCCAACACAGACTCATTCCTGTATCTGGGTGCCGAATACATGAGTATTGTCCGTTCCCTTAAGAAAGGTATCTGAATGTCAAGTAAACAAAAAAAGAAGCCAAATAACCATTCAACCCATCAAATGGTTAACTGTGCATGATAAATGGGCCATCAATATTATGGTTTCTTCACATTGCAGAGCCCACGCCAGGCACTTCATCTTCTGCCATTAAATGGTGTGCTGTGGGTCATGCTGAGACAAACAAGTGTGACACTTGGAGCGTCAACAGTGATGGAATAAGTGGCACCTCTATTGAATGCCAGAATGGCCCAACAGTTGATGATTGTTTGAAGATGATCATGGTAAACTAAAATGGATAGGATGTACGCAGATATGATCATATGCTTGAGAATTTTATGCCTCATTTAGCGTCTCTGAAGATCATCTATCCTTCTCACTGTAGCGTAAAAAAGCTGATGCAATGGCAGTGGATGGAGGACAGGTATACACAGCAGGGAAGTGTGGCCTGGTTCCTGTTATGGTGGAGCAGTATGACCAAGGTATGCATTAACTGCACATAAACCACCATGTGCCATAATGTGATTTTGTATTTTATATACTAACTTCTCTACATAACTTTCATTTCTATTCTCTCTCTTCACAGAACAATGCAATTCTGGAGGTAATAAAACTGCTTCTCTTCCTGATCTTTTTAGTTCTGACCAACCTAAAGTCATCTGTATTATAAGCATGATGCCAGTGATTGTTGTTCTCATTCTTTGCTAAGTTAAATGGTAAAATCTAAAATACTTCCAGTCATCTCGAAAAATTTCAGGATGAGTCATGGATGTCAGGATGTCAGGAAGAGTCATGAAAAGTATTATAAATATGTGCATTCAGCATTCAGGAAAATCTTATGCTTAAATGACTCATATTTCAATTTGATTACTATTGTTACATTTTCAGACAGTCTGTTGAAGAATTTCTTTATTTGTTTCCTGTCCTGCAGGTAGTGCATCGTCTTACTATGCAGTTGCTGTCGTGAAAAAGAACTCAGGTGTGACTTGGGAAACCCTGCGTGGCAAGAAGTCTTGTCACACAGGTATTGGCCGAACTGCTGGCTGGAATATCCCTATGGGTCACATTCATAAAATAACAAACGACTGTGACTTCTGTAAGTACCTTGTTCATCTTCCTCCAACTTCTGTGCTGCAGATCATAAAATGTCTTCAATTCTAGAGTTCATCACAATTTTGGCAGCATTATCACCTATGTCACACATTTAAAAAGGGGGTATTGGTATGTATGGGGGAAATGATCTTATAAAATAACATACAAATTAAAATAGTTACAAATGTCCTTTTTTAATATCTGTTTTACAAGAGATGAAGAAAAACAAGAAATCGCCCATTCATTTGGCAACATTGAAAAAAGTAATTGCATAAACCTCTACTTTTAGAATTTAGGAGTTGGCTCTGTATGTGTATGTGTGCATGTGTGTGTGCGCATGCGCATGCGCGTGCACGTGCGTAGGCACACACACGCAGCAGTCTTATTATTCAAGTCATTCTTTGAGCAGTCTGGGTCACATATCTTTCGCAGCTTTACTTGATTGGACAAGAAAGGCTTGGAAGCCATTAACTTAGGGTGCACACCCATACAGATATTATAGCCTAACATTAATGCCTTGTCTCCTCAGCGAGATTCTTTCCCAGTGGCTGCGCCCCTGGAGCAGAACTTGGCTCCTCTTTCTGCACGCAGTGTGCTGGTAGTGGCAAAGCAGTAGGAGACGAAGCCAAATGCAGAGCCAGTGCTGATGAGCAATACTACGGCTATGCTGGAGCCTTCAGGTAGGAAGCCCCAATCCAAAATGTATTCCCTGCATTGGATGTTAATGAACATGTAATAACTACTTCATCATTCTGGGAATTTTTTTTCATTGTTTTCTTTCTGAGTAGGTGTTAATATTCAGAAAAGGTGAAGTATGGATGTACGGATGGCTTTGGCTCCTTTAAAGTTAAAAATAAACTTATTCAGATAATATATTATCTTGTCAGCTGTAGCTCTTTGGAAGTATAGATATATGAAATATAAGAATATGATTTTTTAGGCACCTGGCGCAGTTTAGTGTTTTATTGGAAATACATTTTCAGCATTTTAGCTTAGTCCTCTGAAGCAAGGCACATTGTGATAGCTTGATCTGTGATGGTACACTTTTTTCTGATCTAGACATATAGTCCAGCTTTATGCTTTTATCTTTGGTAATAACTGAAGTACTTACCTCTTGAAAACAAAGCAAATAAACCCATGATATGAAATGATCAAGTTCCATTTAAATGTTATAAATATATACATAATTATGAATTTCATTCACATAATAAAATATGCTGTTCTTATTTTAGGTGTCTTGTTGAGGGCAGTGGTGATGTTGCATTTATCAAACACACAATTGTTCCAGAAAACAGTGATGGTAAGAAAGACCAGATTGCATTCATGTTTCAAGGAAAAGCCAATTGACCCTCCAAAGCTAAAGTTCTTCTCTTCTGTCTTCTTGTCAGGAAATGGTCCGACATGGGCAAGCAATGTTAAGAGTGCTGACTATCAGCTGATCTGTCCTGGAAAGGCACCAGTTGAAATTTCTGAATTTGCCTCCTGCAACCTGGCTTTGGTGCCAGCACATGCTGTGGTAACTCGCCCAGAAAGCCGTTCTGACGTCATTCGAGTTCTCCAGGACCAGCAGGTAAGAAATTAAGTTGTGTGCAATATGTGGCAGCTAGGCTTTCTGATTTACTAACAATTTCCTTGTTTTTAAATTGTTTTTTTTCACCATTGTTTGACTCAGAATAAATTGAGTAATTATTTTGTAACCCATTGTTGACCCTTCCATTGATTGCTGGGCACTGCTGTCCAGTCTTATTTGGATTTTTGTTATTGTTGTTGTTGTTATTTTACACTTATTTTCTGTGGAGTCGCTGCACACACCCTGTGCTGACTTTTGACCTTGACATGAATGTATAGGTAATTAGATTTACATTGACAAAGTTCAATGTGAAAATACTGTATAAATCTAACTTCTGTTCTTTTTTCACAGGAAAAGTTTGGCACCTCTGGCAGCGACCCATCATTCAGTCTGTTCCAATCTCAACAAGGAAAAAACCTTCTCTTCAAGGACTCCACCAAATGTCTTCAGGAGATTCCACCTGGAACAACATTTAAGCAGTTCTTGGGTCCTGAATACATGAATGCCATGGACTCACTGAGGCAATGCAGTGAAAATACTCCAGGTTTGTAGTGTTATTGCACAAATCAAAAGCTGAATTGAGTTCTAAAATATCCTTCATGACGATCATGATAAATGTGTCTCTCTGCATTCTTGAATAATTGCTTGGATTGTTCTCTTTTGAACAGATCTGGAGAAATCTTGTACTTTCCATAGCTGTCAGCAAAAAATCTAGAGGGGTCTTTGGAGCATGAAGTACCTCTGCTGGCACTAAGTAATTCAAGCACCTCATCTACACTTCCCAAACTGGATACAAATATAGCTTTCTGTATTTTCTTCATGATCATGATAACGACTCATTCTACAAGTACAATGATAAACATCTATTGTATTCCTATCTATCACAAATTTACTCTCATTTGATGTTTGAAGTCATCTTGTAACATTTTTTGTGCCTTTCAAAGATGTTATACCATTTGTTACAGGATCACCAATGTACATATAACAAATGCTAAACCTTTCTCAAATAAAACCTTTAGAAGCCTAAATTTGTGTCACTGTGTTGCAAGAATGTATCCTGGTTAAATATTACATAAAGTGCATTTTCAGCTTTTTCCTTATCATGCCTGTCAAAATGTCATAATTGTAGAATTTTTTCAAGACTGATAACTAAACCATGTTGTACTGAATTCTGGTGTTGAAAGGTTACATGACAAGGCTAAAAGGTAACAAAACAACATGGCGAAGCCACCTTAACCCCTCCCTTAACACGCTTATATGACAACCAGAGTGACTCATTGCTGGTTCTGCCCCCACTTGTGAATTATTAAGCTAAATGGAACCAAACTAGAACCTAAAGTTTCCTAACCCCTGTGCCCCTGTGCCCAAAATCCATCCCTCTTGGATGCTGTTGATGATAACCAAATGGTCTTGCACAAACCAACGAGCCACCTTGCTGTCTTTTGCCTGTAAATTTAAAGCAAATTATACTAAATTCATGTCACATTGATCCTGAAGACAAGTGAATGTAATGAGCTTTCTCATTTGTTTTTACATAGAGAATGATGAATTAAATAACATCACTACTGTGATACTTGGATCGTCAGTCCGAAACCTTACCAGGCCCTTCGGTCAACACAAATTTTATTTCTCACAAGTTCAACGACTTTTGCATTTGATTTCCTCATATGCATCATCAATAACTATATTGCAAAGATTCTTGTGGTTATTTTCTCTCTTTCTCAACAAGTGCACCTTTACAATTTAATTAGAATATGTAAATCTTCTTCTTTTCCTTTCGGCTTTTCCCTTCAGGCATCGTCACAGGGAATAAATCTTCTCCATCTAACCCTATTCTCTGTAACCTCCTCTCTCACACCAACTAAGGTCATATCCTCTCTCACTACGTCTATAAATCTTCTCTTCGGTCTTCCTCTAGACCTCCTGCCTGGCATCTGCGATTCCAGCATCCATCTGCCCATATATTCACTATCCCTCTGTACATGACCAAAACATCTCAGTCTGGCTTCTCTGACCTTCTCTCCAAAATATCTAACATGAGCTGTCCCTCTGATGGACTCATTCCTGATCCTATCCATCCTGGTCACTCCCAAGATAATCTCATTCTCATTCCTCTCCTTTCCAGAGCATACCTACACCTCTCAAGAATTTCCTCAATCTGTTCCCTGCTCACACTACAGATCACGATGTCATCTGCAAACATCATGGTCCATGGAGATTCCTGTCTAGCCCCATCTGACAGCCTGTCCATCACCACTGCAAACAAGAAGGGGTTCAAAGCTGATCCCTGATCCCTGATCCCTGATCCCTGAAGTCCCACCTCCACCTTGAATTTCTTTGTTACACCTACAGCACACCTCAACACTGTCTCATCAACTTTATCCCTCGATAGTTACCATAACTCTGCACATACCCCTTATTCTGAAAAATGGGCACCATTGCACTTCCTCTCCATTCCTCAGGCATCTTCTCACTCTCTAAGATTCTGTTGAATCATCTGGCCAGAAACTCTGCAGCTGCCTCTCCTAGACACTTCCATACCTCCACAGGTATATCGTCAGGGCCAAATGCCTTTCTATTCTTCATCCTCTTCAGTGCCTTCCTTACTTCACTTTTACTAATCTCTGCTACTTTGTGGTCTACAATAGTCACCTCTTCTACTCTTCCCTCTCTTTCATATTCTTCATTCATCAGCTCTTCAAAGTACTCTTCCCATCACTGTTCTAGCGTCTGTCAATACATTTCCCTCTCTATCCTTAATCACCAGGACCTGCTGTATATCCTTTCCAAATCATTCTCTCCCTACTTACTGCCCAACCGAGCATACAGGTCATCTTACGCCCTTTGTTTTGCCTTTGCTACCTCTATCGTTACCTTACGCTGTATGTCCCTGTACACCTGTCTGTTCTCTCAGTCCCCTCAGTGTCCAACTTCTTCTTTGCTAATCACTCTCTCTGTATACACTCGTGCACTTCCTCATTCAACCACCAGATCTCCTTATCTACTTTCCTTCAAGACAATACACCAAGTACCTGTCTCCCTGATCACGATAGCTGCAGTTGTACAGCCATCTGGAAGCTCTTCCTGACCAACCAGAGCCTTTCTCAACTCCTCCCTGAAAAAGAATGCAACACACCTCCCTTTACAGCTTCTACCACTTTGTCCTCTGCTCTGTCTTTGTCCTCTTGATCTTCCTTGTCACCAGAGTAATCCTACAAACCACCATCCTATGCTGTCTGGCCACACTCTCACCTCCCAATACTTTGCAGTAACTGATCTCTTTCAGATTACCTCGTCTATACAAGATGTAGTCTACCTGCGTGCTCCTACCTCTGCTCTTAGGTTACCCTATGCTCCTGTCTTTTAGGGAAAAAAAGTATTCACTACAGCCATTTCCATCCTTTATGCAAAGTTTACCACCATCTGTCCCTCCGCGTTCCTATCCTGGATATCAAACCTGCCCATCACTTCTTCATCACCTCTCCTGCCTGCACCAACATTACCACTGAAGTCTGTACCAATTGCCGTTCTCTCATCTCTGGGAATATTCTGTATCAATTCATCTAACTCAATCAAGAACTTCTTCTCCTCTAACTCACATCCTACCTGTGGGGCATAGCCACTCACAACATTGAGCATCACATCTTAAATTTCCAGTTTCAGACTCATAAGTCCATCTGACCTCCAGAACATTCCTAACAAACTCCTCCTTCAAGATTACTTTTTCTCCATTTCTCTTCCTGTCAGTACCATGATAGTACAACTTAAAACATGCTCCTAGGCTTCTAGCCTTACCACCTTTCCCCCTGGTCCTCTGGACACTCAGTATATCCACCTTCCTTCTCTCCATCATGTCAACCAACTCTACCTTTTCCTGTCATCCTCGCAGTATTCTAAGTCCCTACTCTCAGTCCCAGACTCTTGCCTTTTTTCCTCTCTGTCTGCTTCCGAACACACCTTCCTCCTTCTGTTTCTTCGACCCACAGTAGCCGAATTTCCACTGGTACGCTGTAGGTTATCAGCACCAATGGTGGTCGTTGTTAACCCGGACCTCGGCTGATCTGATATGAGATTCATAGGTTTGGTTCCTATATTTGGTTTTTCGTATTGTTTTACACAAGATGCCCTTCCTGAAGCAAACCCTCTGTATTTATCCAAGCTTTGGATTGGTAGACACTAAGATAGACACTGGCCTGTGCCCGCCAAGGCTGGCTCCGGGAGACATTGGCCCATGCTGCCCTGAGGCTGCATTAATTTAAGTATAATACTTGATTTGACAAAATATATTATTAGAAATTTTATTTGCAAACATGAACAAGTGACCTGTGTCAAATTACTGATTTTTTAGAAGCATATTCAGATGCTCAGAAGGTGTGTCTTATGATTTAATTCTGCAATCACACAAAGCAGAAAACATCCAGTCAGTCTAAACCCAAGTATTTTCAGAGGATAATCCTTAAGCCTGACTGTAGATAAACATACTGAATTTATCAGAATTTTTTAATTATTTTACAGATTTTGCAAGTTGCAATTGTTCACACTTAGCATTGCGCTCCAACATACATATCTGTGGTAAGACAAATTCAACATATTTTTATTGTTGTTTTTTAAGTTCCACATTTCCAATAAGCTCATGAAATGTTTTTGGAAGGGAGCTGTGAAACGAACACAAATATTTGCAGATTTCCTTTGTGTCAGGTCAGTCTTCTTTTGAGAGGTGCGCATGATGTATTTTACAGTATGTCTACAGTATGTATACAGCAGGGGTGTCTAATTCATTTTAGCTCAGGGGCCTACTGTGAATGTATCTAATGCTCAATTCACCCTGAAACCTGGTATCTTTTAGCTCCCAAAGCTAAAAGATACAGCAATCCGGCCCGCAGGCCTTGAGTTTGACACCCCCTGGTCTACAGTATGTCTGTGGAGACTCTCTGTCATCTAGGTCATGGTTAATTCTTGTCAAAATCTTTTTCTTGTGGCAACTGGACTTGATTTTCTTACCTTAAGGACGTCTCATATCTCATTTAGAGGCTTCTTCAGTTCAAATGTATTTTACAGCATTTAATCACTAAAATGATAAGTAAGTATCATTGCAATGCATTTAGAGGGCATGTTTCTACTTACAATCTTTGATCACTTCTAAATTCTTGGATTTTGTTAAGGAAGCATGCTGTTTCTACATTTACTGTATTAGCTCTCAAATAGAGCAATATCCCATCTTAAATCTAAGACCTGATAAATCGAATCAGTTTTATCAAGTCAGAATAACAATATTAATATACCCAACAAGATGTACTAGATGTGTAGACAATGCAGAAGTAAATTTTGAATATCTCATGTCTCATGTCTATGTTCTTTTAAACAAATGGACATAAATGCTAATTGCAATACCACTGACTCTGGGTTTTACAAATATTATACCACTGCAAAGTATATTTAATAAGTTTTGAATAAATCTTCTAAGTCAAATGTATCCTTAAACTATCAGAAATATGTAATTAAATCATATAACTAAGTACACAAGTGGATAACCACCTGAATAATTCAGTGCACAGTACACTGCAGAGCTGGTTAGGGTTACAGTTGATTTGATTATTGTACATATTTGTGTGGTTTCCTGTGTTCTCTTTTTATCCTTTATGAGCATTAATAAAAAACTCTCAAGTTCATAATATTTGAAAACTTTGTGTTTTCAAACTGTAACACACAGCTCTGATATTTTGTAAGATTGGTTGTTGTAATGTTTTGGTGTCAACGTTGTTAGTATGGTTAAAAAAATAACAAAATAGCTGATTTATATTGCTTTTAATATATTGATTTCTTTGAAATCAGCAATTTTGGATGTCCCAGGTTTATGCCGGTCAGCATTGACATATATATGGACCTGAGAAACTACTAATAACAGATATGAGTTACAAACTATGATACAAGAGTTTGACATCAACGAACATTGGCCAGAATGTATATACATAAAGACCTGTCTCAATGAGAATATAGAGCTGACGTGCTTTGGGGAATTAGATTTATCTACAGTGGCTCCAAGTGTTTTCTTAAAGCTACAAAGAAAGCTTAAACATTAATATTGACATTAAAATTGTTTACACAGGCTAAATATGTGTGGTCTTCACAGATGGGAACATTAGTTTTTTGTCACTTGTTTTTTTTTTAATTTTTTTTTTATTGTTTCTTTTAAATCTGTAATTTGTGTTTATGTATGTGTCTGTACGGTGTCGGGCATCACTTTTGACGAATTGGTCTGTCACATGATCAAGGAAACTGCGTCCAAGTTTCATTTTCCCGGAAGTCGCCCATGCGACTTGAAGGCGTAGGACCGGCTCCACTGATAGAAACACCGCGCCATGGCGTTGCTGTGAACTTCCTGACACAACAGTTGTGTACATATCATACCGGCAATCCGTCACCATCGACGCCTTGATAATGGACCTCCGGTCCAGAGGCTTTTTTCGGGCCCATCGGATTTATCAATAGTACTCCCGAAGTACGATATTGTTTGATTTTGAGCTCTGTCATCTTTGCACGCCCGGGGATTTAAACAGAAGTGACAGGAGTAGCACTCAGTCCATCTGCCGGGTCGCTAGCTGGCTAGCTAGCGAGCTTGCTAAGTCCATAGCTTAGAAGGACATCTGTTTTGGAGTAAAGGGCAAGGAAACGACCGCACGACTACTTTCATTAACAGAAGACTGACTGGTGGCCGGTTTCTCGAGTTCGCATCTTGCATCATATTCAGAATCTTTAACTGGTAAGACTAAAACTTACACATTTAAATGCTAGTGTGTAAATGTACCTTCACTTTGTGTAACGGAAACTAGCAAGCTAATGTTAGCTAGATGAACAGGCCATGCCGGCTTCCAGTCGGTCATGCCTATAATCCTCATTCAAATTATCTTCTTAGCGGTAAATCGATTGTCCGGCGGTTCCTGGGTATCGATTAGTTCGTTGGATTTCCTGTTCTATATTAAAACAAACATTCGATTTAGTATCGTTATCACTATTTCGTGGCCGAACTTCAGTTGGCTATCGTTAACACTGTAACGTTAGGCTTCATGAGGCAGCAATCGTTAGCTCCGATGCCGGTAAGTTAATTCTTTGTATGACCAAGTTACTGTATTACAGCAATTGTCACTTGTTTCAACACTGGGGGATTTATAGTCTTATTCATATTGAAAACAATGACCGAAATCTCCATGGTCTTTTAAGTGCATGTTGAGTTTGCCAGCTGGGGTTGCTCGTGGATCTCGCTGGGCCTGTATTTAATGACGTTAACTCGCACCTCGTTGAACATGGCCTAACCTTAAACGCAAATGCTTGTCGGTAATAGTTACGCTGAAACTTAATCCGCGCCAAGTTTTGCGACAACATCTGCAGCGATAGATTATTTTGTGCTTTCAATACTTAAGCGGTAAACTCTATGTCTCGTCTAGCTCCTCAGCTGGGGTTTGAATGTGTTAAGGTTAAATACAGACGTTCAGCCACGTCGCGTAAGCAAGCAAAATGTCTCTGACAGTGGGACACGTAGCCTTAGCCGACTGCTAGCTTCCCTGCTGGGGCTGCGAAGGCTTCCACGGTACCGTTCAATGGGGTGCTCATTGTCATACTTCTTCAAGTACGCATCATCTTATCTTAGGAGAAAACATCGCACTTTATTGAATACGTCTTTGTAACAATTTATTTGGGTTTTGATACGGTCCATGGAAGAAGCATGGCAGCGGCTATCGGCTAACTAAAGTTCCTATGGCTGCAGGTAGATGGTGTTCTTGTAGTCATTAAAATCGTATATATGATTAATCTTGATGAGTAACTGGTAGTCATTTTAAAGTGGGTCAGCTCTCTGACTTTTGGTTTTGGACTCGAAAGGAGTATTTGCACATGCTGCTAGCAAAGGCAATGAACACAGACGCTATTAGTATCCATGCCGGTTATACATGAACTTTGACCTTAAGTATCCATTTTCTGAAACTAGATCAAACTAATTAAGCACAATTAAGAAAAACAACTGGGGATTTTCGCTTCATTCAGACCAATCCTGGCGTTTTCCACTAATTAAATTTCAGCTGTATGTTCAAGTCATGTTGGTATTTTTTCCTTTTTTTCATTTGTTTTAACTCACTTTCTGCTAATACATGAATATCTTTGCATCTTAATGGTTTCTTTGGTATCTTAACAACATTTCTGATATTCAGCAGCCTTCTTGCTCCTCTGACAATCTTGTTTTCAACTGTGTGCAACCAGAAGAATTCTTACATACTTTTTGCCATGAACCTGCCGAATACATTTACATGACAGCAGAGACCTTAACAATATAACAAGCAGATGATGAGCAAGTTTGTGGGAGGAGGTGGTCTTATCACAGGCCAAATTACAGACCACACCCTCACTGTTCTGGTAGATGAGAAAAGATGAGAGAATTGATATTTACTGCATAACTAATGTATCTTCGCACAATGAGGACTAAATACATGCTGCTGAAGCTGGAATGGAAAATTACATTCAATAAATACCTATGAAATACACATTAATATACCATAAAGGCATCCATCTGATGTGTATGACCCATGAGTCCATAATGAGGCTTCTATCTCTTGCCGTTATGTGGCTCCAGTATTATTTTTTTCTAGATCTGCCTCACTGGGAGTCTGTTTTTGATCATTTATTCAGCTTAATAAAAAAGTCGTTTTTGTGATTGTAATTTCATGTCCTCTATTTTATTAAGGCTGGCAACACACCGCCACCCTAATGCAGAACCATAAAAGAACGTGAAATGAACAAACCACCACAGCCTATAACGGGACCCACCTCTGTCCCAAACCCAGCCCCTTCCCCTGGATTAACACAGGTAAGAGACTAGCATGGTGAAGTGTTTTTTTTTTCATAATTTGAAATATGTCTGCTTTGTTTTTTTAAATAATTTTCACTTTTCAAGGCAGCCTACGGACCTGGACAGCCCCCCTCTCTTGTGTTTGCCCCCCCCCCACCTCCACAAATGAACTCTGCAACACAGCCAAGACAGGTATTTTTTTAATGCACACGTTTTTTTTTTTCCCTCTCCAGCCTTTTTCACACAGAATTCTGTCATGTATTTTCTTTGGTAAACCCTTGACTAAATCTGTGTGTATGTGTGCGTTGTTTTTTTTTTTGTTTGTTTTTTTGGTTTGTTTTGTTTGTTTTTTCCCCTTTTGCAACCTTCTCCGTATTATGGTCAATCTTGACTTCTTTCCTCTCCTTTGCTGTTCTCCTAGTTTCCTGCAGGGCCTCGTACTTTACACCAACAGGTACTAACACCCCTCAATTTACTCCTCACCTCTTCTGTCCCGTTTGCATATTGTGCTGTTTCAATTGAAAGTGTCTGAAACTTGAAGGGGAATGCTGTAATTTTCCTCAAGCATACTTCACGTAGCACTGGATTTCACACAATGATTGTATCAAAGACTTGAATACACTTTGTATTTCTTTTAGTGACTATGGTACTTTAATTGGACTAGTAATAGCCATTGCTTTGTGAAAAGTAAGGGGATAACTGATGTAGAATACACCATTTTTAGACTCAATAAACCTGTTGTGATAATGCATAATGCTTTTTTTTCAGGAGAAAAGAGACAATACCATAATTTGGTGCTAATTGGGACAAAGAATTAAATTAAAACTAACACAATTTATGTTCAGACCTTTACTTAAGGCATGAAACAAACAACAAAATTATTAGTATTTAAATTTCTAGGAAGTGTTCAGAAATAGTAGCTAGAATATGGTGGAAAAACTTGGATTACCTCTTACTTTTAGATAAGTTACTGGCATGAAGGAAGCCAGTTCATATGTAAAATATGGCATTGAAGCGGGAACCCTGCAATAAAATCTTTTCAAAAAATATATTGTGAACAAAACCAAGTTTGGAATTTTAATTTAAACTAAAAATAGTTAACTCATTGAAATAAGATTTATTTTTTGTACCCCCTCCCTGACGACCCCCCCCCCCCCCATTGTAGATGAATGCTCCTATTGGAATAATTTAATGCAGTGCCTTATAAGACACAGACAGCAGATAGAGTACTTCATACCAGAATTCACTTAAAATGAAA
>CAAKHD010013529.1:221694-233951 GCA_901007705.1 Fistularia tabacaria
AAAAAAAAAAGTTTGGAATTTTTATTAAAAAAAAAAAAATTAACCCATTAAAAAAAATTTTTTTTTTTTACCCCCCCCCCCCCCCCCCCCCCCCCCCCCCCCCCATTGTAGATGAATGCTCCTATTGGAATAATTTAATGCAGTGCCTTATAAGACACAGACAGCAGATAGAGTACTTCATACCAGAATTCACTTAAAATGAAAAGTAATATAAAGAGCTGTGAAAATACCTGTGTTTTGAAACATTAAAACTGTACAAGAAGTGCATTAATGACCCTCTGCTTTTGAGTTTGGGAAATTCAAAATATAAAATTGACAACATTGTATCCTAACCACTGTCAAAGTTTTATGTTAAAAACTCTTTTTTGTAGGCTCATGATATCTCCGCTCAAAAATTGTGCACAATCTTAAAAGTAATACTTCCAAATTTTAGGCGAAGTTTATGTGCCTGTATGAGGCAGATCAGAGTGCACATCTCACCTGCTCAGCTGTTTAGTGTGGTCAAATAAGTGTGGTTTTGTAACTGTCGTCAGCAGCTGCAGACCACTTAGAAGGTTTTACAGCAAGTAGTGGTTTGTTCAAAATTGGATGATGCAAACTTGATCAACTTCTACATGCCAACATTTTATGTGTGTGCGTGACTTTTTGTTTATATTTTACTCGTGTCTTAAGAAGAGAGAGAGAAAAAACACTGAGGGGCAAAAAAAAATTAAACCACAAATGAATATTAACAAAAGTTTGATAGTTGCACAGCTTCAGTTTAGATTTCAACATTTATAAATTAAGCCTCTGTAAACATCAAAGTATATTAACAGTCTGAATTACCACCATATCTACTCTCTCTTTTTCTGGGATAATTGGGCTATGGTTATGCTTTCATGTGATGGTTTTCATTTTGCTTGAAGTGCTGCAAAAGAGTAAGTCAGTCAGTCAGGTAAAGAAAGACAGTTGAGTGCGGAGAATGCTGTTTTCCGCATAATTTGTTTCTTTGGACTCATAAACTGAATGTCCCAGACATAGATTGTTATGATCAACTCTGAAGTGTAACCAGATGGTTAAAATTCCACCTTGGTCACATTTTTGGTGGCCCAAAAAATGAGGCTATGGCCCAGACTTTCTAAATGTGGGTCGAGTAATTTGATTATTTGTCCAGTATATTTTCTCATCTTTTGAAGAACAGATCTCATAAGGACTGATGACAGAATCAGGTCTGAACAGGACCTGGGTGCAGTGTGAGTGTGTTGAAAGGCAGTGACTGTTATGACTGATATGTTTGCAATTACATCAATTTCTGATTGGCTTTGAATTTATGAATGGCACAGCACAGTGCTTAGCCCATGCTATTGAGCAATGTAAAATGTACTTAAATCCCATTTAGGAAAGAAAAATGAGTCAGAGGTATGAGGTTTCCCAAGACAAACAGACATTCATTAAGCTAAATACCAACAAATTTGATGAGAATACTATAAAATGACAATACCACAACCTTTGATACATTTGGCAAGGTGCTAGTTTATCAATAGTTGTTGTAGCTGCCGAAATGTGCCTTTAGCCTTTAACACTTTTACCCCTTGAAATGTTATTACAGGGGTTTTGGAGACTCGTCCTTTATGAAGATTGCATGTTACTGTTATGCTTAGTTTAGATTTCATGATTAAGTTCTCTACTGCTTGTTATAGTCATCCCTCGTACACCTTGCAATCTCAGTCTTTCACATTGTCTTGTCCTCATTTTCACTTTAATCTCACTACCTCTCTTGCTTTTCTGCTTATGTGTTGTGCGGCTGAAGGGTGGATACAGAGCACTACAGGTAATAGCTTTTCTCTTGGTCCCCTCCCTCTCTCCCTCCCTCCCAGGTGTTTCAAGGAGACCTGAGTCCCCTTACATTGTTGACTCTAAACTAGGGCTGCAAATTTTGGTTATTCTTTGGTTAACCACTGAGACAGCTAGGCACTTCGTGTCAATGCAGTGTCACCTTTAATATTGATATTAAAGGCGACACTAATATTGAATATTGCCTAGAGAGTTTATTTTGTTTGACCTATGGTTACAAGTTGTCATAAGGATTAGTATGCCAATTAACCCATATACAGACAGGGAACCACTCAAATATTTTCTTTAACTGTCTTCATCTCAAAGTGTTTGTGGACCTTTGCAGTTTTTACAACACTCTGCAACCAGGTGGGATTTGATGATGTCATATATGACTGGATCGTCCCACTATTAAAACTGCTGTATTTTTCTACTTCATGATGTTAAACATGAATGATTACCAAGGATGGTCTTCATCCTTTCTGTTCTTTGTTTTTCTTTACTTCAGGGTTACTATCAGAACCGGCCGGCTATGGCCACCAGTGCTCCACGAGTCCAGACAAGTAATGGTCCTCGGCCTGTTGGACCACCTCATGTATATCCTCCCAGCTCCCAGATGATGATGATTTCCCAGCAGCAGCTCTCTTTTGCTGGTTCCACTCAGGGTTACTTCATATCCTCTGGACAGGTCCGTTAACATACCTCCAAAACAGCACTCCTATTGCTGTTCGACAGAACAACCTGCCCAGCAGCATAAATATTTGTTTTTGTTTTTTACAATTTTCTTTATACGGCCAAAGGGTGACCTGTGTCATATGTTTTTGTACCACTGGATGACTCCAGCTTTGGAATGAAAATGTGGAGGGGTGTAAAAAAAAAAAAAAAGCTGAAAACTTTCCCGTGTACAAAAATGTTATGATGCTAAATTACATACAAGATCTAGTTAATTAAACCTTAACTATTTGGACCAACTCCCTAATGTGTTTATAAAGAAGTGTCGAAGAATGAAATTGAAATTAAGATGGGTTTCGTCTTTTATTCAAGACTGGACTGAACTCAGTGGTAAACTGGAAGCACTGACAGCTTAATTATCTCTATTGTAGATTTTTTGACCATTTATTTTGCATTGCAGTACCCCAGGGCCCCATATATGCCACCTACTCAGCAGTTTCCTGTGACCAGTGGTACAGCAGGCTTCTATCCAGGAACCAGCCCTGCTGAATATCCAGCCTTTGGTAAGAGGTTTTAGTGCTGTTAAGGGGAATGTCCATCTGGGATTTTTATGTCTAAGCATCTTGCCTTCATCCATATCCACTTAAACTTTCTCGTTCATAAGGTACTGTCAGATACTGTGGGTTTCATCGGCTTGTTGTGTTAAATGCCCCGGTCCCCCCCACCCCCCCACCCCCAATCAAAACACTGCTTTATGTGGTGAACTGCCACTTGCTTGTGGTTTGGCTCTTCTGCTTTGGCATGTGAGCTTTCTATCTACACCCAATACTGCCTTATAGGTTCCATGAAAGAACATTGACTTGATATTTTTGTTGTTGCATATGGTTCCACTCTAAACACATTCAGGACCCAATTAGAATATCAATTCACTCTCAACATAGTGTTTTGACATCAGATATTTGAATATAAGAATAAGTGTCCTTCTTACATTAAAATGTTGTACAAAGCACCTAATTTTTCAAGCGTCACTGTTTTGTCTCAGTTGATCTTGAGTTCTTATCAAAATAGAACCTGCCGGTTTGATATGCTTCTAAAATATGCACTTTTGTCTGTGGCGGCTTTTTTTTTTTTATTTTTTATTTTTTTTTATACCTGTTCTAAGATAGATCACATCTATCAATCTTTGATGACTTATCCAGGTCATGTGCTGCAGCAGCCTAAACAGAGACTATTCCCCCTCCCCGGCGACTTTGTCCAGCTCTTCTGGGGGAATCCTGAGACTTTCCCAGGCCTGCCAAGACGCATAGAATGAACTTCGAACTTTTTTTTATCATGATAGCATTCAGTATTTGCAGTGGCAGGGGACTGTCAATCCAGCAGTTTTGGTCTTGTGTGGATAGAATGTTTTCACAATTAAACTGCAGCCCTCTTCCTGTTTTGGGGACAAACACCTTAATCTTAACATTACCCTGATGAGACAAAAACACAGCTTGCTAAAATATATTATAAGTGGCAGGAAATAAGTAAATGATTTAAAATTTCAAGTTTGATGCAATAATGGACTAATGCTATGAGACAGACAAGATGTGAATTTAATTGAGTTTAAAATTTAATATAATTTCCTTTTCAGCAGACAGCAACACAATAATTACAGCAAAAGCTCATCTGTTCAGTTCATGGGACCTTTTAACACCCTGCTTACTTTGAATTCTCTCAGTAACTCGTTCTGAATCTGTCTCCTCCTGTCCACTTCTTTCCTTCCTCCCTCTCCCATCCCTCACTCCCTCCTTCTCCTTTGCTGCGTTGGTTCAGAACCCTCTCTTGCTGCGAGGGAGAGGCGGGGTGGTGGGGGGAGAGGCGGCGGTCGAGAGAATGGCCGTCTCTCTCTCCACGGTGCTCCTCTCACCTCCCAGCGCTACCCCGGTGAGTAGTGTACGTGCGTGCGTCCGTGCGTGCGTGTGTGCGCGCGTGTGTAAGCGCACTTACATGTGGGTTAGCAGGCTTCTGTGGCACTTCCTCCCTTTAAAGGTGTTTCTTACTGTTTTATGTAACATTGTGCATACTGCTACAACTGATGGTCATATACATAAAGCTGTTAAGAAAACCATTTTTATTTTTTCTAATTTGTCTTTATCTTTTGGCATCAGTTAGTGTGTAGCGTAAGAATCAAATTTCAATAATACTTGGCCAATAAAGTATTAAATATAGCGCATTTAGTTGTACGTGTAATTTAATGAAGCATCTAAAGTTTCTAAAACGTAAGTCAGTTAATTCATTTGTAGTTGTCTGTCAGTGGAAAATATAAAAGGCATTCAATTTACCAACTGATATTATGTCAACCCCATATCAAAAATTACTGCGTCTTGCCCTCTGCTCTGTCGCTGGTTTGAGAAGAAGGGCTGTCACCTTACTTTATAGCAGTGTTGACAAGAATTAACTACATTCTAAGTTTGTGACTGGGTCTAAATTGGACAATTATTACTGATATGCAGTCTTTCTGCCGTGGACATGTGACATAAGACCTTGTCAGAAAAAACTGCTTCAGGTGTCAATCTAAGTTTTAACTTGCTGTGAACCCTTGAAGTTGCAAAAATTCAGCTTGCTAACTTTGTATCCCAAGGTCAGTGTTCAGTATCTCAAATGCATCAGGGTCACAACACAGTCTGCTGAGCAAAGCTGACACTCTTGCAAATTTGGTCTTTTATTTAGCTGAAGACATGTAGTTTAGTTTTATTAGCTCTTAAAGCATGATGAAGTGTGATGACCTTAAGTGTCATTTGTTATTAACTGTCACCCAGTGAAAATATATATCCTGTCTAAATAATCCTCCAGATTACTGACTTGATTTTACAAAAGAGTAATTATACATTGTCAAATACGATGATTCTGTTTCAAAAAGTTTCAAGTAAAACAAGTATGCAAGACTTTATATCCGAATTACAAAGGTCAAAATGGTGTTTTGTTTCAATTTTTTTAACCTATGCCTTAACTACTTTCAGATACGCTGTGAGACACTATCATGTCACACTTAAATGATATCATCACATAATTTAGATCTGTCAATAAATTTTGGCTTAGGTTAGTATTATTCATTGTCCACATGCATGTTTAATTACTCAAGAATTAGAATTTGACTACCACTTTCCTCTCGTTCTGCATCAAATGCCTTCAAGCAGATGCAGAGTTGGCAATGATAGGTTGTGATAGCACTTGTAGGCCCTGGCATTAAGGTTGTTGTTTTTTTAGATAATGGCATAAATAGCTTGAGGAACAGCGTTTTTCGCTCACATAAATGGTGAAGAAAGCGCCTTGGGCGCCTTGCCCAGAGAAGACTCTGGTTCTGTTCAAATAAAATAAAAAGAGGGAATCAGCAGGAATAGGAAGCAAGGCCAGCTAAATATAACAACCCATCTTTTATGGTGCGAGTGTCTGTTTAACAGTCTGTATAATGGGGCATATTTGTCTTCACAATTTCTCAAGTCTGCTTTAGAGACTGGTGTTCCCTTGAACACATCATTATGCACCATCAGCTAGATTGGCAGACAAGAATCACTTTCCTCTGAGTCCTACTGAGTTCCTACTCTCCTAAGATGTGTATGTAATTTCTGAGTTTAACCCAAAATACTAGTAAGCATGCTCACTGCTGCATTTTTGCTATTCAGCTTTAATCTCAGTTATTACAGTGAATATAATTTATAATATTTAATTGAAGAAAAAATAGGGGGAAATATCAGTTGATTTTTCTTCTCTATCGTCATGCTATACAGTCTCAGCGGGGGGTATCAAGTTATTTTTCTGGTTTATTTATGTTTTATGAAGAATTTCATATTAACATGAAAAGGCCCCGCACTTATGCTATGAACCTGGTGAGGCATTTTTCTTTTCTTTTTGGTTCATCTAAAATGCATCAGGTACACTATCCTTTGGCACCCCCAAGAGTGCATGGTATGTTCAGCTCTTGTCAATATCCAAAGCCTTCCACTGAATGGGAAATATATTCCTTTGTCTGGCACCTATTAATACACTTCCCTGTTATTTGAATCAAATAAGCCAATGTCAGGGCAACTGGAATCTTTTCCAATTGCTAGCTCACTTGCTCTTAAAATTTGTCTGTCTGGAAGGTATGATTCCACTACATTTATCGGGGTTATTTTTATTTGTCATAGGTTTCGCTCAGTTCTTTGACCTGACCAATTTTTAGGCTTTAGGCTTGGACAAAGCCTGTCTTATAATTAGACTAGGACATCCGCTGAACCCTGTCATTAAGCTTTGAGTTGGTCCCAGGGCACTTGGTTTGGTAGGGCGCATAAAGATCCAATAAATGCATCTTCTAAACTCAGTGAAAAGCTATATTTCAAGGTCCCTTTAATAGGTTAAGTTTTAATTCATCACCCATGGATGAGTTGGCCTTGAAATGCAATTGCTGAGGATTAAGTCCCTGCACACACCTGTTGGGAGAAACCATTACATGTGATAACACTGTTAATTAAAGTGTAAAAATATCTGTAAGTCTTATATATCATATAATTATTTATAATTATTTATTTATTTCAGAAAATACTTCCATTATTATCACACGTTTTCTTCAGTGTTAAAGAAAAGATTGCCTTTGCCTTTGACCCTGCTAATTATCAAAGGAATCCTGTCTCTTTGATTACTGTAAAGTTTAGTCTTTTTAATTATTTTTTCTGTCTCTTGATGCAGGGACATACTATACAGCCCAGCCACAGTACTCGCCATCTGTCCAGCCTGCACCAGTCATGATCAACCCCACCCAGCAACAACAACAAGCTCCGCCTCCTCAGCAACCACCGGCACAGTCACAAGGCCCACCAAAGAGAGAACGTAAACCGGTAGTGTATCACAACAAAAGAGCATTGGACCTCTTGTTTGTGGTCAAAAATTTGAATGGAGAGTATAATGTATTGTCTGTTCAATGTAGAACTTTCTCTTTCACCTCAAATTAACAATGGTATTCAGAATCTTAGGTTGCTGCTATACATCAGTAGTGGCAGGATAGTTCAGTCTGTTGTACTTAATGTTCGATTCATGTATCATGGAAACTAAAGCCTTCTGCACCTTCTTTTGATAGATCAGAATACGAGACCCAAACCAGGGTGGGAGAGATATCACAGAGGAAATAATGGCAGGTGGAAGGTCCACCTCAACACCAACTCCCCCACAAGTAAGAATCTATTTGGGAAAATGATTGAATTTATTTCTGTTGATAAGACAAGGGTGTATTATACCATATGTCAAGAATACCAATTTTTGGCCAAAGGTGGGAGTTTTTTATGAAGTGCGGACTGATTTGAGATCCATGTGAAATTTATGCGTGATGGGAAAAAGAGTTTGGAACACTTTAATTTTGAGACAGTGACATATTTTACTTTGCCTGTATCTTTTGAGATGATTAATTAAATACGAATTTGAGAAGGAAATTGTTGAGATTTTCCAGTTTCTGAAAAGTTAGGATAGTGAAATGGGAAGCATAAATTCGGAGGTAAAAAAAAAAACAGTACTCAACTTGTATTTGGCACTAAACAGATAGCACCTTTTTCAAATCACTTTCCTGTCATCCTACGCTCCGGATAGGTTTTTTAGATGCATTAATTACTTGAAAAAGCAACATCAGTAAGTTTAAATCTGAATAGGAAAATGTAAGTATGCAACTGTTTTTTTGTATCCTCAGTTCTTTGAAGGCAACCCTGCCTGAGGGGCCTAATTGGCATGAATATACTTTAATTTTTGTCTCATACTAGAATGTATTTCTGAAAAAAGCACTAGGAATTTCTTTAAAAATTGCAAATTATAACACATATTTGAACCCAGGGCCACTGCCATTGTTTTACTAGTGCAATGCATGCTGGGTTGATGACAGGTTGTATTGTGTTAATTTTGGCTTTCCGCTTGTGTTAACTTTTGCTCAGTACAGTTTAACAGTATAATGCCACATTGTGCTGCTTTTGGGTACAATTTCCATTCCAAGGGAAATCAGACTGATGCTAGTCAACACAGCTTTCCAAGAGACAAGAAGAGAAGAAAGGAGTGGGAAATTGCTTGTGGACATACACAACTTCCTAAGGATCTGCGTCTGTGTTCTAGCCGCTTCTCTCTGGATGCATTTGATGCATTTAGCAAACCTAAGCTGCTGAAAGAGCTCATGGGTGCTTCTAGTTTGAAAATGGACACTGAATCCAAACGCTGTTGCTACAGTTTTCTTTCACAAGCATACAAAAGGTCCTCAGGAAATGAATGAACCCTGCTCGAAGAAACACCCCTGGCAGGAGATGCAGGATGTTCTCCTGCAAGGATGTTAGAAAAGAACGCTTCTGCAGAAGAACCTTTTGATGACCAAAGACCGGGCACCAGCACTATCGCAGGGGAAGCTGACGAAGAGTCACCTGGTCAGTCTTCACTGCGGTCCATAAGTCTACAGTGAACAGATGACAAAGTGGAACTCCCTACAACTGAGGCTCACTCTCTGTTGGTGCAGCAACATAGTTGCTGCCGCACACCAGGGACTTTTGCAGAGTCTTGCCTCTTCGCATCTTTTATTGTCTTCATTTTGAAGCTCATTTTCAGTTCCGTCTTTCAGCGTTATCCTCCTCGCTCATGTGTCTCTAGGGTTCAAATGGGAAGGGTTGCACGGATTACATTATTTTGCAGGTATGGTAAAATGTAACGGACTCAGGTCAACCTTGTGACGTCACTACCCAGACAGTTGCAACATAAACAACAATAGCGGCCTACGAATGAAATGTTTTTTTGGGTTTTTTTTTTTTTCTCCCATTTTTTACAAAATATGTTGAGAAATTTTTACATTGTTTTTACATAGCTGTTTCAAGTTGATCAAATAGGATGCTGACAACTTGGTAACTGGGGCTCCCTTTAAAGATCATTTATTTTGTGATTCTAGGCCTCCATAATTGAAATAGGTCCTGCTCAGACCAATGGTGAAGTTATTCAGCCTGTTGCCATGGTTTCAAGACAAGGTGAGTACAGTGTTTTTTTTTTTGTCTCTCTGGGCTCACTTAAACATGCCAAATGGCTGTTTATTTCATTTTTACCTTTTTCTTCCGAAGTTCATTTGTCTAAGGTCTTGATTTATACATATACACACAAACGATCAATTTTCAAATTTGTATTATTGCATTATTCTAACAAAACATACTTTTACATTTCTTTATATTTTACATAAAAAAAGTTCATTGCAAATAAAGGGGGATTTCCAGAAACTACTTTGTTTTATAATTTCAGGTGAAAATATTAAGCACACAGTTCAATGGAATATTTGGGAAATTTATCGTGAGTTGGTTTTGACCTGTAATCTGTGATTTGAAGATACATTCATTTGTTGTATTTTACCTTCTAGATGACACTGAGCCTCCTGTAAATGTTGAGACCCCACCACCTACTGCAACAGCAAACCCAGAGTCTTTTCTAGAGGTCAAACAAGAAATGAACAGTCAAACTGTTCCACCTGATGATTTAGAAGCACAATCTATAGCCTGTCTTCCTGATTATGAAGTTCCAGCTCCACTAGTAAAAGATCAGCCATCTCCAACCTTCCCCCACCCAGAAGAAACTCCGACCAGTACCCCTGATGTGGCTATAAATACAATTGATACTAAAGTTTGTGATACAGTAGATGCTGTTGTTGACCCTCCAGCATCACAGGTAGACAAAGAAGTGGAACCACAGGCTGCCTCCACTCCATTAGAGAAAACACCAGAAAAAGAAAAGAATTCAAAGGATGTGAATATATTGGAAAAAGAAGACAAGATGGCCAATGTTAGGCAAGAGGCTGTGAATGAAGCTCCAGCAATAGTAGTCCCTGTTGAAGTGACAAAAAAAGAATTTCCAATAAAGGCAGAAACTGAAATGTCTCAGCCCTTGTCATCTGTGGAGGATTCTACTACTCCATTAGCCTTGAATGCTGTTCCTGAACTTGAACCCACACCCGCTGAATTGGTAGACCCTCAGCTCTCCAACGGCCTTCCTCAAGACATTGAGGAATTGTCTGAAGATATGACATTTTCGGAGATTACACCACATGAGCAGCCAGACAGTCCTCAATCTCAGGAATCCACACCTGTGGCTAAAATTGAAACACCAGCCCACGAGGAGAAAAAAGAGGAAGATGGGAAGATTAATGAAGATGTCCCTCCTGCCTCTGTTAGCTGCCCTGCAGATGAATCTGCAATGCAAGGTATGTTTGAGTAGTTCATGTGTTTGTATCATGTGTCAGAGTAAGTTGAGTCAATTTCCAGCTTGTAAGGTCCAGTGTTTGAGCTTATAGTTGTTTGCCTATATGCCAACCAGTTGAACAGAAATTTATTTTGAAAAATTCTGGAAAAGTACAAAAAAGCCTGCAATAGCAACCTGAGCATAAAGACATAAAATCCAACTGGAATACCATCACTGATTGTTTATAACCAAACTGTCGCTTGTCCTGAACAAGCCATGTACACTTTATTGATGAGAAGCAAACTGAACTCACCTAAAGCTTTGACTGTGATATCTACAGAGGTGAGACAGACAACCTACTATTTGAAAACTGTACTTACAGGACCCAGAATAGCAGATCCTGAATTCCCCTGGGAAACACAATCCATGTGGATGTCACAGTTGATAGTTAATACATTAAAACATAACACAACTGTATAATATGTAAAGCCGTTTAGCCTGTAGTATGATCCTAAACCTCCCTGTTAAGGATGTTAAAATACATCCCATGTGTTTTATAAATCTTCAGCGTTCATCTTGCGTTGAGATTACAGTAACAGCAAATGTAACCCCTTTGGAATCAGCTTTGCTGCATCTAATATAATAGATATTTATGGGCACAATTTCCTGCCAGCCAAGGCCAGCTGGTGGGACAAAAGAAGGGTGGTGACTCATCTTTTATCTGTATCAATGCAGCTGGTTCCATCCTCCTCAAAACTACCACTGCTTTATGCAGGTACAGCTTTTTGTGCTACATGGAATGTGGTTATGATAAGATTATAAGATTATTTTGATAAGTAGAAGTACTGGAAAAGGTAGCAATGATTGCTTGTTGAGAGGAATGAAAAACTGAGGGGCTTCATCACCACCTAGTGGAGCCTGTTGAGTGATATCTGGCCTCAAGCTAGAATGGGTTACAAAGTGAAATGCAACATCTTTATTGTAAAAGTCAATAGATGACACTATTTATACAGTCCTACCTCTAGTTTCAAACAGCATGACAATGAGTGCCCATGTTTCTTTTTTAAAGCTGCTATGTCTGTGCCAAAGAAGAGAAGGAACATTAAGGAATTCAATAAAAAGGAGGCCATTGGAGACCTTCTTGATGCCTTCATAGAGGTGTGTATATAAGTCAACATGAGAGCATTAGTGATGAATGTCTCAGCAACATAGTTGTTTTCAGCACTATATTTTCTGGTGAGGGGTGGAGGGGGCACTGTGAGGTTTTGTACTTTTTGATTCCTTTATTTTTCTCTAGGAGCAGGATGCAAAGCCTGCCTCTGAGCCTTTGTCCACTCAGGCTGATGCTGACCCTGACCCTGTTGCTTCAGCTGAACCTCCCACTGAGGTCACAGATGAAACCTTGCAAGAAAAGGATGAGAAACTAACTGCACAACCTGACAAACCTGAACTTGATTCGGTTGAGAAGAAATACCAATTTAAAGAAGGTAAGCTGGGGTGATTTTTATGTTATAGGTTCAGTTCACACTTTTGCTGTGCAGCAATAGCATTTATTGCTATAATGTAAGCGTGTGTGTGTGTGT